>VDFB02075321.1:451957684-452205153 GCA_007258455.2 Sequoia sempervirens
ATATTTAATTTAGTAGATTGTATATTACATGAATTTACAATTCTAGAGGTTTGGTAAATAGTAATTATTTGATGTATATATAATGAAATATTGTAGATATATGCTCTCATTTCTATACAAACTATTTATGAATATTTCATTTTATTTATGTTGCTCAAGTATGGTGTTTATTTTCATATGGGGTATAACTTTACACCATTTGTTGATTGACACAAGTAATATCAAGTTTATTACATTTTATACATATTGCTCCATTACAAAGATTTTCACTAGGGGTCTCAGCTTTGTTTATTTGTGGTGACTTGTGAAACTTTTTAAAGACTTTGGACTATTTTTGAAGGAAGGTGTAGACCTCTGCGGTTTTGAATTATACGCTTGATAGCTAACCCTAGTCTTGTGATGTTGAGTCATGTTATAGAGAGAGTGGCTTGTGTTAGGAGCCGAAATCCTATAGTGATTGTCTGGGTAACCTAACGTAGGTGTGATAATTAAGTGATAACCTAACTAATATATTAGGGGTTGGGTAGATCTAAACACTAATTCAGATAAATATTTGCCTCGCCTACTTCTTAACGCTTGTTTAGGTTGAGAAAAGGCTGAGAAGGCCTGGAATGGCAAGTCACCATCTTGTCTTCTTGAAAGATGTGTCGACTCCACATTAGTCTGCATAGGGGCCGGGAATCGGTAGAGGCTACCAGGGTAACTCTTGGAGAGAGGGCCGGTAGTCTAGGAAGGTTCACCAGGGTAACCTATCCCGATGGTGTGATGACACTCTTAGTATATATCATGATGGTGTTTTCTTGAATTCAATTTTCTATTTTTGATGGGATTTGTTACTTGAAATTGTGTCTGTTTGAATTTGTAATCGTAATGTCATTATGTGGATTTGTAAACCCTGTAAATGTTATGTTCTGTCTACTTTGTTTGTGGACTTGTCAAATATCTCCTAGCACGGAGGGAGTGGACCTTCGGGTTTCACGTGGTCGGGAGGAAACCGTGCTCTATTTTTCTTATATTTTCTTGCAGATGATCCTATGCTTGCAGCAGGTTCTAGTTACCTCTTGGATCATGACTATGGATGCGAAGTATGTTCGTAGATATGGACATCAGTTGTGTGGTGATCACTTTCTACTTTGTAAACTCACCTCTTGTAAAAGAGTGTACTCATTGTACCATCTTATTGTTGTATTGAGATTTGTTGAAATCTCTCATTTTGTAATCTGTTCAGTTGGTTACTTGATTATATTAAGTTATGTAAAACTGGAACATTCGTGACATTAGTTTTGTACTTGAATTATAATAATGTATTGAGTTTATTTGATATGTTTATGTAACACTGTCTTGGAAACTTTATAGCATTTGTGTAATGAATTAACTTTAAAAAAAAATTTATTCGATTAACTTTACTCATTACACTTTGTTATAATGGTAACCAAGGCGGGGCATTACACATGAAGTTGATTAAAAAACGAGTTCCTCAATTTCTACTAGCTAAAGGGAAACTAAGATTTTTTACATCATCCTTTGAAATCTAAGATGAGTTTTCTTTAGGTCTTCCCTTCGACTTCACTAAATAATCTTTATACCACATGTTCTTGGTGATCCTTCAAATTCTACTATCCCAAATCCCTTCAATTTCTTCCTTTTGAGGTGGTCGTATCTAATTTTTCCATTGTACTTCTATGTTACTATCCCCTAACTCTCTCTCTTATAATGTTGGATAGAGGTGATATGCCCAAGTCTTCTAAGAACTCAATTTTCTATACATTTCCTAAATTAAGATTTTTACAATTTTGTAGGGGCCAACCTTCATTTTCAACTTGTGTATTTCCCTTATAAATATTTCCTTCCTGAGATATACCACCACTTCTTCACCATCACTTATTCACCAACTATAAACTCATGAATTTTCTTCTCATCAAATTCCTCTTTATATTGACTATTCATTTTTCCAAACAAATTCTTATGTCTAAATGTACTTCATGCATTCTCAAAATTCTTCTACAAATACACTTATATTTTATTCTTTCTTGATATCTCACAACTCTAATACATTCCTTAAAATATTTCCATATGTAACTAAAAATGGTTTCTTCCCTATACTTTGGCTTGAAAAATAAAAATAGACTAGGGAACAACTTGAGGAATAGGTGCATACTTTGACATCATATGTCATGTTTATTGTTGACACTTTTGCCCAAACTTTAGAAACATCGTCAACCTCTTTCAACTTGTCATTAGGAGAAGTTAAGAGAGTATAGAGAAGATTAATAAACACTAGGCCTATGGAAAAGTAGATGAGTCTTGGGTAGAACATATCACTTTTGATGGTCTCATTTTATTGAGGAATAAATAAATTTTATGAAAAAATTAAAATCAAGGAAAAATAAATAAGAGTCAAAGGTACAAGGTACAAGTTATGAAAAAGGAAGAAAACATCTAGCAAACTTAATAGTCAAGGACCTCCAAGAACCTCCTAGAGAAGGTAAAGGTAGATTCAAACATCTTGGTCTTTGATAAAGTTTTTGAAAAAGAAGAAGCTAATGAATTTATTTAATGGTTCAAAGATGTGGAATGGAAACTATTGGCTTTGAAGTAATCAATAAAAGAATTCAAAAGGATAAATAACATATTGTAATTAAATAAAGTTTGGCATTTAGGCTAATTTCTTGTCTTTTGATTTTGACATCATCAAAGAAGACAAGATTGAGATAGTTGAAAAGAAGAAAAGATTGAGATAGTTGATATACTTTCTATCAAAAATAACTTCAAAGACATGATTATAAAATAACTCTTCAAGAAGAAGACTCTAGAAACTAATCTAATGAGGAAGTTGAGCAACATATCATCTTCATTAATAGGTTGTTGTAAGGACATTTTAGTCTTTCATAGGAAGATTGAAGAAACAAATGAGTCAATGACAACTTTGAAATTATGTTTCATCTATGCCATTATATTGGGGGGCAAGTTGATAGCACCAACAATGAAAAAGTTCTAGAGTTTCAAAGCTAAATATTCTTCATAGCAACTATGTTCTCTAGAACTTGAAGCTTCAAAATAACAAAGTATTAAAAGGAGTATATCACCTCTCTAGAAAAGTTGAAGAGTCATCTTATTTTTCTCCTACTACTTTTTAGTTTTGTAGATTAAGTCATTTATTAAGAATTAATAAAATGAACTTTCTATCAAAACTCAAATTAGAAAAAGTAAAGTTTGCTTTATTTATGTTAGAACTGCTTACTTTTGTTAATTTATAATCTCAAAAGTTGGTTGTAAAATAGTTATGAGAAAGAAACCATACAATTTTCAATTTCTAAAGATTGTATATAAACAAAATACTCTTTGAGCTCTTCCTTTAAAAAATAAATAAAGAAAGACATGTTGCACAGGCAGCTATTGTTGCACCAAAAGATTGACCTGTCAATGCCTGATACAACTGCCAAATTTATACAAGATTCAAGATCCACAGGAGGTACAACAATCCCCCCTCCCCCAACGCAAGCGAGGGGTTCGAACTTGTGACCTCGGCTCTGATACCAATTGTTGCATAGGTGACTGCCATTGCACCAAAAGATCGACTTGTCAATGCCTAATACAACTACCAATTTTATACAAGATCCTAGATTTAAGCCATCTCACGAGCCCAAGTGTTGTGTTGTACAACACAAGGAGACCAAGGGCGAAACTCTTGCAACAAGACATTGCTTGTATATGAGGTTGTGTATTTTTTGTATGTTGTATTTTTTTTATGTTAAATCTACAACCATTATTTGGGTATTATTTGTTCATGTGGTATCTTGTTTTTATTTTTATAATTTTTTCTATGCAATATTAAATTATTTTTTATTTGTGCATCTAAAAACCCCAAGTAAATGTCTTATTTCTTATGTTAGGTAACATTTATTTATTTAAAACCTTAATTGCAACTTTTCCTTTAAAATCATTTGTTTAAGGGAATTTAAATATTTGTGTTTGTTCCTATCTTCTAAAAAACTATCCATCATTTTACTAATGAAAATAAGATTATTAGCCTCATATCACCTTTATAGGGTTCTAGGATAAATATCCTCTTTTTAAAAAAAATTATCACACCTTTCATGCTTTATGGTTAAAAGCATACCCCAAAAATATAAAACCTATCATACAATGTAGTTGCCTATGTCAAATGTAGAGGAAAATTGTTAGTCTCATAATGATTTTTCCAATTGTGGTAGGCATTTGTTGCTTCCCATTAGGTGAGTCAAGCTTTTAAATATAAAAAATATCACAACACTAAATCTATTTACAAACAACTTGTCTACTATTGTGATAGATAATGACACATCATTTAAGAATAGACTAGTAAATAAATTCTTAAAATGATTTGAAGTTCAACAAAAAAATTGATGTCATATTATCCACAAGGTAATGGATAAGTTGAGGCCCTTAATAAAATAATTGAGAAAATCTTAAGATAATTGGTTGACAAGCATGGTACTAATTGGCATACATAACTTATTCATATATTATGGGCATATTGTACTAGCACATAACTCCTATTATTTTTACACTTTAATCTTTGGTATATGGTATGTAGGCCATAACACCTATTGACCTTGAGATTACATCATTGCATGTTTCCATTCATGAGATTATTCATGATAATCCATATAGAGAACACTATTTACAAGAGCTTGTAACCATTGATGAGAGAGGAGTTAAATGTAGTTGATAACTTACACATATATCAATATAATTAAGAAAGATATTTATCAATGTAATTGTCTGACAAGGCTTTCAAATTGAAAATTTAGTCATTTGTGTGAATACAAATAATCCAAATGATATAAAGGATTTGAAAGGTGATTTTTAATCTTATTGGATTGGTATTTCATCATCACTTTTTAACATGGCATCAATGTGTTTGGCCTTTTCTCTTTCAATGAAAAATTTGTGAAAAACCCAATTACCATCATGCACTTGAAACAATATTATTATTGACTACCACAAGTAGTGGGATTGCTCTTCATACTACCATCTTTTTATACCCCTCTATTTCATGAGTTGCATTGTGTTATTATGCCCATCTAGGAGTATATATTTATTCTTGTGCCTTCAATGATCACATTATTTTATCACTTATATGCTTTCATGTTTATCTATTGAAACAATGCATATTATCACATGATTCTATTAGGCCATTTTGAGCTACTATATTTATGACCACGAGCTTACAAAAATGCATCTTTTGACTCACATTAAGGGGAACCATGGTGTTCCCCCTTTACATTTGGACTATCATTACCTTAAATCTTTACACATGGGGGAAGCATTTTTTTGATTGTATGGGTAAAATAGGTTTTGAAGGGACCTTGAAACACTTTACAACATAAGACATCTAATGCAAAGCTAGAAAATAGCAAAAAAGTAGCCAAAAAAGAGGCTACCACAAAACAATAACGAGCTATCACACACCAAAAATAACAAAACACATATTTAAAAAATACCTTAAATCACATAAATTTTTTTAACCAAGATGCCAACATAACAAACAAGGATGGCCAGCTACACCACCCCTAGTCCCTTCCTAACACTCGAAGCACCATTGACTAGGGTGTGGAAGGCACAAGCATGCTTAGAAAGACCTCTGATCATTCTTTGAATAATCTTCCATAGACTATCATCTTCCAAAGATTTAGATTGAGGGAGTAACATGTTATTTCCTCTTTACATTGGCATTATTACTGATATATCTTTTGACATGGGGAATTGACTAGGTCCCTTTTTACACACTATTCTACTTTCTTGTTTTATATTTTCCATATGGTGCCTCTAATTTGACTCAAGTTTCACAATTTTATATTTCATCATGATGATCCTAAATGAGCCATCTCGATTACATTGAAATTATTGCATTAAGCACTCTCATTTTTTTGTTATGGATTGTTTCTCCTTCCCATGGATTTATGCCTTTTATTTTGGGCCCTTGCCCCATGGTTTTGATATTATTTAACTAGGGAATAATTAGCTTATTGAATTTGGTGTTTTCATGCTTTTGGATGCTAAATTAGGGGGTATAGAACTATCCTAGTACTCAATATACTTACACAAGTATTACTAGGCCACTGCGAATTATGTCACTATTATGTTGTCCATATTGTGAGCAACATTCTTATGCATTGATACCATCTCCAAGTAATATGCTTACATAATGCATTATTTATAGTCACTATTATGTGCTTACATGATTAGATGATGATACACTTATATGGTTGTATTAGATTTACTTTTCATATATTATTTTTTCTCTACCAACAATTCCTTGTATCATATAGATACAACCAATTGCTAAGGGAAAGGAGGTGTAGGGGGGCATATTCTATCATTAACATTCCTATATTTAGATATGAAAATGATTACATGTGGATATAAATACTCATCTTATAGAGAGTTCACATGCATAAAAAGGAAAAAATTTGATCATATCCTTGCAAGGTCCATTACTTTATATGAACCCCATGACAATATCCTTTGAGTGTTTGAATATTGAAGGTCATACCACTATTCTATTTCCTATGTTGGGAGCAACATTCTTATTCACCAATACCATCTCCAACCAATGTGCTTACATGATGCATTATTTATAGTCACTATTATATGCTTATATTGCTATGTGATTGAATGCTTATATGATTACATGATTAGGTGTTGATGAATCTATATGATTATATGCTTACATGATTAGATTATATTTACTTGTCATGTATTATGTTTTCTCTTCCAACAATTCCTTGTATATGTATACAACCAATTGTCGAGGGAGCATATCCTATCATTAGCATTTCTATATTTAGATATGCATATGATTACATCTTCTTATAGAGACTCATCTTCTAGAGCACATATACAAAAGGAAAATATACATGATCATATCCAAGTATAGGCTCCATTACTTTATATGGACCCCATTGCACAATATCCTTTCAATGTCTAAATATTTACTTTGTACATGCATTTATTTAGTTCTACATGCTTTGGGATACATGATCATTCTAGAATTCACATAGAACTCAAAGCGGAAGAAAAAATTAGAGTGAAATTCGCATACCCATGTCATTTCCCATTTAATTTTGTGCCTATTTTAGGGAGAGTGCTTTGATAAAGACATATAGATAAATGACATAATCTTGTGTAAAGTCAAGTCTCTTTCCCTATGGAATCCACATATAAATCATTCCAATTATCCATGTTCACAACCTTATAAATTCACCCTATCCACACATTTGCTACTTTTATGCTCACATTTATTTATGAGAAAACACTATCCACTATGATTTAATCCTTTTCTATTCTAGGACCAATTTATGGTTGAGGCTGTTCTCACAATTTAAAACCCACTCTACCCTAATTCAAAATTTTAAATTCATGTTTTCCTAACTTCCCTTGTTTACCCTTCTTGCCTAGGGTTGACTCAAACCAACTTTGTGTGATATGTGTTAGTTCCCCAAATCTGCACCCTGTTTGCTAAGCCTTAAAGTGAACTTAACAAATTTGGACTAACATGGGACTACTTTCAGGTTGTGGGTAACTTGTTTGAAAGTAGACCTCTGGATTATGGGTAGGCTTCCCTGTTTGATGCCACCTAACTATTAAAATTTTGAGATAAGGGTAAGAATTTGCATTAAATAAACCTAATGCTGGAAAGAAACTAAGGTGATACACCAAAACAACCTAGACCTACTAATAGCCTTACACATTCAAATTAATATCTCAAAGCTAACTCACACAACTCCCTATCCAATGCAGTTCACATCAACAATTTATAAAGAGGTCTGTAACAGTGTTCTCAAAAGGAAAAATAGATTTCACAATCAATAACACCACTAAACAACACAATTTATAATCTGTAAACATATATGTTTTGTCAAATGGATGCATGAAACATGGGACATGTTTGTAAGGAAAGATGACTTTTCACAAAATAGATTGATCAACCATTAATGACATACCATAAAACATGAAGAGAGAAGATAAAAATGCTCCAATCTATTTATTCAAAGTGCTTACCGTATAATAGGTATGTTTGAGTTACAATATAGCTCCATGAAAATAACTCCAAGAAAGTAAGCTATCCTCTTGCTGGAAAATAAAGAACTCCAAATGATCAAAATCAACATACTTAAGCCAAAACCATCAAAAACCCCTCACACAAGTGTTTCTAGAACATTTTGGTCAGATAAAACATAAAAGGCCCCAAAAGAACCTTCTAGAACTCTCCAAAATTTCCTCCACATGAATAAAAATAGGCTAAGTCAATAGTCACCCCAAAAATGTGACAAAAATGCCTCCAGTTGGCCTCCCCTTCACCAAAATCAGTCAAAACAACATCCCACACATCTCACACTTCTATATGTCATCATTGGTCCTCTTACAATATTTGACCACATTCCCCATGATGCAATATGTGTGTTTTTGAAAACACATGGCTTTAAAAAGCATTAAAGATAGAGATCTTGTTAAGTGATTCATGAAACATCACTTAACAAATCACTTTACAATTAAGCACAAATCAAAGGGCCCCACCATTAAAATGCATTACATTTGTATTTGAAGCAACTTAAAGTGATTTTCAAATCACTTATATGATAATTCAAAAATTGAAAACCAATGCAACATATAATGTTATGGCTAAAATCTTTCAAAAGCTTCCAAGGCATTGACCACCAACTAACCATATTTTGTATTTTACTCACACATGTCATACACATTGTTTTGCAAAGGCATATAGTCTTCAACCACACTTGGCCAATATGGCCGACCTCCAAGTCCCTTGGAAAGTATATTCCAAGTCACATGATATTGGAAAAACAAGGCACTGAAGGAGGATGGGCTGAGACTTAAAAATAGGTCAGCCATGTTTGATGCACCAGCTGTGAATAAGACAGGAAAATGAGCTGGATCATTGATTCTGTCGATTTTTTACATTTTTTGGCATGAAATGACAAGTAAAAGAATTTTTTTGCATAAATCTGCATTTCATCACACTATTGAAGGCTTTTTTTGGACCTCCAGGCCGTGCCTGTAGCATTTTGATGAATTTCCTGTTGTTGCTCTTCTTGTTTGAAAACTGCCATGAGAAGTTTGTATGAAGCTTAACATGAATTTTTTAGTGGCAAAACTTGCACATTTGATGCTTGAGCTTGGGTAAGCTCCCAACCAACCTTGCATTCACTGTTTTTCTCCTTGTATGAGCAAGAAGAGCTCAAATGGAAGCTTTAAAATGTCTCTCATTTTGTTTTCAACTCTTGTAATAGCATTTGGAAATACTTCGTCATTGCAGTTTTGAATAGATTTGGTGCATTTTCTGTTGTTTCATGGACATAATAGCTCACTGGCTGCGACTATGAACAAGAACAAATTGTCTTTATGCTTATTTCTCAAAACCCTCCTATATTCTTTTGATGTCTTCTTTGCATCAACAAATCTAACAACCCAGATGGGTTTCTTGGAATGTAGAAAAAGAAAAGAACCATCTATGGGTTTGACCTCCATTATGCAAACCGGATCTTCTTGTATTCATGATTTTTTGCTTCAATTTCTTGTCTTGAGAAAAACTCTTGTTTGGGTTTCCTATAGCATGCTTGTTTTGGTTTCCTATAACATGCGTTTTGATGAATCTGCAACCTGTTTGTAAAAAACTCAAGTGGGTTACATGATTTCTTTGTAGAGCTCAGATCTGTTGCAAAACACAGATGATTTTTTGCAAGTTCATTTCATTTTCTATAGAAATAGCAATGTTGGCTCCATTTATTGAAACCCCAAGTGGGTTTTTCACATTTGCAGGAAAATGTCAATTTTCACCACGACCTGTCATAACACATGAATGGATTTCATTTTTGACTCCTATAGAATGTTTACCATATTGCCATTTTCCCTCACAGATTTTATGATAAACCCAGATAGGTATGTTTTCAATTTGAAAACAACTTCAAATTTTGTTAAAAAATGAGCCTCCATGTTATTACACCATATCTGCTCTGAATAAACAACTACATGAGATGGTCCATTTTGTTGCACTAAAACTTGAGTTGATGTTTATATTAGAATTTTGTCTGCATCCTTATCAACAAACAAGTTTATAAAACTTCAAACTGTAGCTAAACAAGCTTTTTCAATGAGCATCTAAATTGTTTTTTCGCAATGTATTTCATTTTTGTAGAATGTCTTTAAAAGACACAACCCCAAAGTGGGCTTATCACTGTGAATGGATTTTGTATACACTCTTTTGAGAATACCATACTCCTCCTTTAATGATGCTATGTTCTTTGTGTTCATAACACTCATGGTAACCTATGCCTTAGCTTCAATACTTGACAAACCATTACTATATGCAACTTTGGCACCATGATACATATAAAGGATTACCTCATAAGTCAGTTATGATTGACTGTCCTTCTTGTCAACTTGACTGTCCCCTTGCATACTTTACTTCTTGTTACTTTACTTCTTGTTGTCCTATTCATGAGATCATTGCATTGTTGTCTCATTTACTCCCTTAGGACTATCCCTGTGAACCAAAAAATGATCTGCAAAGAAGAAACAAAAATAAATGATTCAATGCCATTGCACCATGGGCATATCTCACTGAAACCCTTTGTATTTTCCTCTACTTCTCCTTGTTTCCTTCTTTGTTTCTCTGAGATACTTGATGAGCTTAAATTACTCACTTCAAGTACTATACATTCTGGTTCCCTAGTAGTTGTAAGTGAATAATGACAGTTTTGATCCAAAACAAAGGCTGACTTGCCTTCAATTATTGATGGGATAGAGTTAGCAACCATGTTTATAGTGCTATATGTAAGATTCAAAATATACACCATAATTGATACCTCCATGAAACTCAAACAAGGAATGCTTTCCTCCATCCTCTTCACAGATGATGATCTAGCTGCAACTTAAAAGATGTTGAACACTTCAATGGTAGTTGCAAATGTTGTCCTCCTTCATTGCTCTGTCACGACATTGTACACTTTTTGCTTAAAAAATGTTTTCATTATCTACCACACAGTATGCCATTGCTCATTAATTCTCTACATTTGTCATTGCTTAATGCCTTTCTTCCAAGTTTCATGATTCTTGTTAGCATGTGATTTCATTAAGGTATGTGAGGCTGATCCCTTCATTGTGTGGCTATCCATAAGGCTTCATTTATTTCAAGGCTTTCCTTTTGTCTATGCTTAGATGAATAATTTCTAGAGGAAAGCATTTGGCAACTTGTTGACTCATTGACATAAGTTGATGGTCCAGTATAGAGAGTAGAGGACTCATGTTCCTTGTGTTATGGCATAGCAATTTGTATCTTGATCACATCATATGAGGGTTCCATTGTTGTCATGACTTCTTGTAATGACATGTTCATAATAGGCATATATCTGTGTCAACTAGAGTTGATGTTTCTTGAATGTCTTTTCCTTTTGTGCCTTTCCATAAACCATCATGCATTGAATGTCATATGGCAGCTTGTTTGTCTAATGTTTGATTGAGAAGGCCTTGAATTCAACCTTGTGCAACTTCAGATTTTGTTTTTTGTTGTTGTCCAATTTGACATGCTTGGAATGCTTTCAAGAATATCATGTTCTCAATCTAAAGGATAGCATATAACTTTCATTCATCTAACTTATGAGGGAAACAAAATAGATGATCATGTTTATTTGTCATGAAACACTTATGCTCTATTTTGAATACTTCCCCATGCTTGTCAACCTTGTAAGTTCCTTCAAAGGTGTTGTCCTTGTACTTGTATCATGACCTTGATTCAACCATTGCTCCTGCTTCTGTTATGTGTAATAAATACACACAGTCTCCTCATTCTAACTTTATTGGAGAGCCACATGTCACATATGTGGGTGACCTAACAACTCACCTTCCTATGTGATGTGTGACTGCCCCATAGGGTTATGGTGAGAGGGGCTTGACAACAACTTGAAATGCTTCCTCATTGTTTAGAAGATGTATAATTGAACTTGATGCATCTATGAAGTCACTTCCTTTATAAACAGATCATGGATCTTCTTAAGAATATTGAAGGATATATCAACATAGTATGTTGCATCTTTTGAATCTGATAATGAAAGTTGATCAACTGGTGTGATTCCATATTGATTTAATGCATTGATAATAGATAAATATTTGATCAAGTTGCTCAATTTCCTTTTTCTTTCAGAGCATGCTGAGCTCTACCCTCGTGGGAGCCACATTTACCCCACATGCTATTTTTAATCTAAATCAAAACAATAACCGGTCTTTTCCTAAATCTGCACATGAAGCAAACAGTTAGAAAAAAAATGCATATTTTGGATGTGTTTGATGACTTCATTGTTTTCCGAGACATCCAAGGTTTGCATGCTTGTTTAATGCACTTATGGATTAGTTTATACATGCATAGGTAGGTGTGTATGTAAGGATTGAATCTTTCATTGCTTAGAGCCTCGCTCTAACATCATGCTTTTTTCAGATGTAGGGGTGAGGAGCACTACGGAGCTAGGGAGGACACAAACAACTCAAGGCAGCAACAATAGGTAGTCGGGCAACCCGCAACCAGTCATTCTCAGGCAATGACTGGTTCCATTCTTATATGCACATTGCTTGTTTACTTTTACTTATTCATGTATGAATTGCTTCATATGTTCATTGAATAGGAGAGTTAGTCCCTTGGCTTGTGAGGGACATGCACATTTCAAGATTATCAATAAAAGACTACATTTGTATATATATGGTTCTCTTTCTCATTTATTGTAATTGCAACATTGAAATGACAAAATGTAATCTACTTTAAATTTGAAAATCACTCCATGCATATTGAAACTAGCAGTTTTATGGTTTATCTTTAAATGTTTAAACAACATGAAAAAAACAAACACTAGTTTACCTGATTTCAGTTGAGAGCTAAAAAACAGGTAACAATATGTTGGAATGTCCTTGTATTTATAGGCATTCAATACACTCATTCAAATAATCTAGGAATTTTAAGGAATCAATTTGCACCTACATACTTCAATTGGTGCTTTAAAAGGAACCTAGTGTTGCACTATCATTCTATAGGCATTTGCATGACTAAAGAATAATGTTTATGATATTGTTCAATTTCAAGGGATTGATCAAGGTGCAATGCCATCATAATTTGGTCATATGACAACCTATCAAAGTATAATTTATCAATACCATCAGTCCCCAAAGTCTTAGAAACCACATAGCAAAGGGTAGCTCGCATGAAGCAAATTTGTAAGAGAGAACTCTACAAATTACCAAGACAAATCTAGAGCACAAGTACAAATATATGGTCATGAATTAGTCCTAGGCCTGATTGAATTCCAATGTGGAATTCCAAATGGTTGCACTAATAGAGAGGCGCTATCTCCCAAGGTTTGACAACAACAAAAACTAAAAAATATTATCCCTTCAACATTCATCGATTATTTCAAGCTAAATAGCTTTATTTTTTATTTACATTTATACACACATTTTAAAATTTTAAAATTTCTAATTCTTAACTACCTCCCCCTAGTTGAGTATTTTAGGTTAAATGTGCTTAAGTGTATGAATTTTAACTAATTAGCCTAGACTAAACATTAAGGGAAAATTTATCTTACCTCACATAAAGAATATTGAATGTAAGTGACAATAACATTGTTTCTCATGGGAGTTTGGGTGACAATAACATTGTTTCTCATGGGTGTTTGGGTTTAATAGTAGGGAATGAGGAGTTTCACTCCACAAACCTAGGTCCAATTCCTACTGGGTGAGGCATCCCTTGTAGTGGTCATGGGGACACCTAGAGGTAGGGTTTGCACTTAAGGCAATGCATGAATCAAAGGGAAACCTTATGCTTCACCATGGAGGCACCTTGAGGTATGGTCTGGAATATAATCATATTTAGCAACCAAGCCCAACCCTATGTATATTTTGAGATGCCCCACAATTTACCCCAAAATTTTATCAAACAATCAAGTTGTTAAAAAACATGAATGATTGTTGCAAGTTCAAACCCCAATTAATATGTTGTACCATGAAGTATACCTCTATAGGCATAACCTCGAGTTATAATGGTTCACTGTGTTCTCGAATTGCCATAGTGAGTGTCTAGATCATTAGGCTATTGATTCTTGGGTATATAAAAAAGATTGTTTATATACATCAAGCTACACCATGTAACATGTCTTCTAATGAATATTTGAACCCACACAAAAAAATTAGTATCAAAAGAAAATGGGGGCTAGAGATTATCATCGATGCATATTTTTTAATTGGGAAATCAACACAATGAATTTAAATAAACATTGCAACTAGATAAATAATACAAGAATATAAAATGAAACTTAAATAATGGATATATATATATATATATATATATATATATATATATATATATATATATATATATATATATATATATATATATATATATATATATATATATATATATATAATGGTGAAACTTGCATACCCATGTCATTTCCCATTTAGTTTTGTACCTATTTTAAGGTAACATTTTAATACGTGCATATATAATGACAAATGGTATGATATTGTGCACAGTTGGGTCCATTCCCCTAGCCTCTTTATCCATCTATACATACACATATTGATATACATTTAACCCTACCTATCCATTTTCCAACACAAGCATTTATATATTCATCCTAATACCCACCTATCAATTTATCTACCTCCATTTAGCTATTTTCCACTTGTATTTTGTCATTATTCTATTCCAAGACAAGTCCACTTCTACAGGGCTGACCTCATGATCATTAACTTTTCACTTTCTAATTTAAAATTCAAAACTCACTTTCACTTATCAACTCCCATTACCCTCCTACTTTGAGCCAATTTAACACACATTTGACACAATTTGATGTTATGTGCTAGTGTTTAAAGACATTAAATATATTCACTTTAATCATCTCCTAATTTGACAATCATGTTCTTAATCATTTTAGAAAGATATCTATAGCAACATATTTCAATTTGATGCAATGATAAGAATAAAGAACCCATACCTTAAGTGCTTCACCATTGTTTTCAACATTGTTCAATTTCATGGGTTTGATAAGGTGCAATTCCCTCATGGCTTTGTGATATGACAACTAAATAAGGTATTTATCAATACTATCAATCCCCTAGCTTTCAAAAAAGTCAATGTAGAAGAGTGTGTACTAGGCAAAGTTGCAAGATATAACTCTACATATTGCCAAGATGAATTTGGAGCACAAATCCACAGCTACAAATATGTCTAAACCCGCAAACTTGTCCTTCGATAGAGCAAAGATCCAACACAGAATTCTAGACTATTACATTAATAAAGAGGCACTATTTCCAAGGTTGAACAATGGATATATACCAAAACCTTGTCCATTTGATATCATTTTCCAATTATCAAGCTAAATACTACCCTCCTTCACATTTAATTTCCTTCAGTTATATTTTATTATTCAATTATCCAGCATGCATTACCAACTTAATCTGGCTGATTGTTGTTTATGTCTATGTATTCTATTGAATTAGCCTAGATTAACCCTAAGGAATCATTATTTTGATTTTTAAAGAAGAAACACATTCTATAGTCAAATAGCATATATACATAAATCATCTGTATAAATAAATTTCTAATTTGCTCTCATAGCAAGGGCTAAGCAGTTGTTTCTCATAGCAAGTGATTGATTGCAGTGATATAATGCCTTCTGAAACCTAGATGATTATAGAATAGAGTTGGTGTTTGGGAATCACAAAGTGCCAAGTTTTTTAGTAGCCATTCGCTCGAATCTCTTCTTAACCATCCAGTCCTTGTTTTTATCACCAATTTGCTTAGATATCTCCATGGCCATCAAGTTCTCGTTTTTACCAGCCACTTACTTAAATCTCTCCTTAACCGTCCAGTCCTCATGGATAAAATCTACTGCACTAGATTCTACACGATAACTGGTATGGATCGGATCTATGAGCATGGATGGTTTAAATGCACTGTCTTTGGAAGGATTAGTACTCGTGTTTTGAAGCTATTGACAAGAGAAAACGCCTCGCTTATCTTGACAGTATCAAGCCTTGTGATGTTTAGATACACTCTGTTCTATCTCAAACAAAAACTCCGGGTTGAGATACTTAAATCTTCTTGTGAAGGAATTCAAACTCAAGCTATGTGATGTAAGGATGTAAGGATACACTCCGTTCTATCTCATACACAGTCTCCATGTCAAGGGTTCGAACCTGTGATGTATGGAAACACTCTGTTCCATTCCCTGCAAAATCCCCATGTGAAGGAGTTCATAGGTAAGGACTAAGGTTATGAGAAAAGGCAAATTGATTAGTACAAACCTTTGTGTTGCTTGTGCAGATAGGAGAGTATTGCTCTTTTACTGTTTAAAGGGTCGGGGTGATTCTCCCTATGGTTCTGTCTCTAGGATCACCTAGCCTTCTGCATGTATATATTTTGGTTGGAAATCATTCTACTCTCTTGGAACTACAAACAAAACATTCTTCTGTACCTTGTAATAAGCATGGGATAGCCTCTTAGCCTTAAGCCTCAGATACTCAAATTCCAGTGTATACAGTATCTGACCAAAATCCAGTTAGAAGTTTGACGATTACAAAGTGTTCTAATCTTGAAATAATCTTATATTGTCGTGGCTTGCTGACAAATTAGACGACATTCGGTTATCAAACCTAATAGATACCCAGTCTTGCTGAGTATGAACCTAGTCTTATACCTAAGAAACAAGTAAACCAAAGAGCTTACCATACCAGCTTTACACGAAGCCCTAATAATTACATACTGCTGAAAAGTTCATGCTGTTTCACTGTGCCCAGCTGTACACGAAGCCGTCAACTGTATATTGCTGTTTAGAACTTCATATGCTTTAACATTAGTCACGTCATATATGAGCATCACCTGATGTCTTCAGTTTAGCTTTATAATTTTTTTACATTGATCCAGAACGTCTGATGATGAGGTAGTTGAAGTACAAGAATAATCAAGAATGTATCAGTAGCCATACACAAAGAATGTATTATTGCACAACAAGAACAGTATGGCAGAAAGTCAAAAAACATCTGCATATTATACTCTATCGTCTGCATCCCATGTAGTTGAAAGTATAAGTAGATAAGCACATCATTAGGACTGACCAAGATTCAAATTTCAGGGTATCACAGATCTAGCATGAAAGAACATTTGTAAGCTATGTCCTGTCCCTTACATTGCACAACTGCAAGCCCTTGCTTGACTATGTCCTATGTTGTCTTACAAAGTTTGTGGTGATCCAGTTAACCCCACGAGAGCATACATAAAACCCAACTGAAGACAAGAAGGCAGAGACAAGAAACAACAGTCTCCATCTTGTAAGGGATAGCATAATTGCCATGCCACAAGACAAACACCCTGAAACCAAGAAAGCTTTTTTCCATTTCTGAAAACCTTTCAGAGCTGATCTGCATTCCTTGCAATGAATGACATGCCTGAAATAGCGGTTTGTTGGGTCTGGAGCATGGACAGTTCCAAGTCCTCCTTTTGTTGGAGCTGAGGCTGCCTTGGCTGCCACAAGACCCGCTGGTGCTGCTTCTAGCAATGCAAGATTCTGAGGCAAACTGAAAGTCTGGTGGCCAAAATAATAGGGCATCCCGTGACCAACTCTGTCTAACCATTTTCTGTACTCAGTTACCCACGTGTCACAGGACTTTAGGCTAAGATACAAGTCCCTGGTAGGCACTTTTTCCCTCAACAAAACCTCATTTTGTGAAGAGAGAAAGCCCATGTCCTGCTCAAATACCTTGTTAGATGTCTGATGGATGATCCACATGGGTATCCATTTCAGTAGGGGTCTGTTTTGAATTTGCGTCCCACCAAATCTAACAATTAGCATGGATTTTCCCTGTCCTGACGGTCTACATAGAAACAAAGCACTAAAATATTGTTCATTGCCTTCTTTGTCAGTAGTCTCCTTATCATTCCTGAGGACACACGGAGCCTCAAACCTTAATTTGTTTTGAAAATTGGCATTGTTTGCCTCACCCCACTGACCTGCAAATCCCCTGGATGAACGTTCTGTTACCTCAAACGCGAGGGCCTGAGCATTCTCCCTCTTTGCAGATAAGTCTGTTCTATCATGTGAAATTGGTATGTGGGCAGGATCCATAAGATTCTCAAGAAGAATGGAATGGTCATAAGGAAGTTCATGTACTGAAGAGATGTCCAGAAATCCAGGCCTGGCGTAGTGTTCAAACCAAGGAATCTTTTTGGGGTCTGCAGTGCTTCTGTTTGCCATCCATACCCAGACCACACCCTGAGAAACTTTCACTTCATAAGATCGGACACAGGCAGCTCTTGGAATTGTTGCTCCAGAGGGAAGCTGCAGAAAACAGCCCCACAAATATCAATTATTTTGGATGTGATAAGGATCCATGATAATTCAATAGACTCAACAGCAACGAAATGCACCAGAATCTGATCATATATGTAAATCTGGGAAAGACTACATAGTCAGAGTCAATTCCTATATATCAATTCATCTATATGCATCTGATTATGGAAGAATTTCGTATCAGTCAGTCTATAGGGTAATATGTCTGTACTCATGCATCTATATATATGTAGACACATACGACGTACATATAGATAGATATAGGGAGGAAGGGAGCAGGTCAGTTACATGATCTGTAAGTTACATACTCTGACCATATATTCCACAAAGTCTTATAACCAAGACATGCACAGCTCTTGCATATGTGACACCCATGCACAAACAGGACAAACCTTCTTGCTACGAATGAAGAGGTGAGCCTATCGGTTTTACCATTAGCAAGGTCGGCACTCTTTCTCTTGTTAATGGGTGTAATCTCCAGGTCAGCAGGATGGCCTAACCTTTAGCATCAATCATTGAACTGAGTTGTCTTAATATTCTAGTCAATTTTAGTGAGCTTTCTGTTGGATAATTTAATAATTGGGATAGGAATGGGATCAATCTCATTAGTGATCAATCTCATTAGTGAGCTTTCTGTTGGATAATTTAATAATTGGGATAGGAGTGGGATCAATCTCATTAGTGATCAGAAAATTATGAATGTATTTTTCAGAAAAAGGATTGGATGTTATTTTGAATTTTTTTATTGTCCTTACTTTAAAACACTTTTTCTTTTTTCTTTTTTCCTTTTTTCTTTTAATGATTTCAAGTGTGTAAAACCATCTTTAATGTATATCTGTACATGCTTAAGGGTGACGTTAAATAAATCCATTTTTGTATTGTAGAAGGGTTAAGATCTTGTAATAATAAATTTTTTAACTGTGCTGCATTTTTTATCTGAAAAAGTTTCCCAATGAAAATATTGCATAGTCTCTGATTTCTATTTACTCTATTATTGTTTCAGATTGTATATACACTACTATTGTACAAATTTATCAAATCTTTCCTTTAATTTACACTTTCTACTGACTAGAATACCTACAACCTTGGAGTTGTTTCCATGTAATCCAAGCTACACAAAGCATAATATATAGTGATTCTGAGCTGTAAGTCTCAGGGCTTAAAGTTGTAGCCCTCCGATTTTAGCACAATGAGTTCAAAGCTGAGCTGCGGAAAAATTCCTCCCTAGTAGGAAGCGCATACTCGTGGAGACCAGGTCAACTTGGTGACCCAAGGTTTACACCAATTGGCAGGAAGAATCACATCAGCCTTAGAAACAGTAAACACCTCACAGTCTCACCTTTGCCTACCAGCAAGAAAGTTTACCCTACCAGATCAGCCCACCATATGGAATATTCAATATATCAATGTCAGCAGCATAACTTCGCCACATATTGCTCCATATCAGTAAATCATTCGTGTAAGTCAGTTCATATTCTAAGCATATATATATGTATAGCTATGTAAATTAACGCTTGCATATATCTAAGTCAGTCAGCTGTACTAGCTTTGTATGGCAGATTTCAGTGCATTTAGTGAAGATTAGTTCCTGGATTGTCAATCATTGGCATACCAAGTTCAAAGGAAACTCGAGTTAGAACCTGAGGGATCTTCACACATTTACCATCACCTTCAAATTGCCAACCATGGTAAAGGCATTCCAGTCTGCCATCCGTCACTTGACCTTCTGACAATTTTGCTAATCTGCAACAACACTTTCATTAATAACAATCTACATCAGGACCCATTTCTTTCCAAGCATACGCTGAAATTCTGTACCCAGTTCATAAAAACCTTGAATTCATCTAAGGACCAAAACTTATGGTAACCCGATTCAAAACAAACTAAGACTTGTGGAATTCACAATTTGTTATGCCCTAATTCTTAAAAAAATGAATGATCAAAATTTTATGAGACCCTCATTGGTAACGTAGGAACACCTTGACTGTGCTCTGTTTTTTTCTATCACCTATTCACCTTATTCACAATCTACTTGTATATTTTCATTCTTAGTCTCTTGCCAGTGGTATGATTTTTTTCTAGCTTCCGCACCTGATGGATACAAGCATACATACCTGTGGGGACATCGATCCTCAAAACAGTGTAGTACACCACTGCCATCTTCATACAAGACTATTTGCTTATGGAACACTGTGAGGCCCAAAGGGGCATCTTTAGGCACCTCTGCTGCAAGATACAATGGATACCACTCAGTCTCCCAATTGTACTCAGCCCTATCTTGTAGGTTTTGCTCCTCCTTGATCAAGATATCACCGCCATGTTTTTCATCCTCCACTCGTGTTGCACTCCCAATGCTCGTGTCAGTTAATGCCTTGGATCTAGTGCTGTTCCATTTGATACTGTTGCAAGAATTATCACAGTTTAGCCAGCTTTTTCTGAAATGTGTTCGTTTTCTTTCGTCGACAGAGCTGAAAACCTTCTTCCTCGAAATAGATGAATACGAGAAGTGGGTCCTTGTCAGGGAAGCTTGAGCAGCCATGGGATCCAAAATACCCACTGTCACTAGATAAGTCATTTGACTTGTAGCAGTCAGAATTCTGTCAGAGATCAGTTAATGTATTTGCTAGTATTGTATATCTGAAAAATCAAGTGTTCATAGCCACACTAAAAAAAAAGATATCAATCCTTTGTCCTACTTGCAGAGACACAGTTTTTTGTCATTCTAATCTATTACGGCCTCTACAAAAATCACTGGGGATCTTGACTTATGACACGTAAATACCTGTAAATACCTTATCTTGAATCGACACGTTTTCAGATTTATTGACTGAATGAAATGGAAATGGAAATGGAATGCATGAATTTCAGATTTATTGACTGAATGAAATGGAAATGGAATTGGAATGCATGAATTTCAGATTTATTGATTGAATGAAATGGAAATGGAATTCTTTTATAGTTAGGTATTCTTAATTCCAACAATATTTTTGAATTTGTGATCTCTCTTTCAAAAGTGTAAGTTCTTTATCATTAGATCAAAAGTTTTTTTTTTATCTCTTATAGTTTTCTTGGCAACAATGTAATTATCTTGAAGCAAATCTGAGTATAGAAATCATTAGAAAAATGCTTTTTAAGTTTAGTGTTAAGGATTGAGGAGTATTTATTTGGTAATAATTAATTTTGTTTTGTCATTAAAGATTAAGTTGTATCCATTCTACTAAAATTATTCAAGGCATAATCTTCATCTCCTCTCTTTAGAGAAAAATATAGCTTTGCATTCAACAATATATAATCCTTTTATAGATTCATTATGTACCATTCAACTTCACCAATAAACCAAAAATAACTTTGAGATTTTTTCTTTTTTAACTTTAACTTAATAAAGCTACAGTGGTTTAAATTAGGAGTTAATATAGATATTGAGTTGTTTTGAAAAGTTAAATTGATTTAAACATCAAATTCATATAGCCTTTTGTTATATGTATGTCTGTGTGAATATATATGTATATGTATATATGTATGCATACATACAAATACATGTGTGTATAAAATAAGTATTTGTAAAATAATTTTATAATGACAAAATTTGCATATTCATGTCATTTTTTAAGGAAATGTCTTGATACATGTGCATATCAACAAATGACACAATCTTCTGACAAGTTGGACTCATTCCTCTAACCTTTACCTATCCCTATACACACGTAGTCTTATATATTTACCCCCTACCTTATCATTATATGCCCATACACCAATACTTCACCTTATTTAGACATTTTTTCATACACATACCTACATATATTGATTATACATCCAAATTTGACTGTTTACCCATCCAAATTCATTTCCATAGTTGTAGGATCAACCTTAGGGTCATGCAATTGACCCTTTCTTTTCTAAATTTATAAGTTAAATTTTGGTCAATTAACCCCCTTTATTTTCTTGCCATAGACCAACTAAGTACACATTTTGTGAACATTGATGTTATTTTCTATTATTTAAATACATTCATTTCACATCCTTGAGTATCATCTAGAATGAACAATTCCTCTTTTATTCTAGAGCATTAAAGGGGCAATCAATAATGAAACATTTGGTCTTGGTGCATTAAAAATGAGTAAGAAATTTGCACACATCATTATATTGGAAGAATGAAGAAGAATGGCCTACTCTACAACTTTGTGTTGTTATTGATGCCGCCATGTTATATGGGTTGTGACTTCAAGACTAAGTTATTGTTTGATCCAGTATTTTAGTCCAGTATCTGAAGGTCAGTATACAGTTTACATCCTCTAGTATTTTGGTCTACAATCCTTTGCGGTTGATAGTTGTTGCTTGTGGCTTTTAGGAATTAGTTTATGGATATTGAAAGCATGTATGTTCAGAATCTCTCATGCTCAGGTGCTCATATGGCGTATCGACATTATTCTGTTGATTGCATTTTGCTATTAAGTCCATCTCTGGCTGACCTCATGTATAATTGGTGGTATGGTGAATTAATTTTGTTTTGCGGTTATATGTAACCTATCTTAGGTACATACCGACATGGTGTAGTGTGTTGAACATTTGAATTGTCTTTGGAAGATTTTGTGAATGCTTGAAGTCGACAATTGATATTTTTGATGAACAAGGATTACATCTAATTAGGCTGACCTAATTGATGCTTACATGCATAGGTCAGATATATATGTTAGACAGTTTTGAATAATTGTAGTATGGAAGAGAGTGATGAATGACATTGATGCAAATGTGAAGAAGTGCAAAAATGATGAAGTGTGTTAAGTCAGTCTATTGAGTATCATTGGAACTGTATCAACACTTGTTACCTAGGTGCACTCTCATCAGTTCATTTTGGCTGTGAAGCCAATTTTGTTTTGTAATCCTTTTTGTAGGTTGTGAGCCTCCTTGTGTAAGCAGTGAGCTTTTGTATTTGGACAGCGAGTCCTACTCTAGGTAGTGAGCCCTTTGGAAATGAGCCTTATATATTTGGTTTTGCTATTACTTTATATTGTGAGTTAATCCTTACCGCGATTTTTCCCTTATTAGGTTTTCCACATAAAATCTGGTGTTTATTGTGTTGATTTTGCTTTCTGTAATCTGTATTTCATGTTCATACTCAATAACATAATAGTGTGGTTGTGAAGTTGATAAGTGTTTGGAATTTTGTGTTTGAATTTGGTGACAACTGATTCACCCCCCCTCTCAGTTGTCCTGCACCTTTTAACACATTCTAGGGCCCTTATATGTCGTCTTCAAGCTTTTGTACATATTTTTGGGGATTGACAGGTAGGAGATCCCATCCCTTTGCAACATAACAATAACACTTTCTAAGTATTTCTGGATATTACCAATGCTCAAATTTTTTAAAGGAGTGGAACAAACAAAGATCATTTGGGTAAACAATAGAGTAGAATTGCACATTGTGTAAGGTCAAATTTGAACTTGTAGAACAAATTCACAACCTACAAATTTGAATTAGACTCACAAACTTGACCTCTAAAATAACACAAATCTAGCATGAGTTCTAAGGCATTCACTAAGAAAGAGACCACCTTTTCTCAAGAAAATATCAGTCTAATTCCAAAATATTTATTATTAAATCACATTCTTTGATCATCAAGCTAAGTACCATTCTCCATATTTACTTTCCTAGTTATTAGATTTATCAATCTTAGTTATCATTAGCAATTTAGATTGATTTGTACTTAATTGATTGTATTTACTTAATTAACCTAAATTAACCTTAATAAATTTTCTATTACAAACTTAAAATAGATAATAGTTGTCTTCAATGATATTTAAAAAAAAATCAATTTGTTATGCTTTTTAAAATTTAATTTGTATAGTTGTGAAAGCTCAAAATTATAGAAAAATTCCAATAATGAGGGACATGTAAGGAGATGGGCATGTAGTTTTAGGTATGAAAAATATTGTTAAATTGTGAGGACAATTAAGAGAGGGAGGAGAAGTGACTTTTTTATTGGTAAGTTAAGATTTTTATGTCAATTTGAACTAGCAGAGGTCACAATGGGTCCCCTCTATTTCAATATATATCTCAAGAGACACTTAGATATATTAGTACTAGAATCCAATGAGAATCTATCTTGTGGGTAGCCAACCACATATTAAGAGGCAACAGCCACATCTAGACGACCAACCACACACGTAGAGGCCATAACCACACATAGAAAGGTGATGGCCACACTTGGGTGGCCAACCACACACAAGTGGTGAACACACTGCTCAAGCTAATTTTGATATTAAATTTAGATTAAAATATATATGTATACATTATAATTTCATAATGGATGTCTAAGAATCATTACTTGAAAATCCACCTTAATGTCTCTTTGAAGATTTGAACTTAGATTTCCACAATAAAAATCCAATATTTTTATCACTTAAACTCAACCACTTTGACATTAAGAAGTGACTATATAATAATAACTAAAATTAAAAAAATTATAAATAATAAACATAAAATGTTAAATTTATAATAATATCCCCCCTTTTTAACATTTTATGTAATATGCCAAAATTTCATTGAAGTAAATTTTCCTAAGTTTTTACTGTTCAAGTAAAATAAACTATGTAATAAGCTATTGCAATAAAAAAATTTCCTTTCTTTATTGAGAATATATGAAAAAGATGCTATAACAACATATAATAAGGATTTCCATTCCATTACAATAGTTCACAAAGTACAATATTCCAAGAAAGTACACAACTACATACACAACTCCTTTGAGCTTCATAGCATAAGATATAGATGGTCTAGGAATCTGTCTTTCAAAAGCTTGGTCTTCTGTTGCCTGCTGAGGAGAAGAAGCATCACTCAAGTGCTTCTCTGCCAACCACGAACTCATATGCGGTCCCCTGCACATCTATCAATGATAGATGGCCCTACCCTTCAACAAAGGTATTGGTTGGGTAACCCCATACGACATACCACTTTGAGCTTAGTGTTGTGCCCTACATGACTAGTATTTATAACCTACGCTAGGTACCCCTTATACATTTAAATGGACATAGTGAGCTAACAGTGGAGCATCGGGAAATCACACTATTTTGGCCAAAGTATTCCCACTCAGTACTTTGAGTGATGGTCTACCATTCACTTACACTATAGCAAGCACGCTTTGACTTAAGGCCATTATATCTATGCTTAGGAAATATCTCTCCATGGGCAAGCTACTCCCCAGGATAACCTATCTCTTTAACACAACCCAAGGTAACACAACTCATTAAGCAAAGTACTAGTTCCCTCCCTTCATTGGATAATAATCCTAGGAGCAACCTACTAGCCATCTAGCATAATTAAATATCTAGCTATGACTGTTCCTTAGGCTTGTCTATGTTGGCTCATATCTAGTATAATAACAATACCTATGAAAAACATTCTCTCTTACCCATGTTTAATCATATCTAGTATAATAACAATACCTATGACAAACAATCTCTTCTTTCGTGGAGTAATTACAAACATTACACAAATAAAGTAAATAGTGTCCACTTTTCTTTCAAAGCAAACAATACTTTTCCCTATATGCAAGTAATTATAAGACTAGTTTAAACAGTCAAGAAGCAAATCATTCAACACTAATGAAAACAAGGGAAGAATTTCCTCATGCCTATTATAAGCTTTCCAATGAACTAGCTGTAGTCACAACACTTCCAAAACAACAACTAGCCTGGTATTGATCCTTCAACAAAGACTCAATAACCACTATCTCTCAAGTTGGAAAATACTTCTCTCAATAATAATATCAAACTCTCTCTAACAAATACTTCTCTCAAAGCTCTCACTCACTGTATTTGGCAGAATATTGCAGATAGAAATGTAAATAAAATGCAAAAACATGCTCAAGGAATAATGCATCCCAAACAAGTGCACTAGCTCCACTATTTATACATCAATTCGATAACTACACAACCTACAATTTAGGCATGGTTTCTGATAGTAGCAAGTATGCAAAACAACACATATATCAAAACTAAAAGGTTGTGAACATGTAAGCACATACTCAACTTAAACAGCTACAAATCGACCCTATTGATCGACAACAATTAGAGACTAATTCAAATATCCACATGATAGAATTTGGTTTGCAATTTCAAATGGACATCTACAAGTATAAGGATTCAAAGGTGGCGCCGACGCTTCATACTCACATATAGAGTTGGCATGATTTCCTTTACATCTTAATCAATCAAGATCAAATTTGCAACACCAAGCTTATATCGACTAAGTCATAGTATAAGTCGATTCACTAAATAAATTGGTTTGACAAAGTTATCGATATGTATACATGCCTTTACAAATGTTGGTTGATGCAAAATAACATGGCACTTATAGTTTAATAAGTCCATAGGCTTCCCATAAAAGGAATCAACTTATTCTATCATTAAACATCGACTTAATGGTTGCTCTTTGTTTGCAGATTACAAACTCTTCTTTTGCAGAGAACAAGAGTAAAATGAAGCTAAAGAATACAATCACATCTTTATCATACTTTAGCCTTGATTTAGTTTAATAAATCAGCCTTCAAGTTATCTATGATAATTGACTTCAAAGCCATATATAATATTTTAAATACTTACATATATATAGTTAACATATACATACATATATACTGGTTCACATATATATATGTTAGTATATATATCCATATTTATCATATATCAATAAAGCATGTATATGTAATCGATATACAAGTGAATATAATTCAAGATAGTAATTACATTGTTATATTAATATATTGATTGTGTATACATATATATATATATATATATATATATATATATATATATATATATATATATATATTTATACCTCTATGTACATGTATACGTATGTATGCATGCATCGATACATTCATATGAGCATGTCAATTTTCCACCATATCCATATATTGATACATATATACATATGGATATATGTATATACTTTATATATATATACACATTCAATTCTCATACCAAATCATACACAATTACTATGGTATTGATAAGAGCCTACGAGTGATATATCTATACGTATACATATGCATGTCGTTAGTTCCATCAAATAGTTCTATGTGCATAAGTAGCTCGTGCATGAGTGTGCATAGATACGTCTACCTATGTACCGTCATGTATGTGTTCCTTTGTGTGTTTGGCCTATCATCACCATGCATGTGTGTGCGCATACATATTCCTCGTATGTTCCACATATCAATACAAGCATAGTAACAAGTAAAGAACTCACAAGCTCAAGCAGATAAACATCACCCAATAAGGCACTCAAAAGTAAACAAAAACATTACTCATGTAGACATATTGACTAAGGATGACTTACCAATTTCCCACTTAATAACCCAACTCAATTATTTTATTTTGGTGTGTGTAAGCTCAGATAGATTACATTACCAGTTACTCAACCAAGACCTTCTCCTAAGTGATACTTCCCTTCCACTTGGAGGAATTGAACATATACCTGCAACCATTGACACATGCACACGATAGTCATTTGTTCACAAAATATGCAGTATACATAATACATCTCCAGAGTTAGAATATCAATTCAATATTCATCCAATCACATAAATGCATTCCTTTATATAATATTAAATGAGATGGCATTCATTCATAAAGCAATGATAACAAAGTACAAGTACAATTTATTCATCCATTGAATTCACATTACATTCACATTTTATCGTACATAGTAATAGTAAATAGTAATTGCACAATTGGGGTGTAACATACTCCCCCCCTTGTGAATCATTGTCCCTGATGATTATATGTAGCAACATAAAAAAATAAAAAATAATCAACATATTGTTTCAAGTATTCTCAAAAGCATCTAAAATGTAAGGGAACTTTTTGCTGAATCTCAGCATAATCCTCCCAAGTGGTCGAGTCTTCTGCATACTGGTCCCACTGTACTTTGCACTACATAACCTCCTTGTTACATAAGCAAAGCTTATGCAATCTGAGCACCTTGACGAGCTCGAGTGTTACCATTCTGGGGTCCTATACCTATAAAGTAGTCCAATCAATCACATGATTATCACCGGGTACTTACCTCTTTAGGTAAGACACATGGAAGACATTATGCATTTTGGCAAGAGCTAGTGGAAATACTATTCAATAGGCTCCTGAATTCACTTCCTCTAGAATCTCAAAAGGTCCAACATAATGCGGGGCTAGCTTGGAAGACTTTCCAAATTTAATGGATCTCTTGTGAGGTTTCACTCTTAACAACACTTTGCCACTTACGTCAAAATTTTGGGCACTCTCTTAGCATTAGCATAACTTTTTTGACGACCATTAGCTTCAACCAACCTTTGCTTAACAATCTTAACTTTTTCATCCATTTCAACCATCATTTCTGGCCCAATATTCACTCTATCCTTGTTAGAAGATTAATCTTTACTTGGTAAAGGTTATTCTTTAATTGTAATTTTTTAACTTGTAGGAATATTCCAAGGGAATCCCTACAAGTCTTTTGTCTTTTGTCATTTCACACATGTGTGAGGATAACTTATTTTTTAATTCCTTTATTAAGGAATATTTGTAACCACCTCCTTAAGAGGTGACACTTTGCACACACATAGATGAATGGTGGCATTCATTGAGTTGGGAGTTACATTCTAACTCTTTCTTCTCACCTCTACTTATTGAGGTGCCTCTCCTCTCATTCTTCAAGATTCAAGCAAGCAAACTAAGGCTGAAACTCTCTCTCTTTGTATTATTGTTTAGGCATTTTGCCTCCATTCATAATATTGGGGTTTTTTCTTGTTTTTTCCCCTTAACAAATTCTTGCACGTCTCTCTTGCTTTGGTGGTGCTTGGTTTTTCTTCTTCAATCTATTTGGTAATATCTTTCCTTCAAACAATTGCTCATTTATTAGTTCTTTCCATTGCTCTTTTTATTTCCTTTCATGGTATCAAAGCTTGGTATTACTAATATTTTGTGAGCTACATTGTTGAAGGTTTACCATATTTTTCAGCACACCATTAGAGACACTCTCAAAGAGGAGAAGAAGAGCAAAGTGTTTAATCTTGGTTGTTTTTTGTCTTCTAACCTTTTTTTTGTGCAAGAATCTTAGTTTCATATTGTTCAGATTTTAAATAATTTGTTCTTAAATCTATTTGTATATCTTGCAAGCTTTTAGAAAACCCAATAAGAGTTTATCTTATTTTTCAATTTTCAATTTAAAGTTTATTTATTTTTATAGTTTATACAAATCTGCATATTAGATCTGTAAAAAACCATCTATTTTCTTTCTAACCCTTGTACATGATTTCTTATTTAAAGATTTCTAAGTTATTTATTTAAAATTCAAATCTATTTACTTTGCATGCATATTTAATCTTTTGATTTTTTTTAGAAACCCTTAATAAAGAGGTTATATTTCAAAAAAAAAATTCAGATCTGTATTGATTTTTTTTGCAATATCAAGCTAAATAAAAAAAAAATCATTTTTTTAGGGATCTAACCCCAGTTCAAAAACTCTTTTTAGAAAAAGACTAATCTGCTTTTGTACAAATCTATAAAAAAAAATCTCTATATTTGAATGTTCAAATTTTAAAAATTGAAACCCTAACTATTATTTTGTAGGGTTCAATCTATTTATGTTGCCTCTCCATAGTCACTATCATTGCTCTGTGTGATTGTGTGCCTACAGATTATATCCGCCCCAACTAAGCTCAAACGCTTGCCCCTCCTTCATATTGCTGTTTTAAAACCCAATGCCACTGCTGCTGCTCTTTTCCATCCTCTACACCACATTGTTTTCACCCACCCTGTCTCTGTCGTGCTGGCTTCTGCTGTTTTAAAACAATTTCATCTTGCTTTTGCCTGCCCTTTCTCTCGTTCAAATCTTTTTCTAAAGACTTTACTCTTTACTATAGTTTTTTAAAATCCACGTCATTTAATTGTTCATTATTAGAAAGCTTTAAAATTTTATATTATTTAATATTGACATGTCTTACGTTTTAAGCTTTTTAGAAAAAAATCTTTTAATACTTTAATATAAGTGCTTTTTCAGATCAAATCTTTTAATTTAATAAGTTTCCATGAAAATCATATTTTCAAGGACTCAATAAAGCTTTTTCATATTTCTTTTAAAGTTTCTTAAGTTAGATCTTTAATAAAGTTTCTCTTTTAAATTTCCACGTGATAGGTAATATTTTTTAACAAAGGACATTTTCATAAGTTTAGTTCTTTATCCTTTTCTTTTTATGAATGTCAAAATCTAAATCATATTAAACTTAAAAAAATTAATATTCTTTAAAATAAAAGTTTAAGAATTTATTTTTCATATTAAATTTTTAACAAAGTAAAAAATTTCTTTTAGACACCTTATTTTCCTTCTAAGGGGGTTATTTTTTTTTTCTTTCTAAAATTTAATTTAATCTAAAGAGATTTTTTAAGATTTCATTCTGTAAGAGTGGTATTTTTTATTTTTTTAAATATTACATCATTATTATTTTTCTCATAAAGTTGTGAACTTTTTATTGCAATCATGTCAACCTTAATTCCTGAAATTAAGTTGAATTCTTCTAATTATCATTCTTGGAAAAATCATATCTCTTTTATTTTTCATTTCAAACATCTTTTAGATGTAGCTATACAGATCTTAAATCTAAACTAGGTTCATCTGCATCCAAAGATGAAATTGAAAAATGGAATCTTAAAAATGAAGAAGCCCTTGGCCTCATAGGTATCTCCATGTCACCCGAACTTTATGTTCATATTGGGACATGCACAACTACCTATGAAGCATGGGACAAACTCAAAACAATTTATGATAGTACAAATGAATCAAGAGAAATTCAAATTCAAGATCAACTTGAAGATTTGAGGTATTCTGATTTTAAATCTATGGATGATTTTTTATTGAAATTTGGTGCTTTAAATAGTCAATTGGATGGTTTAGGAGTTAAATTAGATAATCTTAGATTAATGCATCTTATTCTTAAAAAGTGTCTTCCTAGACAATTTCAACAATTCATTACTAATATTCATGCTCAATTAGCTATTCCTTCTTTAGCTACTCAATTAACTTATGATATTTTTCGTGATTTATTAAGACAAGAAGATGCTAAGTTAATTCAGTTTGGTACTCTTAAGTCTAATGAACATGCTTTCTTGTCTAATCATAAGCAAAATTTTAAACCTCATTCTAAACAACAACATTATAATTCCAAACCTCATTATAATAATGGCAATGATCTTAGAAAGTTTAACTCTTCTAAGAAACCTCATTGCACTTATTGTAATAAGGATGGTCATTAGCAAAATACTTGTTTTAAGAAGCAAAATGAGAAAAATCCTATGAAGAAAAATAATCAAAAACAAAATAAACCTAATAATAATAAGTTTCAAAATAATGCAAATCAATCTAGACGTGCTTTTACTTGTAGTTCTAATGTTTCTCAACCTCTTGAATGGGTTATTGATTCAGGTGCATCTCAACATGTTACTTCACATAAAGAAGTTTTTGAGTCTATGCAACCTGATATATCTAATGTTCCTCTTCAACTTGCTAATAATCATACTTGTAAAGTAGAAGCAATTGGAGATGTGAATGTTCCTAATGGTAAATTGCATGATGTTTTATATGTTCCTGAATTAAAGACTAACTTGCTTTCAGTTGCTAAGCTTTGTCAAGATTATAAAATAGAATTTTACAAAGATATGTGCTATGTTATTGATCCAAAACAAAACAAGGTCATTGCTAATGCTAAATTAGACAATGATAATTTGTTCAAATTTTATGAGTTTGCTCAATCTAGATGCTCTTTAATATCTACCATTGATTTCAATGTTTGGCATGAAAGACTTGGTCATATAAATGCTAACAATATTGCTTTAATGCAAAAGCTTAATATGGTAGATGGATTGCCTAGTATTGTTCCATCTAAAATTGTATGCACAGGATGCATGAGTGGTAAGATGCATAGGGAGCCCTTTCCACATGGTCAATCATGGAGGGCAACTCATAAGTTGCACCTAGTTCATAGTGACCTTTTGGGACCCATGGAGAATAACTCCATCCAAGGATCAAGGTATGCACTTACTTTTGTTGATGATTTTTCTAGAAGAACTTGGATCTATTTTCTTCATAGTAAGGATCAAGTTCTTAATATATTTTCTGAATTTCATAAATTTGTTGAAAGGCAATCTGGTTTTAAACTTAAAATTCTTAGAACTGATAATGGTAAAGAATATGTGAACAATGCTTTTACTAGTTATTTGAAATCATTTGGTATTAAGCATGAGCTAACTATTCCCTATACACCTCAACAAAATGGTGTAGCGGAAAGGAAGCATAGAACTATTGTTGAAATGGCTAGATGTATGTTACATGCTAAAAATATGTCTTATAAATTTTGGGCAGAAGCTATGTTTTGTGCTACTTACATTATCAATAGGACTCCTACTAAAGCTTTAAAGGATATAACTCCTGAAGAAGCTTGGTCTGGTAGGAAGCCCAATCTTAAGCATTTAAGGATTTTTGGTTCAATTGCTTATGTTCACAAACCTAAACAAAAGAGGCAAAAATTAGATGCTAAATCTTCTTATCATATTTTTGTTGGTTATGATGAACATTCTAAAGCTTATAGAGTTTATAATCCTCTTACTAACAAAGTTAAAGTTGCTAGAGATGTATGCATTGCTGAAAATGGTGTTCATGATTGTTCTAAAGTGCATAATATTGATTCTTCTCAAAATAAAGTTATTGTTGTGGAGGATAATCCTCAAGTTGATACTCCTCTTAACCCTCCTAATGCATCTCTTACTCATAGTGATAGTGATGATGAAAATGTTGAAATTTCTCCTCATGATTCTTCTTCAAGTGATGATACTCCTACATCTAAAAGAAAGCCAAAATGGTTTAAAAATTTGTTGCAAGAAAGTGAGGATTATTTAGCTAAAAATCCACCTAAAAGAAGAAAGGCAAATTATTGTAATCATGCTTTGATGTCTAACATTATGAATTCAAATGATCCTCAAACTTATGAACAAGCTAAAGATCAACCTCATTGGCAAAAGGCTATGCAAGAAGAATATGATACTTTAATTGCTAATAATACTTGGGATTTAGTTCCATTACCTCAAGGTAAGAATCTTGTTTCATGCAAATGGTTGTATAAAACTAAGGTTAATGCAAATAATGAAGTTAGCAAGTTTAAAGCTAGATTAGTTGCTAGGGGCTTCTCTCAAGTTGAAGGATTAGATTATAATGAAACATTTGCTCCAGTAGCTAAGATGCCAACCATTAAATTAGTTCTTGCTTTAGCTTCTCATATGCATTGGCCTATTCATCAAATGGATGTTAAAAGTGCATTTTTAAATGGTGATTTACATGAAGAAATTTATATGTCCCAACCTTTGGGTTTCATTAAGGAAGGTAATGAAAATCTTGTTTGCAAATTGAAGAAATCAATATATGGTTTAAAGCAATCTCCTAGAGAATGGTATTCTAAAATCAATGCTTTCTTTCTATCTCAAGGTTTCATTAGAAGTAAAAATGATCCCAATTTATATATTAAGCATAGTGAAGATGATATTGTGATTATTATTTTATATGTTGATGATTTAATTATCACTTCTAGTTCTAACAATTTGATTAGTGATGTTAAGTCTCAACTCAATCAACAATTTCAAATGACTGATTTAGGCCTATTACATTATTTTTTGGGTATGCAAATTTGGCAAACACCTAAAGGTATTTTTATTTCTCAACATAAATATGCTCAAGATCTCTTAGATAGATTTAAAATGAATGATGCAAAGTGTGTTTCTACTCCTTGTGAATTAGGAACTAAATTAATGGTTGATATGGAAACTCCTTTTGTTGATCCTACTTTATATAGGCAATTAGTAGGAAGTTTAAATTATCTAACTCTTACTAGACCTGATATTTCTTATAGTGTTGGATTGGTTTCTAGATTTATGTCTAAACCACAACAAACTCATTTTAAAGTTGTAAAAAGAATTTTAAGATATGTTAAAGGTACTCTTAATCTTGGTCTTTTTTATGATGCAAATTGTGATTTTTCTTTAAAGGGTTATACTGATTCAGATTTAGGAGGTGATCCCAATGATGGGAGATCCACTTGTGGTTATTGTTTCTTTGTTGGATTAGGTGCAATCTCATGGAATAGTAAGAAACAACAATCTACTTCTCTTTGTTCTACAGAAGCTGAATATAAAGGTTGTACAAATGCATCTAAAGAAGCATTATGGTTAAGAAGATTACTTGAAGACTTGGGTCTACCTCAAAAGGATCCTACTCCTTTATATTGTGATAACCAAAGTGCTATTGCTTTGGCAAAGAATCCAATTTTTCATGCAAGGACCAAGCACATTGCTCTTCAACATCACTTCATTAGAGAGCAAATTGAAGACAAGCAAATTTCTCTTTTGTATTGTAAAGGTGAAGATCAAGTTGCAAATATTCTCACCAAAGCCTTTGTAAAGATAAATTTCTCTTTCATTGTAAAATCTTGGACTACAACCCATTGAAGGGTTTGATGTAACCTCCCCAAGTAAAGCTTAAGGGGGATGTTAGAAGATTAATCTTTACTTGGTAAAGGTTATTCTTTAATTGTAATTTTTAACTTGTAGGAATATTCCAAAGGAATCCCTACAAGTCTTTTTGTCTTTTTGTCATCTCACACATGTGTGAGGATAACTTATTTTTTAATTCCTTTATTAAGGAATATTTGTAACCACCTCCTTAAGAGGTGACACTTTGCACACACATAGATGAATGGTGGCATTCATTGAGTTGGGAGTTACATTCTAACTCTTTCTTCTCACCTCTACTTATTGAGGTGCCTCTCCTCTCATTCTTCAAGATTCAAGCAAGCAAGCTAAGGCTGAAGCTCTCTCTCTTTGTATTATTCTTTAGGCATTTTGCCTCCATTCATAATATTGGGGTTTTTTCTTTTTTTTCCCCTTAACAAATTCTTGTGTCTCTCTTGCTTTGGTGGTGCTTGGTTTTGCTTCTTCAATCTATTTGGTAATATCTTTCCTTCAAACAATTGCTCATTTATTAGTTCTTTCCATTGCTCTTTTTATTTCCTTTCAATCCTCAAGTCTATCCCAAGTCATAGGAGTTCGACACTTTCGACCATACAATGCTTCGAAAGGATCCATCTTTATCACAAAATGATAAGAATTGTTGTAAGAAAATTCTATTAAGGGTAAGTAGTCCTCCCACTTGTACTGCCAATCCATGCAATACATTCTCAGTAGGTCTTCCAATACTTGATTCACCCTTTATGTTTGTCAATTTGTTTCTAGATGATATGTTGAGCTAATATTCAACTGAGTCCCTAGTACAGAAAACAAGGTTTATCAAAGCCTAAAAGTGGCCCGTGCATCCCTATCCGAGATAATCTTCTCTGGAATTCCATGCAACCTAAACACTTATTGCACAAACTTTCTTGCTATGACAAGTGCTCCATCAGTTAGATTCCTGGGTATAAAATGTGTGACTTTGGTAAGCTTATCTACTACCACAAGAATGACATTGTGCTTATTTCTTGACATAGGCAATCCTTGCACAAAGTCCATACTTATGACTTGCCACTTCCTCTCTAGTATGTCATGTTGATATAACAAGTTTGCAGGATGATGATGGTCCGCTTTCACCCTTTGACATTCAAGACACCTAGCCACAAAATTAGCAACATCTCCTTTCATCCCTTTCCAAAAATATAATGCCTTCACATCTGCCATCATTTTGGTCACTCCAGGGTGTCTAGAGTACGATGCTTCATGTACTTCTTTCCATACCAGATTACTTAACTCTCCTACATCAGGGACATACATCTTACCTTTATGTCTAAGTAATCTATTAGGTTCAAAAAGAAAACCCTCATACCTAGAATCTTGTGGATTATTAGTGAGTGCCTGCTTGACTTGCTAGTATTACTCATCCTCTTTGCACTTTTGCAACACTTGTCCCTTAAAGTCAGTTTGAATCATCACTATTGAAGTAATATGACGTCTTCGACTCAAGGCATCAACAACCCAATTCTCTTTCCCTTTTATATAACTAATATTGAAGTCATCATAAACTATTAACTCCAACCAACTTATTTTCCTAGCATTCAGATTAGGTTGAGTGAAAAGGTACTTTAACTCATTATGGTCAATTTTCAATTCAAAGGGTTTTCCTAACAAGTAGTGCCTCCACATTTGTAATGCGTAAACCATAGCTACTAACTATAAATCATGCGATGCATAATTTTTCTCATAAGGTTTCAACTTTCTAGATTAATAAGCAACCACTTGCCCATCTTGCATTAACACACCTCCTAAACCTTCCTCGCATGCATCTGTGATAACCATAAAGTTACCCTCAAGATTTGGTACTTTCAAGATCGATGTAGTGGTCAACTTCTCTTTAAGTAGATCAAAGGCTTCTTGACACTTCTCAGTTCACTCAATTTTCTTCCCTTTCCTCTATAAAGAAGTGATTGGAAAAACAATCTTGGAGAAGTTTGCAACAAACTTCCTATAGTTCCTTTCTAGACCCATACAAATTCTTACCTCAGACACATTCTTGGGTACTGGCCACTCAAGTGCAGCCTTAATCTTGGTTGGATCTACAGAGATTTCATCCATCGAGATCACATGCCCTAGATAATGACCTCCTTTGAAAGAAAGTACACTTAGATAGTTTACCATATAAGTTGTGTTCTCTTAACTGTTGTAGAACTATCTCTAAACGTCTACAGTGATCTTCCTCATCCTTAGAATAAATCAGGATTTCATCTAGAAAAACCAAGACAAATTTATCTAAGCAGTCCCTAAATATACTATTCATAAAATTCATAAATGCGGCAGGTGCATTTGTTAACCCAAAAGGTAAAACTATGAATTCATAGTGTCCATATTTGGTTCTGAACGCAGTCTCAAAGATATCTTCATCTCTAATTCTCAACTAGTGATATCCAAATCTCAAATCTATTTTAGAGAATATGACGACTCCTCTCATTTGATCAAAAAAATCATCAATATGTGGCAACAAATACTTGTTCTTCACTGTGGCTTTGTTAAGCATGAAATAGTCAATGCACAAACACAAAGTACCATCCTTCTTTTTCACAAAATAATCGGTGCTCCCTAAGGCGAAACACTTGGTCTTATCAAACCTTTTGACAATAGTTCATCCAATTGTGCCTTAAGATCCATTAACTTGGTTGTTGTCATCCTATAAGGCACTTTCAAAATAGGTTCAGACCCTGGAACTATATCTATAGAGAAATCAAATATCTTGTTCGGTGGTAACCCAGGTAACTCATTTAGAAATATGTTCGAAACTTTCCCAATATAGGATACCTTTCCATTTCCAACATTCCAGTGTCATCTATTTCACCATCTTCCATCTCTTGGAAGCTCTCGTATTCCAAGTTATCAAGATCTTCTTCAAGTTCTTCAATCTTAACATCAAAGAGTTTGCACCCTTTTTCTTAGCCCTCACAAGTTGCATTGCCGAGATTTGACGAATCTTGACCTCTCTAGGTATCCCATGGAACTTCACTCAGTTACCAAGATCGTCTAGGCATTCAATGGTTTTCACATGGAAATTTACCTTATCCCTATGTATCCAAAACCAATTCATACCTAGGATAACATCATAGGATCCTAAAGGTGCGACATATAGGTTTACTTCATGTTAGTAAATGAAATAGAACTCAATAATTGAATTAAGCAGTGACTCTAGACCTGAATTAACATCAATATGAATATGCTAATAGCTCATAAAAGCACACAATTGCATTTGTGGATTTTCTCTAAATTTTATCGAGGTATAGCTCCCTCACAAGATCTTAAAGGAATTAATCTATCCTAAAGTGACCACATGTGCTTTTAACCAAAAAGCAGAAAAGGTGACAAACACTAACTCATAAATATGAAATTAGTGTGGAGGCAAAAACACAACCAATTATGATCAATTCAAAAATTGAAAATAATGACTATCAAATCAGATTAATGTAAAGAGATCAGACCGCAATAAATGAGAGATAGATAGCTCGTTCTTCAAAGAAAACACAACTAACCGTATGCATAACACACAGGTTGGAATACTTCAAATCTTTCAATTTTATAACACACAGATTATAAGGTATTGTAGATTGTAATTAATAATATTCCTCCTCAAAAACACCCCTAGATGTATTTGGGAAGATTTCCCCAAAAGTACCTTGTTCTATTTTCTTCTTCTAATTTATAATGTGGCTAAAGCCATTTGAATGGAAACTAAAGATGTTACTAGATTAGTGACTTCTTGAATCCCGAACGTTTATCAGGAAATTGATAAGACAATTGGAAAGTTTGCCAAGAATAGATATCGGTAGAGGAAACTGATCGTCACTTGAGCAACAGTTGCCAAAGGACCAATCATTTCACCAATATTTAATGAAACAAATAAGGAAACCAAGCACTAGCACGCGCGAGCAGTCCGATGAAGAATTGCAACTTATTCAAACAAGTTGTGGTTATCACTCTTGTCTAGCAAAATAGCTGCCCACGGATAACCCCCTACTAAACTTGTCCGTTTCCTAGGATTCGTGAAGTTCAAGCACGCATAACGAAGTGATTTTCAAGCCACCTCGAAATGCATTCCCAAGTCTGAATAGTCAATTCGAGCATTCCCCCTTGTTCACCTCACGAAGACCTTCGATACGAGATCTCTCGCGAAGTTTCACTGTTCATACTTAGCAAGTTGCGAAAAATGCAGTGGCACTGAAAAAGTGCGCTCCTGCCCTGAAGCCAAAATTGGCTAAGTCTGGAAAATGCAAGGGCGCTAAAATTTAGCGCCCCTGCATGCAATGAAATTGCCAAAAATGTAATAGCGCTAAATTTTAGCGCCATTACATTTTTCTTCAACAGTTAAACTTTTTTCATGTTTCTGGCACGCTTCTTCATGTTTTCGCGTTTTTCGTCAATCGTGCCACTTTTCGTGCCTAAAAAAGTTGCTCGACTTGAGTTAGGTTTTTAGTTTTCATTTTCACTTAAGTGAATGAATTCACCATTTTAGTTTTTCATTTTTTATATTCTCTTCTTCCTCTTGCTGTGCGAGTTTGCCTCTCAACTGCAAATCACGTTTTTGAAGTTTCGCCATTCTTTCTTCAGCAAGTTTTCGCGCCTTGGTTCGCGTAAGATTTTTTGCTTTGTCTTCTTCTTTTGTTTTGTATATGATCTAATGTCCTTTATTCATGTTTTTAACTTTGTATTTATCTAACCCTACGCTTTCTTCTCTTTTCTCCATTCGCGTTTTGATCTTTCCATTCGCGTTTTCCTTCCTTCATGTCTTTGTTTTTGTTCCTTCTGTTTCTCTTCGCGTTTTTCTTCTCCTTACGCAATGGAACCCTTTCTCATTATTTTGAATGCATTTTTCTTACCTCCATTTGCATTGTTCATTTCAACGCACATCCCTTCTTTCCATTTCCGTTTTCTAAACCTACGCATTCTTTCCATGACTACTCTACGCATTTCATTCCTATTCTAACTCAACGCAAAATTTTGTAACTCCATGTTCCGCCGTGCTTTTCTTTCTAACATTTTTGTCATTCTCATTTCACATCGCCTTCTCCATTGGCTTTGTTACGAACCTTGAAGATATCTATCGCTTGGAAAGAAAGAATTTTTTAGCTTTTGAATGTAAAAATGACAATGGTGCGAATTGCAAAGACAAACCAAAAATCCCAAAGCTTTCATTTCATTTGCTAAGCCCAAGTGCCTTCGCCATTCCCTCTTACATTTACATTTTCAAAATTGCCAAGGAAATGCTAAAGCGCTAAATTTCAGCGCTGTGACATTTTGACAATGTTAAAATTTTCCTAACACTGGAAAGTGTAAGGGCGCTAAAATTTAGCGCCCTTGCACCAAAAGCAATTTTCCCAAAATGTAAGGGCGCTGAATTTTAGCGCCCTTACACTTTTTTCAGGCTTTTTCCAATTCTTCCCAAATGAACTTCATTTTTTACCAGTGCACTCCTGAACCTCATTTTTTTGCATTCATGCATTGTTTTGCGTGCCTCGCCATCCGCTTCATGAATTCTCATCCTTGTGCTCATTTCGCGCTTACCCATGTTTCCTAAGAATTGGTGTTTGTTCTGTCTAAACGGATTGTAGTCTACTTTCAGAGATTGTCAAATCAAGATTGATTAGGGTTCCAATTCCTTTTGATGACTACTACCAAGCCTCCTTCTTTGAAAGCAAAAGGCAAGATGAAATACAAATATCAAGGCGTCTACCCGCCAACTATGGTGCTTTCCAAAGTCGAAGAGATAAAGGATACAGAAGTTGGTCATCAAGATTTGGTTGACTTCGCAAAGCTAACAGAGACGAAGCCTCTTCCTGATTCAATGAGAGCTATCGTACACAGCAACCTCCACTTGGTGGCAATGTTCCCTACAGCTGCGCACAATACCGAGTTTGTTCTTCAAGTTGCATCTCATTACATCAGAGAAAGCAGAAGTGTGATCGACTCTTCCGGGCACGAGATTCTGAGACTCGACCCCGACTTCTTTGACATTGTCTTCAAAGTCCCTCATATGGAGAAATATATTGACATCTCTATATCGAAAGCACAGGAGATCTTTGATGCTGATCCCAATAAAGCTAAACAGTTGATAAACACTCAATGGCTCAAAAATCCTAGATCATTTGTTTCTAGATGGCCGAAAGGACTCCTGAGAAGTGACTTCAAAGATGACGTCAAGGACATGATCACGTTTCTAAGCAGGGTGAAGGGCTTGCCGGAATCATCCACCTTCCATGACTGGATGTATGAATACATCAGGATCATAAGAAGGCGTATGCGCATATTGACTGGGGTAAACAAATCGCTGATGAAATGCACGAGCAGCTTGATCAATCGCTCCTTCTACATTGAAGTTCTACATGACTTCTACTCGCTCCACGCGAGCGTGCTGATGAGACAATTCCCATAAATTCATCTACAAAGGAATCAATGATATTCCGGTACAAATATTTTCATCAATTGAGCCAAAGGAGAGCTTTCATCATTTCAGACGGGTCACTGATGCTTTCTTTGTGCCCTTACTCTTCAACTTTGATCCAGCCTTCGAAAGAAGAAGAGTATCTAATGAGGCTTATAAGGTGGTAAGTAAAGTTGGATGTATTTTTCTCCAATTCCCAACATTTACTTACTTGAGAGCAGGCTGCTACATTGGTTGTCCCTACATGCTACCACGTTATCCTTCAGATAAGTGGATTCTCATGGAAACATGCAGACAGTTGATGTCAGTGCAAAAAGAATGAAGAAGCAACCACAAGCGTGGGTTCAAGTTGCCTCTGACCATCGGCCGATATACTATCCAAACTGCACAAAAAGCTAAGTCTGTCTATGCTGAGATGCAGATCATGACCATCAAAACCTACAAGTATAGGTTTGATTTCGACTACCGAGATGTCAGAAAAAAGTTGCAAAAAATTCACCAACACAGGTACCATTTTGAAGACATCTGGGCAGATTGCAGAGATGAAGAAGCCATTCGCAAAATGGACTATTGCAGATTGACAGTTCAACAAATCAGAGATCTTGGTATTGCTGATCTACCAGAGGATTTTGAGGATCCAGGTGATATCATGAACGATGTCTATGATGAGCAAGGCATTGCTAAAAGGTCGTTGCCTGCAATACAATGGTCTAGGAAAGAGGTTACCAGCATGAGAGAAAGGCTGAGACCAATCCTAGCCAATAAAGAAGAATGGTTACATAAACATGGTCATGCAATGAAAAGTTTCAGAACAGACTCAGAAGGAGAGGAATCTGAAGCAGAAGCTCGCCAACAGCAAGAACTCCGCGACAAAAACAAATCAGCGGTCGTTCCCACTTCTTCGCAAAGAGGTCCAAGGATCAAGTTCACTATTGGTAAGAAAGATACCCAGGCTATCCAAGAGGCAGAAATGACGGAATCTCATCCATCTCGCTCTAAGGGTAAAAAACCTATTCTGGAGGAGATAGATTCCGATGAAGAAGGAACTTCAAGCGACCAATCCGCTGAAGATGAAGATTCAGTAGAAGCAGACTCCGATGCCGAAGAGGTTTCTGAAAGCGGGCAAGAGTCTGATGAAGATTCTGAAGAAGGATCTGAAGGTGACTTTGAAGGCGAACCAGAATCGGAAAGACAAGAGGGTGATCAACAGGAACCCGGGCATGATCGAGAAAGAACTACTTCTCCTCCTGAGAATGTAGTTGAGGAAATTCACAGAACATCATCGCCCGTGACTTCAAACGTTCCTCATACCCCTCCTGATTCAAGAACTCCTCCACCTCCTGTTCCTTCATCACCTATTCCTACCACAAGCATTCCTGCAGCTGAGATATACCCTATCCCTGTAGCATCAACCTAGCTTGATACTCCTTCAGTGACAAGCATCCATACGGTTGATATACTGTCAAGCCCTCCATCATCCATTCCTAGCTTGTCTTCGCCAACGTATGATATCACTTCTGAAAACGAATTCAATCGTTTCATGAATGAGTCAATGCGTGATCAGCTCAATGTGTCAACTACAGGAGCAACGATGACAAATACTTCTCCAATTGTCACGATACCAATGGTGAGTTCAGATGTGACAATAACTTCAGAAGTGGCAATGGCGACTGAATTGACTATAAATCCAGAAGTTCACACTTTTCTTCCTCCTTGGCTAATATCTCAAGTGTCGAAGCGCAAAAAGCAAATGATTTCTCCAGAGGAGCTCGACCTTGAAGAGATAGTTCTTCCAAAAGCCAAAGGGAAGAAAAAGGCAAAGGTATACTCGAGGCTGAATGTTGATAAGTCTGGCCACAAGTATGCTGAAATTGGCATACCATCGAATCAAGAAGGTGATGTCAATATGGAGGACTACACAGTAACAAAGGTCCAGCTTGGCAAGGTTACCAACGAAAGTGCAAAAGCCGATGCGCAAGTCACTTTGGATATCTTGGCAGGAAGGCTGGATAAAGTTGCGCAAGCTCGTAACATGTACAAACAGAGGGCAGAGCATTATGCCACTGTTGTAAAGAGACTGGCCGGTTCTCCAAGTAATGCACAACCGCTGATAGTGGTAAATATTGAAGACCCAGCTATCAAGAAAGCTGAGAAATTCGCCTCCAAAGGCAGGGTGTTATATGATTTTGTTGAAAAGATCATCGAACATGGATCTCAGATAATTTTGGCTGCGGATGAGAAAACTACCATGTTGGCCAAGCTCACCATAGAGCTTGATAAAGAAAAGAGCATACTTTCCCAGGAGCGCAGAGACATGGAAAAATGCCTGTTGTCATGGTCGGAAATGAAACAGGTAAAGCTCAGCAAATTGGTGGAGGTTGGGGTAATTCCTGACAAAGAAAAGTTTGTAGAGGTAAGAGAATCACTGAAACACAGAATTCAAGTGGTTCAATCTCTCATAGAAGATCTTCACCAAGTACAGGAAGATGTCGACGGGCATCGCACCATTCTTGACAAAAATATCAGAGAGTTGCCTGGTCAACTTCTTGAGGAAAATCGTATCTTCCTGCCGGCCACAGAAATATCCCTGATCTTCAAGGAAGCCATCACGAATTTGATTGACAGTTCAAACTTCTCAGAAGCTTCGTTGAACATCATTTGTGATACAAGGCTCACATTGGACAACCTGAAGACGCATCTTGACAGGTGCAAGAAGGTTCACTCATCTGCCATGAGATCGATCACGAGAATTCACACCATTGTGGATTACACCATTGTGGATTACCCAAGGCAAGATTGTGCAGGGTGACCAAAGTGTAGTGATTAGTTTGAAGAATCTGAAAGACTCTAAGTAGTTTATGTAAAATTTGTGTTACATCTATTATTTAGATTGCATTGTTATTTCTGTTTATCATTGGTTGAATGATCTACAAGACTTTGTGCTTGTAATCATTCATGCTCTTGCATGTTCTAGTTGAGTGATCTACAAGACTTTGTGCTTGTAATTATTCATACTCTTGGATACTCTTGTCGAAGGATCTACAAGACTTTGTGCTTGTAATCATTCGTGCTCATTGATACTTTTGTTGGATGATCTACAAGACTTTGTGCTTGTAATCATTCATGTTGTTCGAAGAATTGTTGCATCTAAGAAGACTTTGTGCTTCTAACATAGCAAACGGTACATCTACACAGATCCAACACTGATAAAGCTACGGAACGACTTTGTGCCTTCGTGAGCTTTCCCTTTTTAATTTATTTGTTTGTTATTAATCACTTCTGGTATCTCTACGCTTCACTTTGATGAGATAGAGATATTGGTATTACTGCTAGTTGTTCGTTCCAAGTTATCAAGAATTCTGAACTTCCAACAAGTGAAGCATTGTAAACATCTTCTCTGAAAAAAGAGAGAAGGATGAATGTAACACACCCCCCCACTCCGTGAATTGCGTGTACATTTTGTAATTATCTGTTTGATTTACTATCGCTTCCGTTAGCAGTAAGAAGGGCGCCTCCCCTTTTCGAGAGGAGAGATTCACATCTCACATAGCTGTGGCTGAAGTTCAAGTTGTGTAATCTATCGAAAGCTGATTACATAATTTTCACCCAACAGATACCTTGCCCCTATTGCTAGAATTGAAGCGGTAAGATTATTTCTTGCCTATGCTACTCACAAGAACTACAAAGTTTATCAGATGGATGTAAAATCAGCTTTTCTAAATGGTGAATTGGAAGAAGAAGTGTATTTTGAGCAACCTGGTGGATTTCAGATGACTGATAAAGAAGATATGGTGTGTTGGTTGGAGAAAGCATTATATGGACTCAAGCAAGCCCCTAAAGCATGGTATGCAAGATTGGACAAGTATTTGTTGAAGCTTAGATTTAACAAAGGTATTGCTGATAGTAATCTATATTACAAGAATGATGATAAAGATTTGATTGTTGAAGTCTTTGTTGATGATATTATTTTTGGAGGAGATGATGCTTTGTGCATGAATTTTGCTAATGAGATACAGAATGAATTTGAGATGTCTATGATTGGTGAGATGAAATTATTTTTGGGATTGAAAATTACTTAGTTAGATAAAGGTATTTTTATATCTCAGTCCAAGTACGTGAAGGAATTGTTGAAGAAGTTTGGTATGGAAGATTCAAAGTTGATTGGTACACCCATGGTGATTGGATGCATGTTAACAACAGAAGATGATTCTCCGAAATCAAATCAGACAAGATACAAATCAATGATTGGTGGATTGTTGTACTTAACTCAAACTAGGCCTGATATCATGAATGTTGTATGTATTGTTGCAAGATTTCAAGCTAATCCAAAAGAATCTCATGTGACTATTGTGACGAGAATTCTTAGATACTTGAAGGGAACTGTTGATCTTGGCCTATGGTATCCTAAAGATGATTATCTTACTTTGAGTGCCTTTGCTAATGCTGACTAGGCAGGAGATGTGAATGACAAAAAAAGTACTAATGGTGGAGCATTTTTCTTGGGTAAGAAGCTAATTTCATGGTTAAGCAAGAAGCAGAATGCCATTTCCTTATCTACTACAGAGGCTGAATACATTGTTGCTGCTAATAATTATACTCAAGTCCTGTGGATGAAACAGATGTTGAAGGATATCAGAATTATATATGATGAGCCTATTTCTATATTTTGTGATAACTCAAGGACTATTAACATTTCCAAGAATTTGGTGTTGCATTAAAAAAAAAATCATATATCTATCAAGTTTCACTTTTTGAGGGAGAAGGTAAGTGAAAAGGAAGTCAGATTGGAGTATGTGCCTACTAAGGAGCAGATTGCAGACATCTTTACCAAGTCGTTGCCTAAGGATACTTTTGAGTATCTTAGAGAGAAGTTAGGGGTGATTACCCCTCCTAATCAGAACTAAGGATGCCTTGCATTGCATTAGTTCGTGCATTTCATAGTCATATCTTGTCTCGGATTGATGTTGTGGTGGCTGCTACTTAGGGGGAGTAGTCAAATGTTCAAAAATTCAGATATGTGGTTCAGATCTTAGAGAACTTTTTCATTGATGTCAAAGGGGGAGAAGATTCAGGTGAAAATCTGGTGATTATCTAAGGAGAAGAGCCTTATGGGGAGAAAGATTATGTGAAAGTGTTGAGGAGAAGATGAGTCAAAACCTAAGTAGGAGTTAGTTGTGTTGATGGTGTTTTTCACATCATGTGTTTCCATAGATGCCAAAGGGGGAGATTATTGGATGTTGTGGTTGTGTTGATGATATGTGGTTGTCATTAATGTCAACACTATTAGCATTAATGCATTTGAAGCTATATATGTCAAGGATATTGAGAAATTTGTAGTAAATGAGTTCCAAGTTGTCAGTGGTGAAGTGAAGTTCAGTATGGTGGTTATTTTTGTACGTTGTTGATCAAAGTTTTTTGACTAAATATTTTGTTGTTGAGTGTATCTAGTTTATCCACGTTGAGTTTTAGAGATCCACATGAATATTTGATCAAGTTATGAAGATTTCCATTTAGACAGTTTTATGTTTCTTCAGTTGGTGTTCCTGATTGAAGATGATGCTATTTCAGTTAGTTCAGTTGTTGTGGATGTTTTTCTTGTGATTTGTGATGCTCGTGGGTGTTTCTAGGTTGTTCTCTATCTTTGTTGCACATCTGAATTGATCGGTGTGATCTTGGTTGTCGATTTTCTCTTCCATGTTCATGTTTTTCTTGTTCTTGGCTGACATAGTGCTTGTAGCATGTTGTGGATCTTTGAGGAGAAATTAATTGAAGTTTCTTTGTGTTGGAGATGTTTATTTGGGTCCTCACTAAGTTGTGGCCGACCTTGGTTGATTCGCATTGATAATCTTTAATGTTTTGGGTTGACAGTTTATATTCATTTTATTATTTCTTTGTGGCCGACTTGTAGCAATGAAATTTCATGTTGTGGATATATAAGAGTGATTTTTTATTTGAATTTAAGTGTGAAAAAGGTGTGCTTCTTTGTGTGTGTGTGAAAATAATGTTCTAAATCATTTGAAGTTAGAGCAGAGTGTGAAGAATTGTGAAGAAGTGTGAAGAAGAGTGAAGACAAGTGAAGAAGTGTTCATGTGATTAATTGGAACTGTAATCAAGCATTAGCATATGTGCCTAAATGCATGTGCATTCCCCATATTTCATTTTCATTATACTTTTAATAGGGTATAATCTTGTGGACTGATCTCCACTGTGGCTTTTCCCCTAACAAGGTTTCCATGTAAAAAATCTTGGTGTTATGTGTGTTTTTGATGTGTTGATTTATGTTTTCATGCTTAATAATTAAATTAGAGAATAAGGTTAATAAGTTGAACAAGTTTTGAATTTTTGTGATAACTGATTCACCCCTCCTCTCAGTTGTTTGCCCTTATATTGCCAACATGTATAACATGAAATAGTGATAATGTTATTATTTTACAACCATCACATGGCAAGGAGTGGAAGGGCATGTTATTCAATCACTTGATAACAATTATTGCCATCAAAGTGAAAATTACTTAGGATTAATTTGAATGCACGACACTCATCAATACTATGTCCAATAGTTTTGTGATATCGACAATTTAGAGCGTTCACACCTTTAGGATATAGTCTTATCTTTTCTTTCATGGGTGGTAATGTTATAAGTTCTTAGTTTAGAAGTATTTCTATTTTTTTTTCAATTTCAGGTGGTGGACAAGGGAATTTTAGTTTCTTTAACTTGTAAGGCCTTTTGCACTTGCTAGATTCACAAATTTCCCTTGGTGGATGTAGGGCAGGACTCAAGATAATCTTATCTTCTTTATCATTGTCATTAGGAGGAATTGGTTTCTCTATAGGAAGGAGGATATGTATGTCTGGAGGAGGATCTAAGGAAATCCTTCCATCGTTATGATGCATTGGTGTTTCTTTAGGAAGAAGATTACTTATGTCGGGAGGAGGATCCTGATATCCTAACCCTTTAGTATCTTCACTTGGTATCTGCTCTAGGAGTTGATGAATTTTATGTTCACTTGTTGTATCACATATTTGTTTTCTTAAGATTGTGAATCCTTTTTCATATGTCTCCTCAAGGTTAATTGATGTGTTGGTTACTTTGTTAACATAAGATGGTTGAATTTTTGCTTATTTAGAGGATCTAGGTTCACCTATGGTAGGGAACTTAGGCTTAACTTGTGTCTCAATTTTAGGATGCAAAAGACCAAACATCTCAATTTATGTTGGTTGTTTCATGGATGGGTAAAAGGATGCATTATTCTCAAAGTTGTTAAGGCAATCATTTATGAAGTTGTTCATGTTGTCATCATCTTCTCCAATGATTTCAACATCACGAGGAGTGTTGAACAGTCCAGATAACTAAGAGGGGGGGTGAATCAGTTATTATAAAATAGTTTTCTTGACTTTAATTAATCTAGAACAAACTTAAACCAATCATAAATTAATGAACATGAAAGCACAAAACAACACCATGCACAATGAACACTAGAATTTATGTGGAAACCCAAGAAGGGAAAAACCACGGAGAATGCTAATTCTCAATTATAAAATATCGGTTAAGGTGACATCGGTTAAGGTGATTTTTACAAAGGCTCACTACCAAATTTCTCACTGCAGGTAAGGCTCACTTCCTGGCTATTACAGCCAAATATATAAAGGCTCACTACCAAAAGAATGATAAAAGGAAATCCACCGTTGAAATGACTGTCACCAACAATGACACCCGGTAGATTTTTATTGTTTGTTGCCTCCGATCATATACTTTCGCACACTTCACAACATCTGGATTTTCAAATTCACATTCATCACACTTGCTTTCATCGAAAAAAATCAATTCTTACTTATACCATTCCATGTCGTCACAATCTCTTAGGTTAGCCAGACACAATTTCTTCATAGTCTTCTAAGTCGGCCAAATATAATTTGAATTAGGTAGCAAAAAAATCATTCTTGCGGTGAAGAGGAATGAAATGTGGACCACATAGAACCTCCTTGCTCAAGTCAACATGTTACAATGATATCCAAAAATTGAATAAACACATTACAATGCAAATAATGTTCTAAGGCACAATAACCAATTTCCAGATCAGTCTAGACCCAAAAGAATGTGTCTCATTATGTTGCAAGATGAATGGGACCAGGACAAGCACGACCAAAAGATAGATCATCACAGCACAACATCCAGAGCTCATCAATCTGGATCACCAAAGCATTAGAATTAATCAACCAAGACATGTTGACATCAATGACAACCATTAATGACAACAAATAGCATCACATTCCAACAATCTCCCCTTTTGTCATTGATGGAAAAATCAATCAACAACAAACCAAACAACTCAACTATCAGCATCTTCTTGTCTTCTTTTCTTCTCCCCCTTTGACATCAAGGACATAGGGCAAAAAAAACTCCCCCTAAAAAAATTACTCCGCTCCCCCTATGAGGAAGCCTCCCAACATTGATCTAGATAAGGGTGAGCATGTAAAATTTTGGACCAATGCACACCTTGGTGCACATTATTGCAGATTAGGAAGGGGAAGAACCCCTAACTTCTGTCAAAAATACTCAAAGGTATCTTTGCTCAGTGGTTTTGTAAAAATATCTGCAATCTACTCTTTTGTAGGTACATATTCAAGTCTGACCTCATTCTCCAATACCTTCTCCCTCAAGAAATGATATCTAATGGATATATGTTTTGTTTTGGAGTGTTGTACCAGATTCTTGGAAATTTTTATTGCATTGGTATTATCACATATAATTGAGATTGGTTCATCAAATTATATGCCAATTTCCTTCAGCGTTTGTTTCATCCACAATAGCTAAGTGCAACATGAGGATATTGCAATGTATTTAGCTTCAGCAGTAGATAAAGATACAAAATCTTGTTTCTTACTTGACCAAGCAACCAACCGAGAGCCAAGGAAATAGGCTCCACCACTTGTACTCTGCCTATTATCAACACATCTGACCCAATCAACACCAATGTAAGTTGTCAAAGTGAAATCTAAGTACTTTGGATACCATACCTCCATGTCTTATGTACCCTTCAAATATCTAAATTTTTTTTTAACTGCAACAACATGTGATTCCTTTGGTTCTTGTTGAAATCTAGCTGCTAAACAAACAACATACATAATGTTTGGTCTGGTAGTAATCAAATATAACAATCCTCTGATCATTGACCTGTACATGCTTGCATCACCATTAGGTGAATCATCTTCTTTGTTCAACTTGCATCTGGTAACAATAGGTACACAAACTGGTTTAGAATTCTCCAACCCAAAAATCTTCAACAATTCTTTGGTATACTTGGACTGAGAAATGAAGATTCCTTTGTTGTTTTTATTTACTTGTATTAGAAGGAAGAAATTCAACTCACCTATCATAGACATCTCAAATTCCTTTTGCATTTCATCTACAAATTTTCTACACATATCATCATTTCCTCCAAAGATTATGTCATTGACATAAACCAAAACAATCAGCATTTGATCTAAGTGAGTTTTGTAGTATAAATTACTGCCTACAGATCCCTTTTGAAATCCTTGTTCAATCAAGTACTTGTCTAATCTGTCATACCAAGCTCTAGGTGCTTGCTTCAAACTATATAAAACTTTCTTCAACTTGCAAACAACATCCAAGTCACTTCCGAACTTAAATCCCTTTGGTTGTTCAATGTAGACTTCTTCCTTCAATTCTCCATTCAAGAATGCATATTTTGCATCCATTTGATAGACTTTGAAATACTTGAAAGCTGCAAAGGCCAAGAATATATGGATCGCTTCCATCCAAGAAATAGGTGCATATGTTTCTTCAAAATCAATACCTTTGATCTGAGTGTAATCTTTGCAAACCAATCTTGCCTTGTTTCTCACTGCCTTCCATTTTTGTCCAGCTTTTTCTAGAATACCCATTTGTTCTAATTACATTTTTGTCTGTCGATCTAGGCACAAGTTCCAAAGTCTAATTTTTCTCTATCTAATCAAGCTCTTCCTTCATTTCCTTCACCAAATTATGACCATTGCATGCTTCATCCACAGTCTTTGGCTCAATTTCTGAGAGTAGACACAATAATACTTGCTCTTGAGTTACTTTACTTCTCATGGTGATTCCCTTATTCTTATCTCCAATGATCTGGTTTTCTAAGTGGTTTTTTTGTACATACCTTAGAGGTTTAGTTGTAGTTGTCGGGCCCTCCTTTGTCTCTTCTTCTTCTTCTCTGTTATCTTTTTCTCCTTTTTCATCCAAGTCATCTGATTCATATTCAATATGCCTTTCAGGATTTCTTTGAACATCTTCATCTTCTTTCACATTCACACTTTCAACAATCTTGTTCAATCTCTTGTTATAACATTGGTACGCTTTGCTTCTTGTAGAGTAACCCAGAAATATGCCTCCATCATCTCTGTTGTCAAACTTTCCAAGATTGTCCTCATCTCTCTGGATGTAGCATTTACTTCCAAAAATTTAGAAGTACTTTATTGTGGGAGCTCTTCCATGCCATATCTCATATGATGTATTTCCATATTTCCTCTGGAACAGTACTCTATTAAGAGTGTATATTTTTGTGTGTATCGCTTCTCTCCAATAGATCTGTGGTAAACCTACTTCCATGATCATTGTTCTAGTTGCTTCATGAACTATCTGGTTCATTCTTTCTACTACACCATTCTACTGAGGTGTTCTAGGGGAAAATAGTTGTCTTTTAATGCCATGTTTTTCACAGAACTTTTTGAATTCATTAGAAGTAAAGTCTCCTCCTCTATCAGATCTTAGACACTTGATTCTTCTGTCAACTTCATTCTCAACTCTTGCCTTGAAAATATTGAATTTTTCTAAAGCTTCTAATTTTTCTCTTAAAAATGCAACCCAAGTTAGTATGGAATAATCATCAATTAAGAGCATGAAATATCTCTCACCTTGTAAGCTTCTTGTTTTGGTCAGACTAGATAGGTTAGTGTGTACAAGGTCCAACAAACCGGTAGATGATTCTTCTTTTCTTCGGAATGTTTCTTTGGTCCAATTTCCTTCTTGAAATTCTTTGTAGATAGTGTTGTCTGGTTTGGTCAGTCTTGACAAATCTCATACTGCTCTTGTTGAGCTTATTCTTACCAAATTGTCGAAGTTGATGTGACACATCCTCCGATTCTAGAGCCAACTGTCATTAGACTAGGAGAATAAGCATCTTTTTGTAGCTCCTTCCAGTTGATACATATTCCCACTTTTTCTTTTTCCATCTCCAATAACAATTCCAAATCTCTTCTGGATCTCACAACCATCATCCTGAAACACCACATTATAGCCATTTTTGCACATTTTTTCAACACTCAGAAGATTATGATATAAACCCTTCACATAGTAAAAATTTTCAGTGTTATGCTTTCCATCAAATGTAATATAACCAATTCCAACAATCTGTGATGTTTTATCATCTCCAAGTCTAACAGAACCTCCATCATATTTCTCAAGCTTTACAAACATACTTTTATCACCGGTCATATGATTCGAACATCCACTATCAATCAGCCATTCATCTTTGTTTCTTTTAACAAACAATGTAACTTCAATGCTATCATTGGATTTCAAACAAATATTAGACATATCAAATCTAGGTTCATCCTTTTCCACCAAAAACAAACAATCCTCATGATCTAATTCATCATCTAAAATGTCGACATTCTCATTAACATAATAGGCCTTTTTATTGATCTTTTTAAACTTTTTCCTTGTTCCCCTTTTTGGACACTTAGTTGCTAAATGACCAATCTTTCCACATCTGAAACATTTAAGAGGTAACATACCTTTGTACTTGTCAGTACCTTTCTTCAACTTCCTTCCGAATTTTGCTTCCAACTCTTTTGAACTTTCATCATCTAGATCTTCTTCTATCTTTGTGGCTTTGAAAGTTGTTTCAGATTTCTCCTTTTCTTTTCCAAATTTCCTCATCTCAAATGTGATCAAGGTGCCAAATAGTTGCTCTCTAGTGAATTTCTTCAAACCATAAACTTCCTCAATAACTGATATATTATCATTGTATCACTCTAGTAAGGTCATTAGAATCTTCTCCATTACATCTTCATCTATTAGAGTCCCTCCTTGATTTTTGACTTCATTTACTGCACTGTCAACTCTCTGAAAGTAGATTGCTATATCCTCACCTTCTTCCATTCTCAAGTTTTCATATTTGCGCTTAGCTATCAACTTCTTTGAGAATTTGACTCTATCATTTCCTTCATAGATTTCTTTCAACTTTTCCCAAACTTCATAAGCAGTTCCCAATGAAATAACTTTTGTTAACTCAGTATTAGACAAACCATTAAATATTGCATACCTTGCATTTTTATTCTCTTCATAGGCTAAAATATCATTTGCAGTAGAAACACCTTTTGATGGTGTAAGAGAGGGGGACCACTGCATGCAAGACCCCAGGTCATGGAAGGTCAAGATATGAGAGGTTTCCCTAACTTACCTCAGCTAAGTGTATGTTTAGGGTGTGAGGATGAGAATGATGATGACTTTTAGGATCCTACGATCACCCTACAATTCGAGTTTTAATGTGAGGCCAGGTGAGTCGATCTTCAGGTCTAACTCTGCACCTTAGGGGGCTCTCTACTCAAGGATGTCAGCTCAAACTTGGGATGACAGCGCGGCGCGCTGGCATCTCATAAATGCATTGTGGTCTATATGGTCAGACAATGGCTAAGACGAGGTTAAACACCCTAAGACAACTTATCATCCTAGCTTAGCTACTTTTAAGAGGACAAAATAACATTATGAAATATGAGAAGTATAAGTGAAGATGATAGAGTAGATATACCAAAGCCAAGGTGATGAAGACGATCTCGTAGAAGATCTTGTTTGCCAGCTAGCTCCTCAAAATGCATCCACCTGCACATAGCAAGAGACAAAATGTTGGGGGGTGGTTGTATAGGGGGATGCCTCAGTCAGACCCATGTTTAGGTGTTCCCACCTCCACAGACAGCCAATGAAAAAGATAAAGGAATGATAAACACAAGCACTACAAAAATAGTACTATGCTACTCAATTGAATGATAGAGAGGAGAGGGAAGCTTACCACCTCCATCTAGAGAACTCAAGGCTACTTGGAGGAGAAATGAGAGGAACTTAAGCCTCTATTGTAATGGCGTGGTCCCAAGTTTGCTCTACCAACATGATGGAGTGAAATATGGCTACTATGGAATGCTTGGAATGCTGGTATGTGAGTGCAAAATGAGCTTGAAGTGATGTAGAGTGTTGCCAATCTTTCATCCAACCTCTATCCAACCTTTTTCCAACCTTCAAAGCTAGTTCAAAAGCTTCAATATGAAGGAATGAGGAAAGAAATGGCCATATTTGGGTCAGGTGGCTGAAGGAGGCATTACGACTTCGCTACCAATGGGAAGAGTAACGCCTCTCCTGGCTTAGCCGCAGGAATCTGCTAGGACATAAGCATGTCGTGCGGATTTTTGTGCACCACATTGGCATCCCCGATAGAAATTCCTCCACCGACACACAAAACAGGTGCCAAGTGGATTGCCATCAGCAGGCTTAAATGAATTAAGCCTCCAACTTAGGTTTTTTAAAGTGTAATAAGGCAAAAGGGGGAATTGCACCTAGGGTGAAAATTCGCTCTTATACATTTTTCCCCCACTTTAGCGAGCACAAGTACTAATGAGTGCTTAGTAAAGTAGATCAAGAAGAGAGTAGGGTTAGAAAAGTATACCTGAACTGTCAAGGATGCAAACTGCAATCTGGCAAACCTGAAGATGCAAGGCAAACAAATGACTCCATAGCTGCTTGGAACTATGAAGTTGGAACAGAAAATATCCTTGCAAGCCCACATACCTACAAGGATGCAACCTCCAAGATCTCTCACATGGAGGAAGCCCCACGGAAGCAGACTCTGCAGAGTCAGGAAGAGGTGACATGTCTACTCGCAGATAGAACATGTTAGAAGCGGCAACATGTCTACCCACAAATAGAGTGTGTGTAAAGCGTTGATGCGTCTACCTGTAGACAAAATGCATCTAAAAGAGGCAACATTTCTACTTGCAAATAGAACATGTCTAAAGCGTCGATGCATCTACCCGTAGATATAACACATCTAAAAGCGTCAATGCATCTACCCATAGATAGAACACATCTAGAAGCGTCGATGTGTCTACCCATAGATAGAACACATCTAAAAGTGGTGACATGTCTACCCACAAATAGAACATGTCTAAAGTGTCCAGTCACGCAAACCAAAAAAAATTCAAAGGGCTCCCTCAGGAACCCTTCAAAAGGAGAGGAATCCACTCAAGAGATGCACAATTTGAAACAGTAAGGTCTAGTCAAGCTGCCCCCAAGCTAGACATGAAAAGGATGAATAGAACGAGTCTAGTCGGGTTGCCCCCAGACTAGACATGCAAGAGCCCATTCGTTACAAAGGCTTTTGAAGAAAGGATCCTTGAGGAAACTGTCATGAAGTAGAGGGGGTCCACTCAAGGGACACGGTTCAAAAGTCACCACCTTAGAGCGATTCGTCATCAAGGAATTTGAAAGGAAGGTCATGCCCCCACATGAGGGGAATTCAAACAATTCCCACTTCAAAGGAAGGTCTTCAATTCCTTTCTTTATGAACCCTTCATGAAGGAAACACATTCTATTAGGATTCCAAGTTGAGAATGTGCTTCCAAGGAAAAGGTATTGTGAAGACTTTCAAGAAAAGATTCGTTGGTGGAAAATTCATTTTTTGAAATTCAAAGTGTTAAAGAACATTGTCACACATAGGAGGGACAACTCAAGCAAAGAAGAGAGAAAGATAAAGAGAAAGCGAAAAGTACAAACAAAGGTCATAGAGGGATCTAGTTTAGCAGGGTCAAATCTGTTCGAGCTCATATAATAGTAGGTAACCACAATGCAAGGTGAAAGATCATCAATCCCAAACCAGATCGAGAAGAATGCATAGAAAACAAAGTAAAAATAATAAATTGGGTCAACATGGAAGGGAAGCCTAAATGCTCCCGATGCTTTGCATCGTCCCCAATTTATCAAAAATCAAGCACAAACATGGAAGAATGAAGGTACAAATAGAAGAAGGTTTATGACACAAAAACCATGCCTGTATCCAAGCACCAACTAGGCTAACGAGGGTCATCCAGGCACATATAGCACGAGTATGGGGGAACACGTCACAAAACACACACACATGCACACAAGATCAAGAAAAGGAAAAGGGGCCTCCTCCTAATACTACTCAACCAAGAGGTCATATGCTTCCCAATCCAAATCCTCGTAAGGGGAAGGAGGAAAAGTATGCAAAGGTGGAATGTTAAGAGGAGGGGCATCCGACCCTCCCGCAACAAGGGCCAAGGAAGAGGGCCCCTCAAGGTCCTCTCCACCAAGCTCTTGTGGAGTCAGAGTCAGTGATTTTGCGAAGATCACCAACAGGGTTGGGACCTCATCCACAGAGTTGAACATGCACCCCATGGGAGTGTTATATCTTACTTTAGTAGATGGGACGGGCTACACCTGAGATCCACTGCTAGGCTCACCAAACGATTCGGGAGTGGTGACAAACTCAGGAGAGGTCGATACTGGTTTTTTCACAAGGACATAACAGGTCATTATAGGTCCACCTTGCGAAGGTGGGCTCTTCCTACATCCTTTATCGTGAGAAGGACTAGCCCCTTCCTTCTTTGTAGGAGGAAATGAACTCCCCGCAGATGAAGCTAGAGGTGCAGAGGAGGAAGAGGACAGAACCATAGTGGATACGACTGAAGTGTTAACCATATCCACTGGTTTTGGGAAGGGTTGAATATTCGAAATGGACATCAGCAAAGGCGGCTCCACCGAAGGAGTGATAAACACTTGTATCTGATTAGGGTTAGGTGCTTTCATGCTCACAACGGGAGCCAGGAATGGATCAGGAAGAAGGGACACAACAAGAGTAGAGGAAGATGACGTTGCAGAATGCCCTAAAGCAGGGGCAATCATTTCTTCTTCCTTTTGTTGTGAAGCGTCCTACTCGGCCAGGAGAGCCTTTCATCGGTGCTTGTGCTCTCATGCAAGGTAGTTCCTACAGCTCTTAGAGTTAGAAGTCGTAGCTTGCAAAGGGACAAGATTTTCCTGCTCAACCATAGGGATGTCCACTACGGTTTTTTCAGGCAGAGGAACGGGTTCTTATGCAAGAGAAAGGGAAGCAGACTAAGGAGTGATGGGAGGAGTCAACTCGATATCCTTGGCAATGGGCCTCTTTCCGCTCACTCTCTTGGGAGTAGGAGCAATAGGAGGTCGCAGATCGAATTCTTTGTGAGAACCTTTCTTTTTTCTGTACAAATAGTACCATGGTCCTAGAAATTCATTAGGAAGATTCGTGATTCTAATCTTGGTCCTATGCCAAGGAGGAATCATTGGATTTAATGGATAGCCATCGGGCTTGCTCATCTAGTACTCTTCCCAAGAAAGGGGAGAGGACGAGGTAGTCTGTGGAAGGGTCATCTTCCCTTTACCTTTACGGGAAGAGGAGGGAGCTGCTATGGACTTCTCCTCCTTCTTCAAGGAAGAGGGAGTGGATAGTGTAACCTTCTCTTTTCCTTCATGGGAGGGAGAATGGATTAGCGTGGACTCCTCTTTCTCTTGTGGAGGAGTATTCGTAAGCATAGGATTCTTCTCTTCCCAAGAAGAGGAGGTAACCAACTGCTCTGTCACAGGAATGGTCAACTTTGGCTCCCCTTTGCTTCCAATTTTATACTTCACATAGTTCTTGTAAAGTAGGTTTGTTCTCGAAGGAAGCAGACCAACCAGAGAGGGATAGAAGTGATCCAACGAATACCTGCCGTGAGATACCAAAGGTTGATATCTGGTAGCATGTACTACATGCACGACACCCTTGTGGTAAAACTTTAAGCATTTGTGGATAACGGAAGTGATCCCATTCATGGAAGCCAACCAAGGAATGCCTAGCTTCACTCTGAATAGGTCTGACTCCAGAATAACGTCAAAAATTGTGTCAACAGTCCTAGGTCCTACTAGGACAGACAAGGTGATCGAGCCATAAGGTTTGAGATTCATACCATTGTGGGTACATATGGTAGATCTTGTTTCTCCATATTTTTCTTTTTGCAGTGAGTTCAATACCAATGTTTCCTCAATAATAGCATTCACACGACTCGCAGGGTCTATCAAGACTCCTATCACAATGTTACCATTGATACGAGCGGGAATGTAAAGAGGTGAGTGTTTGTTGTTCAAGGGTAAATCATGTGTTGTAAATGTAACATCCGGAAAACCAGATGTGGGTGAAATAGCGGAAGTTACCGTGACCATATTTACATAGGCCCTATCTTGAGAAGTAGAATCGGTGGGATCGATAATCATGTTAGCAGAATGTGATGAAAACGAGTGTGTATATCTGTAATTCACTATTTTCTTTCACCACTAATCTATTCGTGTTTTGTTTAATCCCATCGATATGAATGCTACCATCCTCAATACGGTCATGTATTTCATGTTGCAACCACATACAGTGTTCGGTATCATTTCCATTAACACAATGGTCCTGACAGTAAGTGCTCCTGTCATACCAGTTAGAGTAAGGTTCTTTAACAAGATTAGGGGTCAGCAAAGTTATGATCTTATCTCTCAACAACTTTTGTAAGATGGAGGTACAAGATTCTGATAACTTTGTGAACATACAATTGCATCTGAGGTTGTTGTCATTAGTAGTAGCTACTACATTCTCAACGACTTTGCCTTTTCCAAAGATTGATACAATGGATTTCCCTTCAGAATGGGAGTGCGAGGAATATCCCCTGAACTAAGCAACCATCTGTTGGTACTCTCGTAACACTGCACATAGATGCATGAAAGAAGGATATTTCATTAGGGTGAACTTCTCTTTCCAAGGCCTTTGTAAGTTGCATATGAATACCATTTTCAAGTCAGAGTGGGGAAACTGGTACGAGATTTTTGAAAGAAGTGCTTGGTAATGTGCTATGAAGTTAGTGATCTTCTCATTGTCTCCTTGCTTACATCGAACAAGATCTGAGAAGGTCATCTTCGGCCCGATCTTTGCTTGGAACTGTCTAAGGAATTGGTTAACAAGCTGATCAAATGAGAAGATAGAATTGTCAGGAAAGGAAAAATACCACTCGAGTGTTGTGTCCTTGAGAGATCAGGGAAATAATTTAGCCATCAAAGCATCATGATGGAAGAAGTTGGTGTAAAGAGTGTTAAAGGCAGACATGTGTGTATGCGGATCCCCCTTGCCACCGGACTTATCAAACTTTGGAATCTCCATTTCCTAAGGGAAGGGAGTGTTTAAGATAGCGACCGACAAAGGACTATGTCGAAAGAAGGGATGGAAAATAGGTTGGGTTGAGGCCTGGGAAAGGCTCGCTAGCTGACTGGATCTTACCCATATTCTGAAGTAAAGTGTTTAGAATAGGGTCGTTAGAAGATAGAGGTCTAGAGGATCCTCCTCCTCTAGAGCCCCTGCTAGGTCCACTTCTAGAATCGCCATCGGTGTGACTATCACCAGAGCCACTACCAAAGCCACCGTCATGACCTCCACCAGAACCACTTCCGCCAACACCACCTCTTCTACCAAATCCACCACCACTACCAAATCCTCCACCACTTATCCTACCAAAACCTCCACCCTCAGAGGTGATAGAAGGGGTAAAGTTAAATCCCAATGAGACCTTATTCACTTTGACAGTTTATGGTTGATTAGCGATGAAAGGGATATTAATGGAAGGGACAGCATCAGTCATGTAAATTGAAGTAGGAGGAATCGATACTCCTAATTGTCTCTGGGGCTCTCCGAAGGTGACTCCTTGTATAGACCCAGAGTTTCCCGAAGGAGTGCACGCTTCAGCGATACCAAAGAGGCTACTTAGAAGTTTGATGCCCATTCGATCTTTTCCCATTATATGTTTTGATTCGCTAACAACCCAAGTGGCCCTAGCCATCTTGAATTTCTTTCCAAATGGTGTTCAAGGTCACCCAATCCTTTAGTGAGGGCAGATACATAATCAACGAGAATCTGAACGGCCTCATTCTCATCCACCAAAGATGGTGTGGGAGACGCAAGAGGAGTGGGAATGTGATCGGTCTCGTCAACGAACCCCATCTCATTCCTCGACAATTGTTCCTATGCGGCCAAACTAACGACGGGACCAAAGAAAAGACCTGTAGAGATACCAAGCGAGACCTTCATTCTATCCATCGAGAGGTGTCATATAGTTCTCCTCACAATATGCCCAAAATTTGTGGACTGGGTTGTGATGCTCATAAACCTTAACAACACGCGAGGGCACAACAACCACGAAATATCTAAAGGGAGTTTTAACACTAACGGATGAACAAAAGTCGGTTCACATCAGGTTTACCAAAAATGTAAGAGAGGGGGACCACCACATGCAAGAACCCAGGTCACAAAGGGTCGAGACGCGAGAGGCTTCCCTAACTTACCTCAGCTAAGTGTATGTTTAGGGTGTGAGGATAAGAATGATGAGGACTTTTAGGATCCTACGATCACCCTACAATCTGATTTTTAATGTGGAGCTAGGTGAGTTGATCTTCAGGTCTAGCTCTACACCTCAAGGGGATCTCTGCTTGAGGACATCAACACGGACTTCAAATGACAACGTGACACGTTGACGTCTCAGAAACATGTTGTGGTCTATACAGTCAAACAATGGCTAAGACGAGGTTAAACACCCTAGGATGGCTTATCAGCCTAGCTTAGCTACTTTTAAGAGAGAAAAACAACACTATGAAATATGAGAAGTATAAGTGAAGGTGATAGAGTAGATACACCAAAGCCAAGGTGATGAAGATGATCTTGTAGAAGGTCTTGTTTGCCAGCTAGCTCCTCGAAATGTGTCCACCTGCACACAGCAAGAGAGAGAATGTTGGGGGTGGCTATATAGGGGCCTACCTCAGTCAGACCCTCATTTAGGTGTTCCCACCTGCATGGAAACCCAATGGAAAAGATAAAGGAATGATAAACACAAGCACTACAAAAATAGTACTATCCTATTCAACCAAATGATAAAGGAGAGGAGAGGGAAGCCTACCACCTCCACCAAGAGCACTCAAGACTACTTGGAGGAGAAATGAGAGGAACTCAAGCCTCTACTGCAATTGCATGGTCCCAAACTTTCTCTACCGACATGATAAAGTGAGATATGGTTGCTATGGAATGCTGGTATGTGAGTGCAAAATGAGCTTGAAGTGATGTATAGTGTTGTCAATCTTTCATCCAACCTCTATCCAACCTTTTTCAAACCTCCAAAGCCAGTTCAAAGGCTTGAATATGAAGGAATGAGGAAAGAAACAGCCATATTCAGGTTGGGTGGCCAAAGGAGGCATTACAACTTCGCTACCAATGGGAAGAGTAACACCTTTGTTGGCTCAGCCGCAAGAATCTGACGGGGACGTAAGTGCATTGCGCGGACATCTGCGTGTCGTGCGGGTGTCCCCAACAGAAAGGCCTCCACTGACACACAAAATAGGTGCCAAGTGGACCGCCATCAACGGGCTTAAGTGAATTAAGCCTCTGACTTAGGTTTTCTAAAGTGTAATAAGACAAAAGAGGGAATTGCACCTAGGGTGCAAATTCGCTCTTATATAGATGGTTCAACATATTTTGTCTCAATAGCTTTCCAAGTCTTGTAGCCTATAGAGATCAAGGAACCTTTCATCTACACTTTCCAAAAACTATAGTCAAATCCATCAAATATAGGAATTGTTGGTTTGTGTGCCATCAAATCTACCCCAAGTGGTTAAGATCTTCTTCAAGGAACCAAAGCTTTGATATGAATTGTTGAATAGTTTGGATAACTGAGAGGGGGTGAATTAGTTATTATAAAACAATTTTCTTGACTTTAATTAATCTAGAACAAACTTAAACCAATTAGATATTAATGAACATGAAAGCACAAAACAACACCATGCACAATGAACACCAAAATTTACATGGAAACCCAAGAAGGGAAAAACCAGGGAGAATGTTAATTCTGAATTATAAAACATCGGTTAAGGTGACACTAGTTAAGGTGATTTTTACAAAGGCTCATAGCCAAATTGCTCATTGTAGGTAAGGTTCACTGCCTAGCTATTACATCCAAAGATATAAACAAAAATTGTCAAAAGAGAAAGGCTCACTGCTAATAGAAATAGGCTCACTGCCAACAAAAAATGGCTCACTGCCAAAAGAATGATGAAAGGAAATCCACCATTGAAATGATTGTCACCAATAATGACACCTGATAGAATTTCATTATTTGGTGCCTCTAATCATATACTTTCACACACTTCACAATGTCTAGATTTTTAGATTTGCATTCATCACACTTGCTTTCATCGAACAAAATCAATTCTTACTTATACCATTCCATGTCGTCACAATCTCCTAGGTCAGCCAGACATAATGTCTTCATAGTCTTCTAAGTCGGCCAAATACAATTTGAATTAGGTAGCCACAAAATCATTCCTGCGGTGAAGAGGAATGAAACGTGGACCACACAGAACCTCCTTGCTCAAGTCAACACATTACAATGATATCCAGAAATAGAATAAACACGTTACAATGCAAATAATGTTTTGGGGCACAATAACCAATTTCCAAATTGGTCCAGACCCAAAAAAATGTGTCTCATTATGTTGCAAGATGAATGGGACTAGGACAAGCACGACCAAAAGATAGATCATCACAACACAACATCTGGAGCTTGTCAATCTGGATCACCAAAGCATCATAATTAATCAACCAAGTGTAGACACGTAAAATATACCGATTGGCATTGTGCATCTAATCCCGCCTACTAACATCATTTCATCCTAAATCATCCCTCGGTCTAACCATTTAATCAAATATCCTTATCTAATTAAATTCATCAATATTCCTCCCTTAATTAAATAAACCAGTTATTTAATTAAGTCTTTCTCTCTTTTGTTAATTAAATCAATCAATCCGATCTAATTATCCCTATTTAATTAAATAGTCAATTTTGTTTAATTAAATCTCTAAATCTATCTATTAAATTAAGACCTTATTTGATTTAATCTAACACCATTTCTTTTAATTAAATAAATCAAAATCCTTATTTAATTATTCTCTTATCATATTCCTCTCCTATTTGATTTAAATAAATTCATAAATTTGAGTCAAATAGGTCACATCATCTAACCTCTCATTAAATTAATTAACCCTTGATTAATTTAATCTCTTGTCATGTCCCATCCTCTAGATTTTGCAAGTTGCACATGAAAATACATTTAATTCATTTATTAAATCTCTATTTTCCTCACAAGGCATCTTTTGGAATATTCTTCAAATTTGAATTCAAAAAATCCAAGTTGACATGTACATCCAATAAGGCATTTACTCCATTTTACATGTCCTTTGCCTTGAGCCAAGTGGCATTTAATGCATTTTCCCTTCCCTCTTGCAAGTCATTTTAACAAATTTGAAATTCAAAAATAAGCATTTATTGGCACAATCCTCAAAACTTGCACATCCTCCATCCACTCATGGTTTGACAAGTGGCATCTTGCCATTGGATGAATGTTAGTCCCACATTGCTCAAATTTGGACATTCATCCATCTTGGAATTCTATAAATAAAGAGCTCATATCCTCATTTCATCATCCAAAAACTATGCAAAGTTATTATGCTAAAATATTTAGCCATTTCCATCAAATACCATTGAATCATAGCTAGGTTATGCAGGTTTTTAGCTTGGATTCATCCTTCATCAACAAAGTGGATCACTCATCAACATATCTTCAACATACCAATCTTGCATCATAGGAATTGGGAAAGGGCCAATTTTCACATCAAATTGGCACCAATTCCCCCATGGGATCATGAGTTTGCAAATTTGAATTAGGATTCAATCTATTTTGCTATTTTCATTGTGTTATTTATTGTTTATTTTCTTAATTTGAGTTTTGTAAATGGATTTCATGGGGAATCCTTATTCTTGCTTGCAATCTCTAACTTAATGTGTGTGTTCTCATTGTTTTGCAGGTATTCGGATTATGGTTCACACATTTGGCGTTATTGACATCAATGACAACCATTAATGACAACAAATAACATCACATTCCAACAGCTCGGAGGACATGCATTAGGAGTTGTGTGAGCATGAGTGAGTTCAATTTCATTAGGAAATTGCCAAAAACACAACTTGAAACATCGACCAAAGAGAACAAGGACTTTCACACATTGTTTAAACAGTTTTCTATTTTTAGAATTTCATATCTAAACATGGTAATTTGTTGATTACACAATGCAATAAACTGAAATTAAATGTTGTAGATGCAATTTTGAATTCTAAAAATGCACTGAAATGAAGCAATTTAAGTTAAATGCAATGAATTTGATGAAACAGAAAATCAGGTAACTAAAACAAGAAAGTAACAGCAGCAAACAGAAGCCTAAAAATGATATTTTAATTTCCAAAAATTCAGATCAATAGCTAACAAGGACTCATTCGCCAGTAAGGGAAAATGGGTCTTGGTTAAGTTTTTCTGAGATGTTTTTGTAGATTTTAGGGTGATTTTTAATGCCTTTTCAAATGCCAGAAAGTTCAAGTTTAACCCGATTAGGGACTCATTCACCAATAAGAGCGAATGGATCCTGGTTAGGCATTTTTAAACTATTTTTGAATGATTTTCAAGCTTTTAGTAATGTTTAAATTCAGTTCTAGGTATAAGGCAATGAGTTCCAGTTTTAGATTTTTGAAAAATGCAATGAAAAGATGAATGCAAAGACCTATGTTGAAATGCAATTTTGTTTTGATTTTCAAATGCAAATAAATGAGATTTAAATTATATGCACAATGATCAATTTGTTTTTGTATTTTTTAGATTTAGAGAGATGCAAAACAATGCAAATCTAAACCATAAATGAGATGCAATTGTGAATGCAATGCAAGAAACCCTAAATAAGATCTTAATTCAATGAAAATGAGATGCACATGAGTGCAAGATATAATTTAAGATGCAAGGACTTCAAAAATTAGAAAATTACAATGTTCAATATGTTAGGTTCACCATTAATGGTGAGGTGAAGAAATTAGGGCTTATCAAGATGAGATGAATCAAGATAAACTACTAGAATTTTTCCACACAAAAAATCACTACAATTCATGCAATTATGAGGGCCAAAAGATATAAATAACACTCAAAAATTAATCCTAACTATTATAGCAACTATGAGGGAAGTTTTGAGAGCTTGAAGAGGTATGTACCTTGTTGCAAGAAGCCTATTTTTAGGGCACAAAGGACTCATTCGCCTTCAGTGGCGAATGGGTCCCTGTTAGGGTTTTTGAAACCGAGATCTGAGTTATTTTCCTTGATTTTTGCACTTTCAAATTCCTAGTTTTTAGCTCCCAAAAACCTATACTTAATTTTGTAGCCTCAATTTTTTGTTCTTGCACTTTGAAGGTCAATCTTACAACTTGACAACTTTTGTAACTTTGCTCTAAGCTTCTTGTCTACTTGATCTTCAACCTATAAATCTACAAACACACACTCAAGGGAAGAAAACTTGTTGATTGTTAGTGAATACGAGTTTGACTAAGTCAAACCCCTTGTAGGTAATTAAACCAAATGATGAAATAATGTAATTGAAGCATGAACATGAAATGATACAATGTTGATACCTTGGATGATGTCTTGGAAGAAAATTTTGCAATTGTTACACCCAATTTCGGTCATCAAAAATTTTAAATTTTATCCATGTGAAGACATTTGTCGAACCTACGGTATTTGAGTCTAATGTTTCAAAGGAAGACAACTTCATAAAAGTCAAATTTCAATATGTTGCTCTTTATTATCGGGAGGCTTATAAGTTTCCAAACTCTAAATTCTCCCGACTAACATGCTTCTTAAGTTTTGAAAAAGCTCGATCACCCAATCTTTTCACTTTGAAAAGTAAACAACATGAAGTCGGGAGTCAGGAGAATTGAGAACTCCCAAACTCTTTATCACAAGGTTCTCAAGTTCTAAAGACTTCCGATATGTCAATTTTGATGTTGAGGGAATGACTCAACAGAGCCAACAGCTACAACAACTGTGATTCCTGGTTTGAAAAATGATTCTATAGATCCTTATGTGAAGCATATTACTCATGTTCTTGCTAAAAAAATGGAATACTGAAGGTTGCCATTGAGAGTGTAAGCTACTGAAAGAGAAAACAAAACATATGGATTCTTTGATAAATTGAATGTGGTCTCGAAAGAATACAGCAATCAAAGATATGCATCACATGGATGTGTTGGAAATGCTTTAGAAAACTTCAAATAAATGCAACTAGTAGAGCCAGACTCCATGACCTTTGCCAGCATTCTCCTAGCTCGTGCAAAAAGTTAGAGACTTGTCGTGTAAATCCAGACGCCATATCCTTCGCCAGTATCTACTCGGTCTGTGCTCGATGGAGAGCCATAGAACATGGTTTTGACATCTATCAAAATGTAATTGAAAGTATTTTATTGTTGAATGTTGCAGTTGCAGACATATATACAAAAATGTAGAACCGTAGACATCGCACATGTGAACTGCCTGATCGTATGCCTCAACGAATTGTGGTCTCATGGTGCCATTGTGGCAGGAGTTATTATCAAAATATGTACATACTATCGGACCCGATATATGTCTAAAACTATTGTCGATTGATTTGAAAATTTCCCTGTCAGCTGATAATGCCAAAGTCGTACTATGATATGGGAAGCTTCAAACAAGTTACGAGCATGTGGTAACTATCAGTAATGGACGCGGTGGAAGTGAGCAAGAGGCCAACGAAATGTTTGACAAAGTTCCTGAATTGATTCAAGCCCCAGCTTGTGGAGACAATAAGGATTTCAAATAGGTTGTAAACATCCATCAAAGCATAGTGATGGAGATGTTTTGTGAAAACGTTGGTGCTACGACCCGAATTGATGCCCACTTCATCTATTGGAGTTGTAAATGAAAAGAAACCAAATGAAGAGCATAGTGATAAACGCATGCATATTATAGGCATGCATGCTCATAGTCGCGGTCACCCCATGGTCACCATTCTTGCAAAGATGAAGGCGAAAATCCTTGGGAAAACCCATGTGTTTATGCCTGAACCAGTAAGCTTGTTTTGAGTAAAGAATTCTCAAAGTTCACCAAGAGTCATATTAAATTTATACATGATGCCATAGTGTCGAATAACAAACTCATATCAAGTTGAAAAAGGCATTGGGTAAGCTGTTTACTGCAGAGGCATCAAGGCAAGGAGGAGATTTTTGAAGTTTCTGTACATATTGTTTTATTACATTCGGAGAATTTTCAAGGCAGTTACATTTACGGGAAGGTGAAAAGTGAGGAACCCGATCAGTCCAAATAGAGGAGAATGTGCCACTTGTCTAATCTGCATTGGAATGCATCATTTTAAATATTGTAATAAATCATGATGTCTATGGGAAATTTGGAAAAATATATGTTCCTTAATGATAAAAGAATCAGTTACCATAACTGAAAGGACGGGAGGTTCTTTTTAAATATGTAATCAGAAGAGAGGAGAGGGGGCGATTTTGAAATCTCCGAAGCACTTTGGGACATGAAGGGTAGCAGTAGAGGTAGTTTACTTTCTGTAAAGGGAAATGTCGGTATATTTCTTTGGTGAACATGGTATTTTTGTACAAAAAAATAGAGGCTTTGAACTCTGATTTTGTTTGAGAAATAAAGGGGAAACTTCTAAAACTTTGTTTTCTTTTGTCTCTCTCTTTATGATTGTCATTTTCTTATGTTATTGCAATCATTCTCAAATAATTCCCTATGTTACATTAAGCCATTGGAGTGATTATCTCAAGAACTTTGAGTCTTGGGTATTCATGTAATCTGAAGGAAATTGTTGATTGTTTTCCTTGCTGTCTTTTGTGGGATAAGTGGGCTTTGTATCATTTATTCACATGCATTATATTCCGAATTAATCAACCACATCTATTTTCATAGCTATGGGTAGATGTTAGCTTTCATTTTCTACTTTCCAGTTAAAAGTATACCATGTCTTTTTACTCATTGCATATCATAAGAGGGAGTTTTACTTCTAAAATTCAAAGGAAAGTTGTCAATTCAATGGCAACTTCTCAAATTGTTAGTGTGGTTAGTCCTTCTGCCTCAGCATTGTGAGTCATTTTTTGTATCTATCTTTGAAGGAAAAATATGTTTACTAACAACAATTTAACATGTAGTGTCCATGAAGAATGTAGATCTTGATCTTGAATAGATGTGAACAATGCTTGCAGTAGATCCTCAATGCTACATCAACTTTCTTAGCTCTGCAACATGCATGAATGCACTAAACCCTTGACATAATGAAATGATCTTGAATTGCTGCAATAAACTCTTGATAATCTGCCTTGAAATGTCTTTGAAAATTCCCTTGAAGTGCTCTATAATGCACTTGTAAAATTGCTAGGATGTTTCATAAAATTGCTAGGATTTCTTGTAAACTTGCTAGGTGAAACAATGTGAATTAACCCCTTATTTATACTAAATCAAGAGATTAACCCCAAAATTCAAACAATTCAAGCCCACACCAAATTTTGAAAAAAACATTATTAAATTCCTGGTAGAATGAAATTCAAAAAAGGGGGTCCTCATCAAGGGAGGACCCATTCGCCACCTAGGGCGAATGGGTCCTAGCACTTTTTTCCAAGACCTTGCCTTCGGGGAATGAAAGAACACTAAAACCCATGTGAAATATGTTGATAAAGGGGGGTCCTATAAAGGGAGGACCCATTCGACACCTAGGGTGAATGGGTCCTAGTACCAATTTCTAGGACCTTGATTTTACCCAATTAAATGTTATGTAATTTGAATTATGGGTGTCAAGATAGATCTTTGGGAGGTGTCATAAATAAGGCTTAAATTTGAATTAAAGGGGCTAATTAACTTTAATTAACCACAATTAATTAAGAGGACCCTAGATAAGTGTGAAAGTGTGTTACAACACTTAAATAAGGTATAAATTAAGTTTATTTTATTAAAAGAGGGCCCAAAATCAATGTGAATGTGTTACGACACATTATGACATTAAACCTAAGAAAAATTAGGTTAATTCAATGACAATTTTTTCCAAATCAAGTAAGGAAAAAGGATACTTTCTCCGTTACTACAAATAATTCAACTCATGATGAGTTATTTAAGCTTGGATTAGTATCAAACAAAGATAATCATAGCAGACATATCATAGATGGTAAAATCCCTAGCTCTTCGAAAGAGAAGACTCAGGGCAGCTTTATTTTTATAAACTTCGGCAAACAATTAGACCAAAACATATTAGAAGTAGAGAAAAATTATCCTTATCTAATGCAGGAAGAGGATAGTAAAGAAGATAATGCCCCCCTTGTAATCTCAAATAGATCTAAAAGAAAAATAAAAATAAAGAGACAAGTTAGAAATCTGGAAAGAAACCCTTACACAAAAAGGAGAGATAAAAAGTTAGAAGAAATAATTCCTAAATTCTTTGATAGCTTTAGGAGCTTAAAGGAAGTATCATAAGTCATGGAGGTAGATGATATTTAAATGTACTAGTTGGAATGCCAAGGGATTGGAATCACTTGATAGGAAAGTGTAAAGGTACCTTAATTTAGAAGGGAACCTGGATGCCCTCCTCATTCAAGAGGTTAAAACAACTATTTTCAACCTAGAAAACAATCTTAGATTCATCTGGAAGGGTGCAACCTAGTTTTATTCCAAGTACGAAAGGGGGAAAGGTGGTGTAGCCATTTTTCTAAGCAACAGTGGGTCTAGTTATGTTATTGAATCTGGCACCTCCCCATGTAATAGGGTTGTATAATTTGTCCTCAAAAAAGACAATTGTAAATTCAATGTCTAATTTATATATGCTTCTAATTATTATAAAGAAAGGATAGATTTATGGAAATGGATGTGTGAATTGCATAACATCCCTTGAATCATAGGGGAAGATTTTAACATGATTGAAGACAAAAACAACAAAATAGGTGGTATTAATTTAGAATAGAAAGGAAATAAAAATTTATTTTGGGATAAAATGAAAAATAAGCTTAAACTCTACAACCCTCTAGAGGGACTGAAGAAGAGACCCAATACTATTTGGTATACGTGGTGTAATTATCAAAGATGCAACAAAAGATCTATTGTAGATTAGATAGATTTTATGCTAATAGAGATTTCTTATATTTTGATAAGATAGGGAACAAATCAAGAGTTAAGGCATACCCTTGCACCCTTTTTTATCATCACCTTATTAATTTCAAAATTATATCCACTAACCAAAATTCTAAAGAGAATAGAAAAGAAAAAAGTTCCTGTTAAACACAACACTCCTAAAGGATGAAGATTGCAATAATGTTGTTTTCACCCCAAGAGAAATTAATAAATATATGTTGAAGGACCTTAACCTAATCAAAAAATGGAATAAACAAGTCAAAGGGTGGACCTTACTATTCCAAACTATAGGAAGGAAAAAATCCTTGACTTCATGCATTCTAAAAATGCCCTCCAAGAAAATTTTCTCTACCTAGAAAACAAGCTTCCAGATGACCCATCCAAGATATCACTTAATGATGAATTGGTAACATGTAAAAATGACCTAGGAATTCTCCAATCCATAAAAATCCAAGGGTTAAAGAAAAGAGCTAAACTAAATTGGTTAAACAATGGTGACAAAGGGACTAAGTTCATTTTCATGTACATAAAAGAAATAGATGCAAAGGAGAAAATTGACATAGATCTTTGGGTTGATGATTCTTTGGTCTCTAACCCCAAGCTTATTAGGAGAAAGTTTTATGAATATGATTCCCAATTGTTTGCATTAGAAGGAAATGGTCCTCATACAAAAAAGGAAAGGGATATTTATAAAAAGATAATTACAAACAAGATTTTGGGAAATCGGACATGGGAAAACTTAGGAAAGAAAAATTACTAAAGATGAAATTATGTAAACCATCATGACCTTTATTCATGTAAATCCCCAGACCCCAATGGCCTACCAATTGAATTTTATAAAAATAACATAGATTGGATTAGCTAGGACCTATGTTAGGTGTACAAGGAAGCTTTAAATATTGGTTCTCTAGGTAAGGAAATGAACAAAGGTATTATCGAGCTAATCCCCTAAGATTGGGACAAGGATTTAATAAAAAATAATTGGAGACCTATAACATTGTCAAAAAATTCATATAAAATCCTAGCAAAGTGCTTGGCCTTGAGATTGAGAGACATCCTCCCATCTTTCATTTGCTTCACCCAAATAGGGTTTAAGTTGGGAGGCTTTGCAGTGGGAAAAATGCTCAAACCAAAATGTTGGTATGCTCCTACTTGACTTCAAGAAATCATATGATAGAATCAAATGGCCCTTCTTACTAATGTCTCTAGAAGCATTTGGATTCCCTATAGAGCTTTGCAAGCTGGTCAATATTCGGTTACAAGATGCTAATGCGTAGGTGGATATAAATGGGGCTTTAACTAACCAAATTTTACTCTAGAGATAAATTAGGCAAGGATGCTCCCTTGCCCCTACCCTATTTGTAATTGACTCGAAAGAAATTTTTTACCTATTAAGGGACTCATTATTTAGTCCCTAAATAAGAGGTTTGGAATTACGTAATAATAGTGAATTGGTGAACATCCACTTTGTTGATGACATGATACTATTTTTGAACCTAGAAGAAGGAAACATCTAGAATTTAATGCAAAAACTCAATATTTTTTGTGATGCTTCAGGAGAAAAGTTGTCCAAAGATAAGTCAATAATGCTAAATTGGGACCCTACCCCCTGAGTGGTTCATCAACTAGAAAATACAATGGGGGAGCCAAAGCAAGAAAATAAGATACTTGGGAATTCCCTTTGCAATTAATACAAATTTAGATAAAATGTGGAATTGGGTTAAAGGTAAATTAGAGAGGAAATTAGATAACTAGAATAAGAATTACCTTTCACTTGTTGGGAGGTTTCAAGCTTGCCAAAAAATTATTTCATCTTATACGATCTACTACTCTTTTGTGTGGCTATTTTGTGGCTACCAATTAGAAGAGATTTAGAATAAAATAAGGAACTTTTTGTGGTCATATGGTAAGAGAAACAATAAAAAATATGATGCCAAATTGGACTGATGCTACAAAAATAAAGAAAATGGGGGATTAGGTTTGAAGGATTTTAAAAAATAGGGTGTAGCATTGGCAGTCAAGTGGATTATTAGGGCTCTAACTAGTAATGAACCCTAGAAAATTTTGGTTCAGAATAATATCCTAAGTGTTGTACCAAAGAAAGCCAAAAACTAGAAGTCTTTACCTCTCCATGACCTGCTAGCTGGTAATTTTCCTATTTCACCCAAAGGCTTTGCTATTTTCAAAACAATTTAGAAAGCTTGGGAAAACTTATGAATCTAATAATTAGACCTAATAAGAACGGTAAAGATTTAAATCAAATATGTTTCAACTGGTCAATTTGGTGGAACTTAAGGCATAAAAATAAACCACTTGCCTTAATTTAGGGATGCTCTGCTAGAGCTTTGGCAAGAAAAGTAATAAATTTCTTCAAAGATATACTATATGAAGATAATTTAAAACATTATAATACTCTAAGAAATGAGTATGATCTTCCCACCACGCATTAGAGAGCATACTCAATGCTCAGAGAATCAAGTAAAACTCTTCACTTTCCCATCAAATTGATGCAAGAGCATCTAGGGGTGCTAGCAATCTTGCATTACCAAATTTTTTATTTTTATTTTTATTTTTTTCCAATAAGGGCTCAACGGTTGGTAGAATAAATATTTTAATTTGTAATAATGTGATTTTCCCTTGTGGTGATATGTAAATTCAATTTTTGGAGGAAATATGTTGAGGTGAATGTTTCCAACACATTTAAATGGTAAAATATTCATTTTGGGCATCAATTTCTTAGTGAGGACCACTTGAAGTGCATATTTTTGCATGTCCAATTACATGTCTTGCATGTTTGTGCCACAAGCTTTGCATGTTACTACATGTCCATATTTGGAGCCATCGAGGCCGTCGGAGATCAATGAAGATGCAAGAATTGACAAAATTTGATTGGCCATGGTTTAGGTTCCCATGTGAAGGCCATGTGAACATTGAGTAATTTTATTATTTTTATGATTATTTCTTTAAATGGAGTGTGGGTTTTTCAAGGAGGTGTTTTTCTTATGGTTTTGGAAAACCATAGTGGTTTTCTCATTCTAAAAATTATATATTATGATGCCTTGTCATTTGGGAGATGGATTTGGGAGTTTTTGTAGGTGAGATGGGAAGATTTTGTCAGATTGAAGAGAGGATTTGAAGACTCCATTGTTGCATATTTCTATTTGCATAGAAGCCCGTGTTTTAGGGAGCTAGTGAGCTCCACATTTTGGGAGATAGTGAGCTAGTGAAGTCTATGTGAAGGGGTCTTGAGAGCTTCAGATGAAAGAAGGTTGAAAGAGACCAAGAAGAAATTTTTGTTGCAGGTTTGAAGGTGTGCTACAACAGCAAGAAGATGGATGATTTCATGGTTTGATTGCAGCAATGATTTCTAATGAAGATTGTAGGGTGAAGATGCTAGAGGCTTGTCAAATAAGTCAAATTGAAGGAGATAGATTTTGGATTGATCTATGCTATTGATCTATGCTATTGTAAATCAGATTTATTTCAGTTTTTTTATGGTTCTCATCAGCCCTCATGGCTTCAAAATAATGTTTTTTCATAAAAAATTTATTGTTATGTAATTGAAGAAGATCTTGAATGAACAAAGAAGAATACTTCTTCCAGATTTTTGTGTTGTTTCAAACCATTTCTAAGTTACATTTCAGATTTTTGTGAGTATGTGAATGCGGGTTGTATTTTCCTTCATCAATGGTATCAAAACAATATTTCTTGAGTGTGCAGGCAGAAGTACCGATGTGAGGCAGTTTGAACCATGACCTTTGGTGGTGTGTGTGCGATGTGTGTGTAGACAGATTGTCGGACATGAGACAGTCTATACTAGAGAGGATGGGATGGGTCATGAGGAGGCCCATAAGAATTGTATTCTAGGAACAATATTGGGAAGAAGTGGAGAATAGGAAGTACCATTGTAGTGTAGAAAAAAGTAACCCTTTTCACACTTAATTTGGGAGTAAGTGATATAAAATTAACTTAATTATGCCTTGATTTAGGGTTGTAATGTGTCGTACACATTCACACTAATTCTAGGTACCTTTTAACTAAAATGGACTTAATCATGCCTTATTTAGGGTGTTGTAAAGTGTTGTATTACACTTTCACACTTATCTAGGGTTTCATTAATTAATTGTGGTTAATTGAGCTTAATTGGCTCCTTTTAATTCAAATTTAAGCCTTATTAATTACACTTTCCAAAAGATCTATCTCGACACCCAATAATGATATTGCATGAAATTTAATTTGGAAAATTTAAGGTCCTAGAAAATGGTGCTAGGACCCATTTGCCTTTAGTGGTGAATGGATCCTCTCCACATAGGACACCAGGCTTATTTAGCATTTTTGAAAAGGGTTTTTGATGTTATTTCATCCCCCCAAAGCATGATCCTAGAAATTTGTGCTAGGACCCATTCACCTTTAGTGGAAAATGGGTCCTTCTCACATAGGAAACCCCTTTTTGAATTTAATTGTGGAAGGATTTTAATGATTTTCAATCTTAGATCTTATATTGGTTTTAATTATTTGAATTTCGGGGTTAATTCTTAGATTTAGTATAAGTATAAGGTTAATTCACATGGTTTCATCTAACAAGAAATCCTAAGACTTATAAGAAATCAAGAGTACATTCACAAGAGAATTATAGGACATCTCAAAGGCATATTATCATGATTTTATTGCAGCAATTCAACATCATTTCATCATGTCAATGGCATAGTGCATTCAAGCATGTTGTTGATGTAGCATTGAGGATCTATTTGCAAGCATTGTTTCACATCCAATTTGAGATCAAGATTTGCATTCTTCATGGCCGCTTCATGTTAGTTTGTAGATTTACATTCCAAGACATCATCCAAGGTATTATTGTTTCATGTTTCATGCTCATATTTCATTATTTCATCATAAGGTTTAATTACCTAAATGGGGTTTGACAAAGGAAAACCCCTATTCACTAACAATCAACAAGTTTTTCTCCTCTTGAATGTGTGATTGTAGATTTATGGGTTGAAGATCAAGTGGAGAGCAAGATTTGGAGCAAAATTGTCAAAGTTGTGAGGTTGCAAAATTATCATTCACATTGCAAGAACATGAAAACAAGGCTACAAAATTTGTTTCAAGCCTTCAAGAGCTGATCACCAAGGATCTAAGAGTGCAGACATCAAGGAATAGAATCCAGATCTTAGTTTCATAAACCCTAATAGGGAACCATTCGCTAGTAAAGGTGAATGAGTCCTTTGTGACCTAAAAACAACCGTCTTGTAGCAAGGTACACACCATTCTAACCTCTCAAAAATTTCCCATATTTGCTATAATATTTAGGATTGATTTTTCATTATTATTTGCACCATATCTTGCACATAATTGCATGTTTTATAGGAAATATTTGTGGTCCATCAGTTTGATCAATTCATTTTGATGAAAACTCATACCATATCTTTTTCATATAAAACATTTTGGTCAACTCGATCTATTGAATATTGTAATTTTTTGATCTTGAAGTCTTTCTTCTTATCCTAGTGTAAACAAAGATTTTGGTTTCCAAAGGCTTTCTAACACCTCTAGGGTTTTTCACCTAAAAGGAGAAAGATGGACCAAAATGCAATGTAATCATTCAAAACTAATTCAAGGATGGATGAAGTATGCCTAAATGCAATGTCCTAATGCAATAAAATGATAAAATAAATGACTTATTAATGTAAAACCTAAGAAATTGGGCAGGGGCCCTAGCTCGGTTGGCTAAGTAATTCTGTTGCGGCTCTGCTAGTCACGAGTTCTAGTCTCCCCCCGTCCCATGGTACCGGAGGGTGTGTCGCGCCAGCGCCGCCGGTCATGTTAAAAAGTTTACCAGGCACACTGCAGTTTATAGGGGGTCGTGCTACCCAATTCCTGCAGTCTAAAAAAAAAAAGTAAAACCTAAGAAATGTAAATTGTTTGAAAACACAGTGATGTATACAAAAATACCTAAGAATGCAAATAAACAATAATAGAATTAAACAAGATTGAGGAGGTGCACCTAGATGTTGGAAAAAGCAAGGACGGACAACTAAGAGGGGGGGTGAATCAGTTGTCATGAAAATTTAAACTTTACAAACTTAACTTAACCTTAATCTCAGATCTGATGAATAAACAATTAACCATAAATAGTTAACACATCAGAGAGACAAACAACACCAATTTTTTATGTGGTAACCCTGTTAGGGGAAAAACCATGGTCGATGTCAGTCCACAAGATTATACTCTGTTAAAAGTATAAAGAAAAATAATAAGGGGAATGCACATGCATTCAGGCTCACTGCTCAATTACAAATAGAATACTCACTATCTTACAGAAAGATTCATATTAAAACCATCTAGAAATTTGAACTGAGAGAATGGCTTTTGTCCAAGCCTGATTACAATTCCAATTAGGCACAGTACTTTTGCATACTTCGCTCAACCTTCTACACACTTGCTCTTCAATGATATTCGCACTTATGCACACAAGAGCACACAATGCATACTCAGCACACTAACCACACTTCGCATACTCCTCAAAATTTCTTCTTATATATCTACCACAAAGATTTTACCATAACAAAGTCGGCTAGAGGAAAATAATATATTTTCAATGTCGGCTTAAATTCACAATTAAATTTTTTAATGCACACCCCAAGGTCGGCCACAACATAGTGGGGACCCAAATTCACTTCTCCAAAACAAGAATACTCCAATTAATCATGCCTCAAACATCCACAACATGCTAGCATCAACATGTCAGCCAAGAACAAGAAAAATCGGACATGTGTAAGAAAAGATTTCCAATCACGAGCTTCACCGGATCATGTGGATGTACCACAAAGATAGAGGATGAACTAGAGACATCTAAAAACACCAAGAAATAGTATAGAGACATCCACGACAACCGAAATAACCAGGAACATACAATCTTCACTCAAAAACTCTGATAGAGACCAGCAAAACACTGTCAGACCACCACTTGCACACGAATTCATGCGGACCTCTAAAAATTTTGGTAGATGATCTAGACATACTCAATATTAAACCCTTTGATCCACAACAACTAAATTTTTACGTACATAACATAATGCCTTCATGACTTGCACAGTACCACTAGGAACCTGGAACACATTCACTTATAATTTTCTCAATATTCTCTACATATACAGGACTTAGAATATCAAACACTAATAGTGTTTACATCAATGACAACCACGTATCAGCATCACATCACACCATCCAACAATTTCCTAACAATATCCCCCTTTGGCATTGATGGCAACACATGATGTGAAAAATACCATCAACCCAACAAACTGCACGATTACTCTTCTTCTTGGAAATATTTTTCATTTTGCACTTATCCCCCTTAGATATTTACATTTTTCACATTACACTTCTCCCCCTTTGACATCAATGGCAAAGATAATTTATGAAATTTCCACACACATGCTCTGAGCCATATCTTTTCACATCTGACTACTCCCCCTAAGTAGCAGCCACGGAAACATCAATCCGGATTAAAATATAGCAATGTAGCTCACGAATTGATGCAAGTAAGTGCATCATTTAGTTCTTGTCAAGAGGGGCAACTACCCCTAGCATTCCTCTGAGATACTCAAAAGTATCTTTCGGTAATGGCTTTGTAAAGATATCTACAATTTGTTCTTTTGTAGGCACATACTCTAGTAAAGATATCTACAATTTGTTCTTTTGTAGGCACATACTCTAGTCTAACTTCCTTCTCATTCACTTTCTCCCTTAAGAAGTGAAACTTGATTGATATATGTTTGGTCTTCGAGTGTAGTACCAAATTCCTTGATATGTTTATTGCACTTGAGTTCTCACAGTATATTGCAATAGGTTCTTCATATATCACCTTGATATCTTTCAGCATTTGTTACATCCATAGCACCTAAGTACAATTATTTGCAACAGCAATATATTCTACTTCAGCAATGGATAGAGAAATAGAGCTATGCTTCTTCCCAAGGAAGAAAGCACCACCACTAGTACTTTTTTTGTCATCCACATCACCAACCCAATCAACATTTGTATAAGCACATAGTGTAAGATCATCATCTTTTGAATACCAAAGTCCAAAATCAGTAGTTCCCTTCAAGTATCTGAAAATTCTTTTGATAGCAGTTACATGTGATTCTTTTGGATTGGCTTGAAATCTTGCAACCATACATACAACATGCATAATATCTATCCTTTTCTATGTCAAGTAGATTAATCCTCCAATCATTGATCTGTATCTAGTTTGATTTTCCTTAGTAGAATCATCATTTTGTGTCAACTTACATCCAGTTAACATGGGTGTACCAACCGGTTTGGAATCATCCATACCAAACTTCTTTAACAGTTCTTTCACATACTTGGACTAAGATATGAAAATCCCTTGATCCAATTGTGAAACTTGCAATCCCATAAAGAACTTCATTTCACCAATCATGCTCATCTCAAATTCATTCTTCATTTCATTAGAAAACTTCATGCACAAATTATCATCTCTACTAAAGATGATATCATCAACAAAAACTTCTATGATTAACTCCTTATATGATCTATCTTGAGATATAAGTTACTATCAACAATATCTTTTGAGAATCCAAGCTTCAATAGATATTTGTCCAGTCTAGCATACCAGGCTTTGGGGGCTTGTTTGATTCCATACAAGGCTTTCTTTAACCTACAAACCATGTCTTCCTCATCTATTACCTAAAATCCATCTGGTTGTTCAATATACACTTCTTCAAGTTCCCCATTTAGAAATGGGGACTTTACATCCATTTGGTAACCTTTGTAGTTCTTGTAAGTAGCATAAGCAAGAAATAGTCTTATTGCTTCAATTCTAGCAACAGGGGCAAAGGTCTTTCTGAAATCTATACCTTCCATTTGGGAGTAACCTTTACATACCTGTCTCTCCTTATTCCGGACCACTACACCATCTTCATTCAACTTTTTTCTAAATACCCACTTAGTGCCAATCACATTCTTGTCTTTGGGCCTAAGAACCAGTGTCCATGTGTCATTCTTTTCAATTTGTGACAGTTCTCCTTTCATAGCTTCCAGCTAGTGTACATCTTGACAAGCTTCAGTGACATTCTTAGGTTCAATCTTGGAAATCAGACAATATTCTTCAACAATTTTCTTTCTAGTTTGCACTCCTTTGCTCTCCACCCCCTCAATTTTGCCCAAAAACCCAAAGGGCGCAGGGCACTCCCACCGAGAAGTTGTTATCCAATTGGGGGGTGGGGGGAATCGATTAGGAATAGTTGTTGGGGGCAGGGGAGAATCGAGAGTTCGGTGGTGGGAGCATAAATTGAACTTGTTTACCGAGCCCCTACAATTCTATGAGGGCATAGGCAGTTGATCGCCTAGTATCAAAGAAAGCAGCATCTCTTCCAACTCGAGACGGGATCGAAACCCAGAAACAGAAGCAGAGGAAGGAGAAAAAGCAACAAGATAGGCACAGGCAGCAAATACAAAGGCAGGGGTAATTACTTTCCACATGCATGATTTATAAAGAAGGGTTTTGATCAAACATATCACTGCTGCCTGCTAATATCTCATCTTGGCAGCTTGGGTGTCAATGATGCTCAGGAATGAATAATTCTATGCTTACCAACACGTTGCTGAAGCACTTCCCTACTATGCACGGACCCACCAGGGAGGGTGCCTAGAGCCCAAGATCCAGAGGACCCAGCCAGTAAGTGCGGTAGTAGTCCCCATTTCCCAACTAATAAATGAACACTCCTGAGATTTTTGATCGAAGATCATCTCTCTCTTATGCATGCCCACCATTCCTTCTCTTATGCATGATCCACACCCATCCTATCACTAGTGGAAGGAAAGGGTAGGCTCGGGCGTATGGCTAAGCAAGCAGGCAGGCCCGGGTGTTGTCGTTATTTATGACCGTGCTATCCGAGTCTTAGAGGGTAAGGTGTAACCTGAGCATAACTCGTAAAGTGGTCCTGGGGAAGGGGGAGAATGGAGGCTTCTCAAGTAGTTCGGGAAAGGTAAAGATCAGAAGTGGCACTTGATTTGATGGGCATGAAGGACCTCCCACCTTTCTCGGCTGGAGAAATTCCCCCCAGGCAACACTTTATCTCTCTACATCTTCCACATCAGCAGGAAGGAGGGACGCCTGGATGTATGCCAATTGTCGGAGAGCTCTATGTTTTAGGACTCCTTTGCATCTCCTATGATTTGACTTTCAAAATGATTCAACTTTACATACCTTGGAGTTTTAGGACTCTCTCATACTTCTATGTTTTTTGAACTTACTTGTGTAGTTGCACTTGACTGCACTTCTTGACTGACTTGATTTACCGGAACAACTTGTGGTTGCTTCATCAAAACATATGGAATAATCTGAAGTAGATTTGGTGATTGTGAATTCTTCCCTTGGTTCATTATGTCTCTATCCGAATCATAGTTGCATCTTTCGGATGATCTGACTGAATCCTCATCCACCTTGACATTTGCACTTTCAATTACTTTTCTCAGTCTTTTGTTGTAGCATTTGTATGCCTTGCTCTTTGTGGAGTAACCTAGGAAGATTCCTTCATCACTTCTAACATCAAACTTTCCTATGTCACCATCTCTTTTGATATAGCATTTGCTTCCAAAGATTTTGAAGTATTTGATAGTAGGCTTATGACCAAACCATAGTTCATAAGGAGTCTTACCAGAATTGTCATTCACATTTACTCTATTCAAGGTATATATAGTAGTACTTACCACTTCACTCCAATACATATGAGGCACATTTCCTTCCACCATCATTGTTCTGGCAGCATCCAGAATTGTTCTATTATTTCTTTCTACACTCCATTCTGTTGAGGGGTTCAGGGAGTAGATAGTTGTCTTTTAATTCCATGCTCTTCACAGTAACTATTGAATTCTTTTGAAAGAAATTCTTCACCTCTGTCAGATCTCAAACATTTGATCTTTAGACCTTTTTAATTTTCTACCATGGCCTTCAAGCTTTTGAACTTATCTAATGCTTCACTTTTCTCTCAAAAAGGAAACCCAAATCATTCTAGAGTAGTCATCAATGACAACCATAAAATATCTTTCTCCATGAATGCTCTTAACTCTAGAGGGACCACATAAATCAGTATGTAATAGTTCTAACACATTATTTGAGTGAAATTGCTTGCTTCGGAAGGAAACTCTAGTTTGTTTACCCATTTGACATTGTTGACAAATTACATTAGCAAGCCTCACTAATTTAGGCAGATATCTTACTGCTTGAGTAGAACTTATCTTAATGATGTTGTCAAATTTTACATGACACAATCTCCTATGCCATAACCAACTTTCATCTACTTGAGCAATTAAGCAACTTCCATTATTAGTATTCAAATGAAAGATGTTACCTTTAGTCTGCACAGCAGTGGCAATCATGTTTCCAAATTTTCCACGAATCTGGAATTTTCTATCCTTGAACTGTAGATCATATCCCTTATGCACCATCTTTCCAACACTCAACAATTTATGGTTCAATCCTTCAACATAGAGAACATCATCAGTATTTTCTTTACCACCAAGGCTAATAAAGCCTCTACCATGAATCACACAAGCATTATTGTCTCCAAATCTCACAACCCCACCATCATACTCTTCTAGATTCACAAACTTGCTTTTGTCACCGGTCATATGATGTGAGCATCCACTATCAATGACCTATTCATCTTTCTCCTCAACACGGGCTGCAAGAGCTTTCTTTTCTTCAGTGGATTCAGTATGTTCAGGCTTATTTTCAATGGTAGCAATAAAAGCCCAATCATCCTCATTTCCAACATCTTTGTCAGACTCATCATCTATTACTACTTCTTCAGCAAAGTAGCATTTCTTCTGAAATCTACATTTTCTAGGTTTAGACCTAGGAACTCTTTTAGGACATCTTGATGCAAAGTGACCTATTTTACTACATGAAAAACATTTAATAGGTAATACATCTTCATACTTAACTTTTCCTCTTCCTTCTTGTTTTGCAATGAGTGCTTCCAGTTCTAGAACTTCTCTATCTTGATCTTCGATCTATTTCATTTCTTCATCATATTTGGATGCCCTTCTAGAACTCTCTCCAGGACTGTAACTTCGCCTATAGCTTTTGGATATAGTAGCTTTGAATGCAGATTCAGTCTTCGGTGTGGATTCACCAAATTCACTTATTTCAAAAGCAGCAAGCTTTCCTATCAATGTGTCTCTTGTCATCTTGTTTACAGACATAAACTCTTCAATAGCATGAACTTTTGACTTGTAAGAGGGAGGTAAGGATCTGAGTATCTTAGCCACAATTTCATCTTCACTTACTGAACCACTGGCACATTTAATACCTAGCACTATCTCATTTACTCTTTGCATAAAAGAAGTAATATTCTCATCTTCACCCATCTTCAAGTTTTCATACTTACCTTTCAAACTTTGTAGCTTAGCCATCTTTACCTATGTATCTCCTTCATACAAATTTTCCAGCTTTATCCAAATCTCATGAGCTATCTGCAGACCTACCACATTAGCCATCTCAAAATTTGTCAAAGTGCTCACCAATGCTTCAATGGCTCTACTATTGCTTTCTGCATCCTTTATCTCATCAGGAGTGGAGGGTCCATTTGTAGGAATAGTGTATTGATTATTTGTAATCTTCTAGATAGCATCTCCAATGCACTGTAAATGAAATTGCATCCTAACTTTCCATAGTGAGTAGTTGGTTCCATCAAATCTAGGGTTGCCCTTCTTGAATGTTGTCATCTAGGATCACCTCAAGTTGTTAGAATTTTCTTCAGAGGAACTAGCTCTGATACCAATTGTTGGAAAAAGCAAGGATAGACAACTAAGAGGGGGGTGAATCAGTTGTCACAAAAATTTAAACTTTACAAACTTAACTTAACCTTAATCTTAGATTTGATGAATAAACAATTAACCATAAGCAATTAACACATCAGATAGACAAACAACACCAAATTTTTTACGTGGAAACCTTGTTAGGGGAAAAACCACGGTGGATGTCAGTCCACAAGATTATACTCTGTTAAAAGTATAAAGAAAAATAATAAGGGGAATGCACATGCATTTAGGCTCACTGCTCAATTACAAATAGAAGACTCGTTGTCTTATAGAAAGATTCGGATTAAAAGCATCCAGAAATTTGAACTGGGAGAATGGCTTCTATCCAAGCCTGATTACAGTTCCAATTAGGCACAGTACTTTTGCATACTTCGCTCAACCTTCTACACACTTTCTCTTCAATGATATTCACACTTATGCACACAAGATCACCCAACGCATACTCAACACACTAACCACACTTCACATACTCCTCAAAATTTCTTCTTATATATCCACCACAAATATTTCACCATAACAAAGTCGGCCAAAGGAAAAGAATATATTTTCAATGTTGGCTTAAATTCACAATTAAATTTTTCAATGCGCACCCACCAAGGTCGGCCACAACATAGTGGGGACCCAAATTCACTTCTCCAAATCAAAAATACTCCAATTAATCATGCCTCAAACATCCACGACACGCTAACATCAACATGTCGGCCAAGAACAAGAAAAATCGGACATGCGCAATGTTGGTGTAATTAATTAATTAATTATTACACTAGCATAAGTTAACTTAGGTCTTGCATTTAATTAATTAAGTCCTAGGTTGCATTATTAGATAAATCATTTAATAAATGGGATAATATTCCCTTTCCTAGTTTGTGGGATAAGATTCCTTCTAGAACTTATCTCATCATTTAATGATCATCACCATAGGGTTCACATGTTGTCACATGTTGTTAGATTTTAACACTTGGCAACATCTCATGCATATTAGGGTTTTCCTCTTGCCTATATAATCAGGCATCTTGTTCATTTGTATCATATCAATCAGATATCATATCATATCAATATCAATAGAATCTTTAATCAGCATTCCATTGTTGCAACACTTCTCTTTGTGGTTGATTATCTTTCATGGCTAAAGTCCTTCATTGAAGATTCTGGAGCTTCAAGGGCTGTGCAATCCATCATCTCAACATGGTATTAGAGCTAGTCCATTGAAACATCAACCCTAGATCTAGGAAGTTGGAATGCGATATTCTTTGCAGGCTTAGGGTTTTATTTTGCAGACTAGTTCGTTCTACCTAGGAGCCAAGCTGATTTCTAGTGCAGATCAGGCTCTCTCCGACCTCTCCATTGTGTCCAGAAGGCCTCAAAACCCATAGATCGCCTGCTCATTTGTCAAAATCGGAGACATCATCTGGGAGCCAATTGAGGTATTATCTAGGGTTTGCAAAAAAAAAATTGTACTATCCGTACAATTTTGCAAGAAAAAAAATCCCCCTTTTAGTCCTCCATCAAGGCAAATTTTTTTTAGAAAAATCAAAAAAATATTTGGCTATTTTTCTGGGCAATTATTCTATAGTATTGGCAAAAATTTATTTTTCTGTGCGGGCGACCTGCCATTAAATTAAGCAGTCGACATAAATATTTTTTTCTGCGGATATAAGTTTGGTTTCATTTTTTTTCCCCTGTCGGCATTTCCATTTTTTTTGAATTGCAATAAATTGCAATATTCAAAAAATTTAGTCGGTCTGCATATTCCAACCGGTTGTCGGCCCGTCATCTCTGCACTTGCCGTCGGCTTCACCTACCTCTAAACTGACTTCCCACCACCGCATCGTTCACCGATCATTCATTCCCCAAAGCTTGTTCCCAGTATCATTGCAGTCTTCGTTGTTGAAGTTTCCCGGTGACCGTTTGTTCACCGACATCGATCGCCATCGGTCGCCTACCGAAGCCCCTGCCGCACCACCCCCAATCCCATCAGAACTGAGGGCTTCGCCTATCTTCGGGCTGTGTTTTCTCCACCGGCTGCGCCACCAAGTCCCGCCACCTTGCAGCCACTCTACCGCTACCCATCCAACGACATTTTTTTTTAAACTACCAGCTTGCCCCGCGGTCATATGAGTGACCGAGGGCCGATATTTTTTGCCCTAAGGTGCTTAATTCTTGTGCCTATTTAGCCTGTTCAAATAAAAAAAATTCAAGGGCCATATCTTCGCGCCACGATATCGAAAATTTGCAAACAAGATATCAACGGAAAGAGAATTCAGAGCACTATCTAGTGGTGTCATCCATTTTGCAATATTTTTCTGCTATCAATTTCTAAAGTCAACTGAATTCAACCCTCCATTCTGGACTCAGAAGCGCATATCTTCGCGTCAGATTGTCAGATTTCGGAGATTCTAGCGGCATTCGAGAGATATTTCAGTGCTTTTTTTCATCAGTCCAATCATCTTCTTTGGTTTCAACTCCAGGTATCTTTTTTTTGGTTTTTTGATTCCTAAGACATCCTGAAGACTGAAGTAGAATTTCTTGATCTCGGAGGCATATTCTCAGTTGCATATCTATTTGGAAGTCTTCTATTTTCTGTTGAAGGTCTGTATCTTTGTTTTCTTGGAGAAATTTTTGTTATGCGGCTTGCATATTATTCTCCTTTCGTTATGTTGCACAAGGGTAACTATCAGCAATGGCGAGATGGGATCTGCCACCATCTTCAGTCACTTGATCTATTGCCACATCTATTTGGTGCAGTTCCTTGTACTTGGGGGGTATTTGGGAGTCCTCCATCCTTCCCATCCTATCTCACATTTCTGCTTTTTCATCTCTTTTGGAGAGGGGTTTTGTTCCCATTGGGTTTTCCCCTTTTCTCAGGTTGTGGGAGATTGTTCTGCATCTTCATGTACATAGGTACCTAACATGGCCTTGTAGTCGGGACCCATCATCATCTTTGCATAATCATTGCATTTTCCTCCCTAAGTTGCACTTATGGGGGGGTGTTGGTGTAATTAATTAATTAATTATTACACTAGCATAAGTTAACTTAGGTCTTGCATTTAATTAATTAAGTCCTAGGTTGCATTATTAGATAAATCATTTAATAAATGGGATAATATTCCCTTTCCTAGTTTGTGGGATAAGATTCCTTCTAGAACTTATCTCATCATTTAATGATCATCACCATAGGGTTCACATGTTGTCACATGTTAGATTTTAACACTTAGCAACATCTCATGCATATTAGGGTTTTCCTCTTGCCTATATAATCAGGCATCTTGATCATTTGTATCATATCATATCAATATCAATAGAATCTTTAATCAGCATTCCATTGTTGCAACACTTCGCTTTGTGGTTGATTATATTTCATGGCTAAAGTCCTTCATTGAAGATTTTGGAGCTTCAGGGGTTGTGCAATCCATCATCTCAACACGCAAGAAAATATTTCCAATCACGAGCTTCACCGGATCATGTGGACGTACCACAAAGATAGAGGATGAACTAGAGACATCTAAAAACACCAAGAAATAGTAGAGAGACATCCGCAACAACTGAGATAACCAAGAACATACAATCTTCACTCAGAAACTCTGATAGAGACCAGCAAAACACTGTTAGACCACCACTTGCACATGAATTCATGCGGACCTATGAAACTTTCGGTAGATGATCTAGACATACTCAACATTAAACCCTTTGATCCATAACAACTAACCTTTTATGTACATAACGTAATGCCTTCATGACTTGCACAGTACCACTAAGAACCTGGAACACATTCACTTATAATTTTCTCAATATCCTCGACATATACAGGACTTAGAATATCAAATGCTAATAGTGTTGACATCAATGACAACCATGTATCAGCATCACATCACACCATCCAATAATTTTCCAATACTAGAATCTAAATTATGATGCAAAGAGGCTCTGGAATCTTGTAGAATTGACTAGAAAAGCTTACTAGGACACTTATGCCAAGCTGGGTGACTTAGTCATGTTTCAGGGAGATTATGCCAAAATAAGAATCTACCAAATGGGTATCCAAAAATGCAAAAGCCACTTTTCAAGCTTGGAAGTGGGACTAATTTTCCATAGATGGTGGCTTAGTCCACCTGGGAATATCGAGAAATTTGGGACAATATTTTGTAGCTTTCGGTCTACACTTCCTTTTCTAACAGGTGTTCAGTCCAAATTCTACATAAAATAGGCTGAAAGAGGTATCCAAGATTCAATTAGGGATTTTTTGACTTTGAAGAATTTGATGGATTGAAAACACCTCTTTAACACTTTCCTCTTTGAAAAAATTACATACAAGACCTGCAAACACACATGAAAAGAGGGGGAAAAGGGTTAAGGGTTAGAGAATAGGGGTTTTCCTTGGTCAAACCCCAATTTGGTAATTAAACCCTATGAAATGAAATGAAATAAAGAAAGAATGATGAATTAATAACATGCAATATCACAAACTCATCAAACCCTTGATGTAAAAATCTAAAGATATCCAATGAAGTGCTCCAATGGATGACTTGATTATGCCTTGAATTCTTGAGAATGATTAAGAAAATGCACTAAAGAGATTAGGAAATTAGAAGATTGTAGGAGATGAAAAATGAGGGAAAAACCCTTTATTTACTTGATTTTCCAATATTTCCTGAAAATAACATATCACAAGTCAACCTCAAGGATAAGAGAATAAAATCCCGCCAGAAAATTGAAATTATTTTGATTTTTGTGCCTAGTGGGACTAAGTCGCCCCATGTGGTGACTTGGTCCCACTAGGGCAATTTTACTAGGTATCGGGAATTAAAGTGTATTTACTAATGTTTAATGGGAATATTCTCAAAAATACACTTAAGTAGGGTTGAAAAGTGCATTAAGGGGTCATTTAAAAATAAGAAAGGGTTGAATTAGTGATGAAAAGCATAGAAAAGCATGAGAGTTTGTTACAACTCTTTGCAACACTTTGAAATAAAACTTGGTAAGTGATAAAAAGGGGTTATTTAAGTAAATTATAATAAAAGGGTCCTAGAAAAGTGTGACAGTGGGATACAGAACTTCACAACACTTTAACAAGACATCCTAGAAGTCTTAATGTTTCTCAAGGATCCAAGACCTAATGTGAATGTGTTGGCCACATTACAACATTAAATCTATGCAAAATCAAGCCAAAATCCACTAGGAGGGCCTAAACATGAGAAAAGTAGAAGGGTTACTTTTTCCGTGTCCACACCTAGGTTAGATCTTGCATTCATTTGCATTGAATTAAATCTCATTTAGTGTTTCTTAATTTGCATTCAAACTTGCATTTCATCTATGGTTTTAGAATTGCATTGTTTGCATTCCTTAAATATGAAAAATACAAACACAAATCAATCATTTGGCATACCATTTAGATCTCATAAAATTGTATTTAAAAATCAAAACAACATTGCATTTCAAGTTAGGTCTTTGCATTCATCGTTTTATTACATTTTCACAATATATTTCTAGAAATTTTGAAATTGAAAGACATTGCAGAAAACTTTAAAATAATTCAAAAATACTTAAAACACCCTAAACAAGGACCAATTCTCCTTTACTAGCGAATGAGTCCTTGATTAGGCTTGACCTAAACTTTCTAGCATCTGAAAAACATTGAAAAACACTTAGAAATCAATCAAAACATTTCAAAAAACCTTATCCAAGACCCATTTGTCCTTACTAACGAATGAGTCCCTGATAGGTCCTGATCTGCATTTTTTGGGATTTGAAATCTCTATTTTAGGCTTTTGTTTGCTGCTGTTATTTTCCTGTTTCAATTTTTTGATTTGTTTTTCACCAAATTTACTGAATCTAGCTTAATTTTCTTCATTTAGTGCATTGTCAAAATTCAAAATTGCATTTACAACATTTCATTTTTAGTCTATTGCATAGAGTAATCATTAAATTACCTTGTTATAAGTCTAAAAATATGAAAATGGACAAGTGTTTTAGCAATGTGTTGAATTCCTTGTTCTCTTTGGTTGATGTTTCAAGTTATGTTTTTGGCAATGACCCTAATGCAATTGAACCTAATCATGCTCACACAAATCCTAATGCATGTCATCCTAGTGATGCTGACATCATTGGAGAAGATGATGCTAGCATGAATGAATTCATAAATTATTTCCTTAACAACCTTAAGAATAATGCATCCTTTTATCCTTCCATGAAATAACCAACACCTCTTGAGATGTTTGGTCTTTTACATCCTGAAACTAAGACACAAGCCAAGCCTAAGTTCCCTACAATAGGTTAACCTAGTGCCTCTAATTAAGTAAACATTTAACCATCATATGTTAACAAAGTAACCAACACACCAATCAACCTAGAAGAGACAAGTGGAAAAGGTTTCATGATTTTAAGCAAACAAGGATGTGATGCAACAAGTGAACATGAAATTCATCAACTCTTAGAACAAATACCAACTGAAGATACCAAAGGGTTAGGATATCAAGGTCCTCCTCCCAACATAAGTATCCCCTTCCTAAAGAACAGTCAATGCCTTGTAATGATGAGGAGGAGGATGAGATCATCTCAGGTCCTCCTACCCTTATTCCACATAGAGAAGTTGGTGAATCTAGCAAGCAATGAACACCTTACAAACTAAAGAAATTACAATTCCCTTGTCTGTCATCTAAAACTGAAAGAACTTTACACATACTTCTTAGTCAAGGACTTATTACATTACCACCTATAAGAGAAAATCAAAAACCAAATCCTAAGAATACAAATACATCACATTGTCGATATCATAGAGTCATTAGACATAGTACTGACAATTTTCATGCTTTAAAATGAATATTTAAAAAGTTTGATATCATAAAGATAGTCCCTTAAAGCATGCATCCCACTCCTTGCCATGTAATAGTTGTAGCATCTTAAACATTCTCACTATTACATGTTATACATTTATGGAAAATCATTTTCTTCATTGCAAGGAGCTCATTCTCATCACCTATCCCGAATCATCCTTGTCCCGTACTTAGTGGGGGCATGGGTTAGTTATCCTTGTCCTAGTTTTGGTTCACATTGTTGTCTCTTTGGCTAGTTGTTTGCCTTCTGTTTATATAGACCAAGATTGGGATGTGGATGACCTACTCTAGGTTGACTCGCATATGCCTTACTAGTCTTTTGTTCTTTTTCATGTTTCTTTATGTGATTGCATGTGCATAATGTGATCCCCTGCAATGTTTCATTTGATGTATCTAGATCTCTTTTTGTGCATTCTTCTATATGTATCTTCATTCTTCTGTATGTCGTAAAAAGCTTTCTTTTATCTTTTCATTTGTCTTGTGTTTTGTTTTTGGGGATGACGCAAGGCGACGAGACATTTAGGTCTCTTCCAGATTGACTCGAAAGGATTTTTCTTTTTTTTCTCTCTTTGTGTCATTCTTCTAGTTCTATGAGTATTTGGGGAATGATGACAGTTCTGAGCTCTAAAAAAAACATTGTAGCAAAGACATACTAACCCCAAATCCATAGATCCCTTATGTATTTTTGGGGGCAAACCTTCCTTCCTACTTCATGGCATAGCTTTATTTCATAAACATATGACTTGGCATAGGGTTTTATGAGGAAAGCTCTCATGTCTTAGGAGAAAACATTAGCTAATTTAAAGCAATTGTTCACAGTAATGGTGTTAGCAACTGCTTTAAAGTGAGGGCATACATCAATGACATTTTTCAACATTTTTCATATTTCATGGCGCAATTTTATTTTTTCTTGTGACATGTCCTTTTCTTGGTGGTGTCATTGGGTTTGATGTCCTCCAAGAGTACAATATTTCTAAGCATATGATCTCCCTTAGTGGCATGATGCAAAACCAAGAGGCATCCCATAAGTGGCGATCTAATACTCTTTGACTTATCCTGTCTTGGAGACATTAGGCATGATGTTCCCTAAGAAGACTTGACCTTACATGAACAAAGAAAAATCCCCTTTAACGAAAAACTTACAGACATGACATTCAAAATCATACAAAAAGAATTACATTGTGGTGCCTTATCGAAGTTTTCAGGAGGATAATTTCGGTATGGTTGGCCACCTCATTGGGATAACTCACCTAGTGGATGGACTGAGGTTCCACTACCCTATAATGAGCCACATGATCTAGAGGATCTTCACCAAAAATTGAATTTTCTTAATTTTCTCTAGAAACAATACCATCAGAAAGAGGCTGAAATTCTGACTCCAACGTAACTCGAACAGAATCAAACAAAGCTACGGAGCCCAAGATATGCCTGGTCAAACCTTGGTCAACTCAGGGCACAGGCCAGAGAAAAAAGGGTCTAAATTTGACATCATCAAAAGTGGTCAACACCGGTCTCAACATGAAGAGATCATCAAGAGCTTTTTGACAACGTTTGTTTCACGTGAAACATACTCTATTTGCCCGAGTTACGAGCAGTCAAAGGTCGTAGTTGACTAGAGTTGACCAGGTACAGTGATGACATCAGCATGACATCATCATGCTGACATGGACCACTCAGACTCTGACACATGGCATCTACATGAGATTTTACAGATCAACCATTAGCGAACACGTGTCATTTATACGCCAAGTTAGCGGACACATTAGCAGCCCAGTCAGGGGACATGTCAGCAGCTTAGTCAGTGGACACGTCATCAGCCTAGTCAATGGAACAGCGAATGATAGCTTGACATGTCGACCTCCTTATGGTGGACATGTGGCATCTTACCCAATGGACATGCGACACTCCTTCAACCTCCCCATCGACGCATTTCCCCAGCGGTTTTAACAAAATTTGTTATGCAGGGCTCAAACCCATGACTTCGTGGAAACAACTCAACCGTCTCTGCCATTACACCTGCGCATAAAGCGCTTACTATGTATGAACATGGTTTCTTTTGTTACGTAACGGCTACAAATAGGTTATTAAAATCCAGCGGCCAAGTTGGAACCCCCGACCATTGGCCTAACAAAATAACTAATCATCGATACACCGGCGAATGACGTTTGATAATATAGGGTGGCTAGTTGGTTTTGATAACTATTTGGAAGCCGGTTCAACCCAAATTCAAATATTTAAAGCTAATTCCCTCCAAAAATAAAACAATCAAACTTCTTAAGGATTAAAAATAAAAACCTCCTAAACAATAAAAGCCTGAATAAAGGATAGAAAGGCCTAAAATATTATCTTCAAAATAATTATATGGGATTTATTATTGATTTTATGTAGATAAGGGGAATTATGAAGGATTTTTATGTAAAAATGGGAGATAGGGGAATATTTGAAAATCATTTGGTTGAAGACCAAATTAAGTAAACTCTTTGTATAAAAAGGGCTAGTGTAGGATGGGAGAGGCTAAGTGGTGTCTTGGGAGAATTATCTTGGTGAAATTTTGCTCATCCCATGCTTTCAAGGAGATCGTTCTTGCACATTTTGGAGGAGTTTTTCAAAATTTCTTTGTACCAGAGAGAACCTATGCCAGAATGTTGTAACCGTTATTTTGGAGAATTAATCGGATCGGTCCACTCATTTGAGAGGGGCTCGGAGACATAGTCGTTCTTACGATGAACTTCGTTATCAATTTTGTTTGCATTCTCTCTCTCATTTCTCTCATTCTAAATTTCATCACTTTTGTTATTTCAGTTTATTAATCATGTTCATGTGTTAATTTCAATTATGTAATTTGGATTTCTTTCATTGTAATCATTTACACATTCAATGCAATCGTCATAGATACGAAAAAATAGATCAACGCATGATTGGGATAACTCACCTAGTGGACAAACTAAGGTTCCACTACCCCAAAGTGAGCATGCACGTTGGGATAACTCAACTAGTGGATAAAATGAGGTTCCACTACCCTAGAGTGAGCAACGCATGTTAAGGACAAACAACCCCTTTCCACATTACGTTGGAATGGTTGTGCTTGATCCTTTGTTTTTCTTTATTTTTCCTTGGCCTTTGATAGGGTATGACTATGTATCTTTGTTATTCCTACATAATTATGTGCCTTGAATGTCTACTTTAGTGTGAGTTCGTCATGGGGGAAAACTCTCACTAAAGTGGGGGAAAAATGTAGTGTAGAAAATGATGTTGGGACAACAAACAAGAATGAGGTAGATTTTAATTTTGAATTTAGTTGCGATGATTCTATACCTTATTTGGTGAAAGTAGAAGAGGATGTCAAACAAGAAGAGAGTATGTAGATGGAATTATTTTCCATGGGGTAGTAATTGCAGATTTGTATAAGGACACAATAGATTTGATTGTTGTTTGGATAATACATATTTGTGTTGCAAGTATGAGTAAGTTTGGTGGTGTTGTCATTAGTGTTGTCATTGATTTCAACATAGTTTAGTATGTTGTAGATTGTACATGTATAGTTGAGATGCTTTTGAGATGTTGTGAGTACATGGAGCTATCCTTATGATGTTGCAGATGTGCTGAAATGATGAGTTTCCAAGCACTTTTGAGAAAATTAATAAAGAAGAGAAGTCAGAGTTATGAATGTGTTCAGAATGTGCTCCGGTATGTGCTCCGCATTTCTCCTGTGTTGATCTTATACTTGTGTAGATCTAAAGGTTTGCTAATGGTGATCTAGTGGTGATATCTCCTGAGTTGTAGTTTCTAGTTTGATGGGATGTGAAAGTTACATTCACCGGTGTGTGAACTGTTCTAGCAAAGTTGGTCTTTTGTGGACTAGGAGAAATGTTTATGCTCTACAGTCCTCCATTGTTCTATTTCAGATCTTTTGGATCTGGAATATGTCTTATATTGGTGCTCTCTTGGTTCTGGCAAAGATGCGTGTGGTTTGGTGATCTGGAAGTCATGTTTCTGAGTTTTTGTATGTGTTTGCATAGTCTGGATGGACTGTTGGAAGGAGTTTGGTGTTTGAAGATCATTTCACTTGTTGTGGATGTATCTAAAGGAATCTGATATGTTTTCTCATGCATAATGAATTATTTTGCATCATCTGCGTGTTATCTTCTTGTTGGAAAGCATGTACATCAATGTTCATTTGTGTTTTCGTTAGGTTTGGCCGACCTGGTGTTTACACTTCATTTGAAGAATTAAATTTAATCAAGACAGCGTGTGGTTGATCTGAGACATTATTTTTGGTCTTGGTTAAGTATTTTTATTGATCCACTCTCATTCTTTTCCACTGCAGGAATGTTGAGTTGCCAACCTAATTTGAATTTATGAAATGAAGTTTATGCTATGTTGCTGACCTTGGAGAAAGTTTCTAAGGTTGAAGATGGTATAAATGCAAGTCAGATTGTGAAGATTTGGATGTAGATGCAAAATTATGAAGTAAGCCACAAATTAAAAAGGCAGAAGTGTGTGAAAGTGAGTTGAGGCAGTAGTACTTCATTGTGTTAGATTCTTGAAGGCAATAAGCTAAAGGTTTATGCAATCTTCTGATCAAGGCTACATATGTGTGTTTATTGTTGTGGTGGATCTTTTGTTCTCTTTTGTATCTGTAGGCAGTGAGCCTCCCTGTTGGACAGTGAGTCCTTTCTGTAGGCAATGAGCCTTTTTATTTAGATATTGAGTCCTCTTCTGGGCAGTGAGCCTTTGTATTCAGTTTTATAATCTCTTATATTATGAGTTAATCCTCACCGTGGTTTTTCCCTCATTAGGCTTTCCATGTAAAAAAATTGGTATTCTTTGTGTTGATTTTACTTTCTGTTATTTGCATTTCATGTTCATACTTAATAAAAGAATAGTGTGATTATGGGATTGATAAGTGTTGAATTTTTGAATTTGAATTTGTGTGACAACTGATTCACCCCCCCTCTTAGTTGTCCTACACCTTTTTAACAATTTGGATGTAGAATTTGTAGAGGATGTTGTAGGTCAAACTTGGTGGAGGTGATCGGTTTGTGGTGGGTTGAATCCCACAAGAGCAAAGAGGAGAATCTATGGTATTAGGAGGAGGGCAATACATGGTGGAGACAAGTCCACAAGAGGAGAGAAGAATGGAGTGCAGAGTTATCAGAGGAGGAGGTTGCTTGTTCCAACTAAGTGTTGGAAGAGGAAAAATAAGACTCAATTATAGGTACCAAATTCAGTGATGAAGTTTACTAAGGATTGCTTATAATCTAAAAGGGTGGTACTACCACTCAACTCCATTTTGTGAATCCATATTCACAAAAAAATTCCTACCCCAGGTGTCTAATGCAGGAGCATCTAGGGGTACTAGCAATCTTGCATCACTAAAAATATTGCTATTTTATTTTTGTCTATTTTCAATAATAGCTTAGGAGTTAGTAGAATAAATATTTTAATTTGCAATAATGTGATTTTTCCTTGTGGTGATATGTAAATGCAATTTTTGAAGTAAATATGTTGAGGTAAATATTTCCAAGACATTTAAATGGTGAAATATTCCTTTTGGGTGTCCATTTCTTAGTGGGGACCAGTTGGGGTGCATGTGCTTGTATGTTCAATTGCATGCCTTCCATGCCATTTCATGTTTGTACCACAAGCTTTGCATGTTATTGCATATCCGTATTTGGAGTCGTCAGAGCCGTCGGAGATCAATGAAGATGCAAGAATTGACCAAATTTGATTGGCCATGGTTTAGTTGCCCATGTGAAGGCCATGTGAGAATTGAGTAATTTTATTATTTTTATGATTATTTCTCTAAATGGGGCGTGGGTTTTTCAAGGAGGTGTTTTTATTGTGGTTTTGGAAAACTATAGTGGTTTTCTCATTCTAAAAATTCTATATTATAATGCCTTGTCATTTGGGGAGATGGATTTGGGAGTTTTTGTAGATGAGATGGGAAGATGCTACCGAATTGAGAGAGGATTTGAACACTCCATTGTTGCAAATTTCTATTTGCATAGAAGCCTGTGTTTTAGGGAGCTAGTGAGCTCCACATTTTGGGAGATAGTGAGCTAGTGAAGTGTGTGTGAAGGGAGCTTGAGAGCTTCAAATGAAAGAAGGTTGAAAGATACCAAAAAGACATTTTTAAAAAAAATTGGACATGTGCTACAATAGCAATAATATGGATGATTTCATGGTTTTTGTAGATAGTAAAAATTGTCCTAGGCCCACGACTCTTAATTTCTTCATAATTATTTCATCTTCATTTTTCATAACTAAATAATTTTAATTATTTAATTATCCCTAAAGTCACATGTCTTCTATTAATTAAATAATTTTAATTATTTAATTAATTCATTTCTATCTTTATTCATCCTCGATTAATTAAATAAAGTTTATTTATTTAATTGTGTCACTAATAAAACCTATCTTCTTTCCAAAATTAAATAACTGCTAATTTATTTAATTTCTATGAAATTTTCTACTATAATTAAATAATTACTTTAATTATTTAATTATTCATTAGCTTTTTCTCTCTTTAAAATTAAATAAATCTTTATTGATTTAATTTGATTTCATATCTTAATTTTTGAATCAACATTATTATTTAATTCAAAATGATAATGACTCTTATCACAGTCTTCCGAAATTAGATATTGTCTTTATTATCTAATTGATTATTGGTCATTTAAATGAAAAATATTTGATTTCTTTTTTAACTCAGTATTTTTCAGTGACAAACTTATCTTCTATGTCCAATCCTTATCTCTCTCTGTCTCGATTAACCTCCACTGTAGATTAAATTATTTTTAATTTAATCTTGATCATTCATCTTTCCTAAACTTATCCTATGCATCGTCTTTTTAATCTTCACCGTCGATTAATTATCTCTCAATCTCGACCGTCCATTTGCCATCTGCCTCTCTATAAATACCTTTGTCATTTATCATTTTGATCATCTAGATTTAATATGTTGTAATGCTAGTGAGATTAAATCCTTCGATATTTTGCTTTGTCTTAGTCATAGGCTTGTTAAGTGCATACAGATAATTTTGAGGGCATTTATATCTTTGCAACAAAGTGGAGAAGGGCAATGGAGGTGAAGCATTGATGATATGAAAGCTTTGGGTAACTTTGTTGCATTATTTACATTTTCATATTTATTTGTTCTTCATTGCTTGGTTGGGGTTTTAGTTTAATTGATTTAATATCTTTAATCATAAAAATCTGAAATTCCTAATCACATTTTGGTGAACCTGACACGAACAACATTATTTGGTGCACTTGACTCTGATTTTATTCTAATATTTTGCTTTAGGGAAAAACTTGCAGGTTATGTGGCTCCTCTATAAGCTATTGGCAACAATCGAGCAAATGCAACTCAGATTTTTCAGACTTTAATCTTAAATCTAGATTTAGATTTTAATTTTTGGATTTTAATTTTAGTTTAATTTAGATTTTAATTTTAGTTTTGATTAATATAGTTTAATTAGATTTAGTTTAGATTAACATTAACTTAGATTAATTTAGAAGTTTAGATTTTAGTCTAGATTTTAATCTAATGTAAGTTTCTAATTTAACATAGATTTTAAAGTCAATTTTAGATTTATGTTTAGAATTAAAATATTTAATTTAGATCTTAGATTTTTTTTTCGAGTTTAATTAGATTTTTAGATTTTTAAGTAGATATTTAATTAGATTCTTAGATTTTAAATTAGCTTTTAGTTAGATTTTTATTTTAAATTTTTAGTTTTTAATTAAATTTTTAGATTTTAATTAGTCTTTAATTAGATTTTTTAGATTTTAATTGGATTGATAATTTAGGCTTCTAATTTAATTTCAATTTTTAAGTTAATTTATATTTTTAGTTTAATTTACATTAGTTAATTATATTATTTTTCTTATTAACTTTTAGATTAATGTCCTTTTATGTTGTAATTTCATTTTACTTTTAGGGCTAACTTGGTTAAGTTGGTTTCTTTTGTAAGTTGAAAAGCTGGTAAAGGAGTCTAACTTTTGTTTATTGATTTTTTTTATAACCCTTTTACAATCCTAAATCAAACAAACAAACAACCTACAACTTGCATTCACATCTCATGGGTTTAAAATGAACATGCATTCACTCATGGGTTTAAAATGAACACAACCTTGCATTGAAACTTATCAGAGCTAAAATTTACATGCATTTTCATGACATGGGCTTAAAATAAACATTGTTTGGCTCACAATTAGTTGGGTTTAAAATGAACAAGTGTCTTGTGTGTCTTGTGGTTTAGTAATAGTCTCTTAAGTGTATGCAATTCTCTTGCACTTTGTGCGATCTTGAGAAACAAAAACACTAAGAGGTTGTTACTTTACCATCCCCACATTTCAATTTGGATAATTAAAATCAACAAATGTTTTCAATTTGTGTAACCCTGATTCAATAATAGAAGTGTCCTCTCCCCTTGCGCACTTGTATGATCCTAGGTGCAAGAGAATTTATTATTGACTCTAGGAATTGGGCCTTCCTTGGTGGGAAAAAGTACTCACCCCAAGGTGACTCAAACCAACAATGAAGCTCTTTAGCTGAGCTACTCCTGATCGGTATACAAATGTGAATCCTAATGGAAAAAATAGGATTACGAGTGTGGATGTGTCACACAAACAAGTGAATCCCCATAAACCCTGTGGAGTGTAACCTCTGCAGGCTGGAATTCCTCCTTATCAGAGCTAATTTGCCTCATGTGTGGCCACTCAAATGAGTGCCCAAACCAAAAACCTTTTGTGTAGTTGCCAAAAACCCTTTCTATTTTTTGGTGTAGCAACGGTCGTTGCCAAGGCATCCACATTCTCGCACTTCTTAGTAGAGGTGAAGAGCCTGTCATGGGAGATTTATGAGGGCTCAAAGCTTGGTTGACCCAAGAAGTGAGTGCAATGTAAGGGGGAGCCAGTATTACCAAGCTTCTAAGTCACCCACTAAGAATAAGTGTGGTTGGGGAAACCCACGTGGAATCTGTGAATATAGTCTTTGCCAAATCTAGGATTGTGCTTGTTTTCAACATTCCAAGACAAAACCATGTGTTTTCCAAGTGTTTTCTAAAATAAAGAACAAATGAACGTCCTTCACAGATCCAGAAAAACACACTCAAACTAAAATAATCCTAAAAATCTACCAAAATTGTAAAGAAACCAGACTTGTATTCACTCTGCAATGCATTTGCTATTCAGTGCAACACATTTGACATTTTGAACTGCATATGAGATTGTGAACCACAATCGACCTGATAAGCCGCATTTGCTAACTGAAACAATGCATCTTACTGTGTTGCCACACATTTGCTTTCTGAAACAACACAATTGATTTTCTAAATTGCATATGTGACCTAAAATCTCACATTTGTTGAAACTACAACACATTTGATCCCCTGCAACGCATTTGTCACCTCAAACGATGCATTTTCCTGTCATTCAGAAAAATCACTGTCATTGTCCAAACCCGAGAGTAAACATTTTCAATCAATTTTTAGACATTCTTTTACAATAAATCTCTATGCTAAATAGATTTTTCATTCAACCATTGCACCTTTAGGTTTGTCATTTGGCCTTAGCAATAGTAATATCTTTTCATTGTCATAGACTTCACCATCACGTCTTCAATTCACATTAATATGCTTGCTAGTCAAGTTGAATACCAATTACTCTGTCATGGCAAATACCAACAAGCTGTAGACTTCAAAAGACAATTCTTCCTATCCAGAAATCAATGCCCTTCCTACCAACAATCCATAAGTCTTAATCATTCCACCATCCACCCTCACTATCAAGAGTCTCTTAACACCAGCCATGCCATGTCCACTTATTGTCCTTATCCTAACCTTGACAAGGGAAATCAACCACCCACTAACCCCGTCTCAGCCTCAATGTCATATTCTAGTCCTTCATCCACTACTCCTTTCCAGGTCTCCACATCCCATTCTAATCCATCACTAATCATTTTTTTCCAAGTCTCTACATCCTATCCTAGTTCATCATCTCCCAACCCCTTTCAAACTTCCATGTCCTATCCTAATCCTTCATCCACTAATCCTTTCCAAGCCACTCCATCCCAACATACATTTAGTCTTGCAAACTCTATCCTTGTCCAAAGTCACATTCCATTTGAGGATATATGTCAAGATGAAAACCCAAAGCATGACATCATAACTCCATCTTCATGTCAATATCAAGGTAGTCCATCCCATGACCCCATCCTAAAATCCATTCAAGAAGTCCTAGATAATCATGGAACCCAACATACACCTATCCTTGACAAATATTTTGTTCCCGGTCATGTCATCTAACACAACCCCTTCTTTGACCAAGACACTACCATTGATCAAGAAGTCCAAAATGATCCACTCCTTGACCTTTACACCATTCATGATCAAACACTTGACGACGACCCTATCCAAGCTCTGAACATTGATACTTTCCAAAATGAGACACTTGCCTCCTCTGGACACATAGATGATCTTCCTCTAGAACAAGAGTCTTCTACTATGGACATATTTGCAAATGATCAAGCTATAGCTGAATTCACTGGACTCTATGACACTAACCATAAAGATGGTTTCGACATCAACTTGGAAGCACCAATAGAATCATCTGAATCTGACATGTCACAAAATCAAACCAAGGATATCAATCAGAAAGATATCACACATGTCAATGAAGTTAATACATCCTATCAACTAGGATCATCCACTTTTATTAGAGCAGGTCTTCTTGCAGACAAGAAAATACTAAGCAATGATCTCCATATACATGGGATTGCATCTTGTTTTTAAAACAAATAATATCCCATCGCAAATAAAATCTATCAAAGCACATGTAGTATCAAGGAAAAGGACTAGGCATACATGAGCAAGGAATTCTAGAACCAGTACAATTTCAAGTAAATCCTAGACATCAAGGTCTTGGTTATTCTTCAGTCAACAAATCTAATGATGTTAGGGGTACTTCCTTGATATTGGGGGTAACTTTATCTGATACAAACGTCAAAATGGAGGCCATGAGTAGTTCTTACCATAAGCTTGTTGCCAACACTCCTTCCATCCATACCATAAATTGTCATTCCAACATGAATAAACCTTCCATTTGGAACCAACAAAAACAAAACTCTTTCAAATACAATGTTCAAAATCAAATATCAAAGGCCATTGAATCAATCAAAAATCCAAGTGGACAAATAAAGCTAAAATGGATCCCAAAGAAGAATGAATCAAGCAAAGAAAATAGTTCAAAAGTAAAATTCAATAAAAATATGGAGCCACAAGAAAATATGCCTCCTACATATAATAAATGTCCACCTCCTTCAAAATGGTCATCAAGCAAGGCATCTAAAAGTGTTGGTTCCAAACACTATATCCCAATCAAAATTCCAAACTTTGTCATCCACCATTCCAAGTTTGGAAAATAAAAAGTGATTCATCCAAATGTCTTAAAGATCCTTCCACATCTACCATCATCCATCATTCTAAAAGATGTACCTCACAAATCCGTCACATCTTGGCAGCAACTCTTTATTGTAAGGACTCTCAAGGCACTTTATCGCGATGTGTGTATTTTGATAAAGCCAACTATAGTATCAACAAGGATCACAATGACATCAATCAGTTATATGCAAGCGCTATGATCCTAACAAGACTACTCTATCAAGGTCACTATTGGCATGTCATGACACTGACATTTCCATCGACATCTATCAAAGTGATCATCTAGACAATACAAAGGAAAATACAAAAAAATCAAAAATCAAAAAATTGTCACCTTGATGAAAACCTGGCAAACAAGCATCTTGGTGACACTAAAAAAAAATCAAAAGAAAGAAAAAAAAAAAGAGAGAATTTTTTTGTCCAATAGTGAAAACCATTTTATGGTGCTTTGGACAAGTACCATGATGAAAACTTGGCAAACATGCGTCATGTGTAAAGGCAATTATCTATGTGGACCATTACACTTGGGGGTAAATTGTCTCATCTCCCATACTCATCGTATGGCATTTCCATCTATCCATCTAAGCCCTATCATTTCCATCCATTTCCCACCTATCTTGATCTTGATAAGGACTAGGGTACAAACGTAAATCATGCTTTTGGAAAACTCTTGACATGTCTATCCTCTAGTTATACACTATCTATGAAATATCATGCCATTACCTTCATAGCCTCATTATCCCTATGCAACATTGTCCTTGGAGACCAAATGATAATTCTTCAAACCAATAATCCTCATGTCTCCTACCTTTTACCAAAGACACCCATCATCCTTTCATACCTATTGCATGTCTTGTTCTTCCATTGTCAATGGTATAAGGATTCCAATCCTCCTATCCAACATCCCTCCATCATCCTATATAGTCCTAAAGAAGATTCCAAATGCAATAAGCCTAATCCATACATTCTTGCTATGCAACCTCGTACATCATCCAAAACATTCCTTGGCTTTGTTCCTAGCCTTGCTATAGACCTCGATCCTTTAGTCATATTATTGTCATCCTCATGTTGTTTTTGGATGTGTCCTTCTCATGTCAAACAATGTCATCATCATCATCATCACATGTCAATTGGTATTCAACTTGAATAGGGTCGAGATCATGTTTGTCTTTGGATTCTTGTGCATGCTTTTTCACTTGCTTGTAGGCATCATTCACATGCATTTGTCATGATCCTCACAAAATGTTTCAAAAAAATCAAAACATTCCAAAAAGATAAAAAAGAATCATAAAACCCCAAAAATCCAAAATGAAATTATAAAACTTCAAAATCCAAAAAAAATCAAAATATCTAAAAAAAACTATGCCATAGAAAAATGGCCCCTTGTCATTTTCATGGCCTTTTAGATCTTGTCTCATGGTGTTGGAACTATAGTGCTTTGATTTTATGTTGTAATATGGCTTGAACAAGCTTATTTAGGTATTAAAACTCAAAGAACAACATCTTGTGAAGGTGTTGTGAAGAGTTGTAAGACATTTCTACATTCTTCTAGACTCTATTTAATATTTACCTAAAAACCACATTTTCACTCATCAATAAGCCCTATTTTGAAGTGTTGTAAAGTTTTGCAACAAGCTTTCACACTTTTCTAGGTACATCTTCACTATTTACACCCTTCTTGTGCTTTATTTTGTCTCTTTATGCCCTCATATGACTTAATTAAGTGTATTTTTGCATATTATCCCAACAAATAACATTAAATACAACATTTTTCCCGACAATTGTTTTTAGGTCCTAGGTGGGACCCATTCGCCATGGGTGGTGAATGAGTCCCCCTTGGCCCCAAATTCAAAATATTTCAAATTTTCTTTCGGGATTTTATTCAAAATCACCTGATGTCAGCCTTTGATGAGGTATGAACAGATACTAAGGCACAAGAATTGTATAAATAAGTGATTTTCACCTCATTTTACATCTCGCTCATTCAAGCATTCAAGCATTTTGCATCATCTTTTCAAGCACTTTGAGGCAACCATTGACATTACTTCATACTAGCATTATCAAGAGTTAGGTGAGTTGATAGCATTTGCATGTTATTATATTATCTTTCTCGTTCAGTTCATTGTCTTTGCAAGGGTTTAATTACCAAAAGTGGGGTTTGACCAAGGCAAACCCCTATTCACTAACCCCTAATTATTTTTCCCCTTTTGCTTGTTTATTTGCAGCCCTTTGTTTGTAGATTTGACAAGTTATTAGGTGTTGAAGAGTGATTTTTAAGTCAACTAGGTGCTTCAAGTCATCTTGAGTCAAAATCAATCTTGGAAAGAGTTATTTGTTCATTTTTTGTAGATTTGACTTCGACAACCCGACAAGCAGACATTCCTAGATCTGGTGTTGCAGAGTTGTCTCCTAGTTTTTCAGAAATGTTGGGGAGGACTAATTTGCCACATATGGTGAATGAGTCCCACCTTAGGACTGAAAACTTTAGTTTTGTCATATTTCAAATCCTGACAGACAGAAACCAACTCCTAACATTTTTTCACCAATAGGTGGACTAATTTGCCACCCTAGGCGAATGAGTCCCACAGTAAAAAATGAATGAATTTCACCAGCATCCAGAACACTCCAGAAAGATCACATTTCATCCAAGTGCACTCAGATTTATCCCTGTAATTTTTGTTCTGCATAATTTATTCATTTACTTCATTGTTTGCATATCACAGTGTGTTTTCAAACATAGCTTTAATTTCACTATTGCATTCGTCTTCATCCATTCAGATTAGCCAATTGCATTTAGTTAACTTCATTTACATCATATCACATCACACACATCCTAATTTGAGTGATACATTAGCATTTTTGGACCCAATCTCTCTCCTTTTAGGTGAAAAACCCTAGAAGTGCAAGAGTAGCATTCAGGTCCCAAAAATTTGTTTCAAACAAAAAAACATTCAAAAAATGCTCAAAATCCCAAAAACAAGAGTCAAAGTCTCTTGAGTTAGTCATGTTAGTCTTTGTCATTGTCGAACTACAAGGTCTTTGTGCATTGCTACGTAGGAAAGGCCATCTATCAATGAGCCCCCGAGGCCCCCTACGTCAAACCTTTTAGGGTTTGTTGGGTCAATCAAAATAAATCGAACACGATCAAGTCAGACATGACATAATCATCTACATTTCAAACACAAATCCTAAATCAACCAGACAAGCAAGCCAACATGTCTCTAAGTCAAATTAGTCATTTGTCAAATCAATGGACAATCAATGGTCTTAAACAAGATGTGTCCTTCCTGAAATCAGACCTTGTCACTATCGCACTTTGTGATTTTCCTTATATAGGTAGTTACATGATTGAAACCAGACTTGATATCTTATACGACATGTTTCTTTTCTTGAAACTAGGCCTTGTCAACACAGTCCACTTGTCACTCACTTCATCACTTAACACATTGGCAAATAATCTAATTGGTTGTTGATCTTGTTGGTATGTTTTGTCTTATCTTTTGGATTTACTTTGGTCATGTTACTAGGCACCTCAAGGATGTCCCATGAAGGATATAGAGGAGTAATGATGTCTCATGACTCATCTTTTATTTGATTTTTGTATGCGGTTTGTCTTGACAAAAAGACAGGGGCAACATGACCCTTAGTATGAGTTAAGACATTTCTTGTTTGTGATTGTCTATTATATAGATGGATGACCTTGCACACCTTGGTCTATGTCATACCATGGTCTTTGTTGTCCATTTTTCATATTTTACCACCCAATGATAATTAAATGCAAAAGCCTTGCATAGCAAAATATATATCTGCAAATTATCTCAACTAGCACTATCTCACTATTCACGTCTTCATCACTAACATCCGTCTTTTCCATGCTAACATTTGTCATTTTTGCTCTAACATTTCTTCTATTCTGCATCTTCATTATCCTTCATTATTTCTCTCCCATAAATTTTGAGAGCACACTCGTAATCTTTGAACACACCTGTCCTCTTGAAGGGGCATACCACTACCTCCTTGTCATCCTTCATCATTCTTCCTTTCACTGGGGCATATCTTTTTCTTTGACACAACACGATAAACTACATTGTATCAAAGAGGAGGGAAATGTAGATTTTATCAATTAGATTTTCACCCTACTGAATACAAGATTCAGCAATCTAATGACACATGGAAACCTTCTTCAGATGTGGGTGATATGAACGAAGAAGGATAATCCAAAGTGAGTTGGCTCTCCGAATGGTGAATACTATTCTAAGTAGTTTCTGGGAAAAGGGATAGAAGGATAGCTTGAAAATAAAATCTAACACTAACTGACGATTAACTGTTATTTCTAAAAAATCCATATTTTACCACTCACAACAATTCCTCTATTACAATAACTCTTACAATCTCATTGGTACATGGTTCCATCAGTAATTTGCATGGAGATTCAAAGGCATTGAATACATCACACAACCTAAAAACATGAAAATCTTTGCAAAGACTCATAAAAGCAGGACATATAAGGCTTCAAACTTGAAAACACAAAGACATCAAGCGGTTGTTACAAGATTAAGACCAGAAATGAGAAGAACTTTGTTGCTTTATTGAAACTGAAAGAGTGCATCTGTCTGAACTGAGTACAACTGAGTTTACAAGCTCAAAATGCTAAGAGCAAGAAACTAAAATATGAACTGAGAAAAAGAAAAAACTAAGTTTTCTTAAAATATATTCCTCAAGAAACCCTAATCTGAGCTCACAAGAAAAGCTCAAGGAAGAAGGTTGTAAACTAGCTCAAAGGTCTACATAAAAGCAGAAAAAACACCCAATTTCCATCTTTATGCTGAAAAAGCTCCTCAAAACAGACTAAATCTGCTTTTAAAGCAAATAAAACACCTTATCTCTCTAATAGGAATAACAAATTCGACCAAGAGAAAAGTCAACACAATCTGCTAAAAATAGCAAGAAAACATAAAACAATTTATAAAGTATTGCTTTATGCCTCTGCTTTACAAGATTTGCAGATTTTAAAATTGCTTTATTTTTGCAATTAAAGATTGCTAAATCTTTTTCAAAAATAACTACCTTATTTCTCCAATACAATGCTTGATTTTTCTTTAAAAAATCATAAAAATATCAAGGCATATTACTCTCTCTTATCAATATCTTTAATTGATTTCTTTAAAATAAATTAAAAAACAAAACCCTAAGTCATAAGTGAGATTATCCTGCAATTCTTATTGATTTCTCACTAGGGTATTTTAAATCTTCAATATCACCAAGGAATGAGCATGAACCAATACCCCAAGGCAGAAAATAGAAGATACCTTAACTAAGCCTAGACTCATAAAATATTTGATCAATCATGCCTAAAGACTTAGATAAGTATCACCACATGAAGATTAGAAAGGCAAACTGACCTAAGGCATTGATTTAAGTTTGCAAAAACTCCTAAATCGAATCTCTCCACTATTGTATTGTCAAATGGGAATATTAAAGACAATCATAATGCTTGACCTAAATTCGAATTACAAGAGACAAAAAGAAGTCAAACCCTAAAAATCATTTCATTTTTGCAATCATCATTTTTGAAGACCCTGGTCTCTGCCTGAAAGGATAGCACCACCATGAGTGAGCTCAGTCTGTAGGTTGTGTGCTTGAGAATCTTCACCTTGTCTTCGAATGGTCGAATCCTTCACTCGGTAAACTTAATTTATGGTATTATTGTGGCTTTTCCACTTCATTTGACAAGCAATAATGGCCATTAAGGTTGCAACCTGTACATGCTTGGTCTCTGATTTCTCTTTACATACTTGTGACTCTATTTCTTGGCCGCTTTGTATGAGCATGAACTCACACCTGGAAGCTCCATATGAGAGTTTTTCTGTGGACTCCACTACTCCACTACACACCTGGTGAGCTATCATTTATAGCTTTTTATGGCTTTACCTCTTGAGTTTTCTAGTCTTGTGGACGCAGCTGTAACATAGTCTCTAATGCATTTTACTTTCTATGCTTATTGTTTTGCTTTTGTCCTCCTGGGCCGCCATGTACAAGCTTGATCTTTTGTTTCTGGAAAGCTTTGAGGGAGCTCAACTGAGGCTTATTGTTCTTCTACTAGCGCTGATGGTAAGTCACTTTCCAGCCACGTATTTCTTTCCACATAAAGCTTAAGAAAGCTTAACTTTTATCTATAAATTCATGGCCATACTCTGGCCGCGCCATGTTCTCCTGAATATGAACTCTCTGAGTATTTTGAGCTTGACCCGCGTTGAATTTTTACTTACTTTGCACTTTCAGTTGCAAAACTGGACATGGGTATTCGTTATTTTGCAAAAATCATACTTATTCCTAAATCCTTCAAATTCGACCATGAGGACATTGTATGAATCCTTTGTATTTTGCCAAAATCCCACATGGGTATATGCTATTATGAGGAAAAAACATTCTCTTGCCTTTCTGTTAATAACCCTCATTCGGGTAAGCTGGACTTTGAGGAAATTTGTGTCTCACATTCAAACCCCAATGTGGGTATGCAGGAGAATGAAGAAAAATTGTATATTTCGATTTCTTGAAAAAACTGGGCTCAACCCATTATTTATTTCTACATTTTTCTGTATCTATTTAAACTCCACCATATGGGTATTTGACATTTTTGAAGAAAATGCATTTCTTTTGTATCACTGTTGAAAACCCCATAGGGGTAAGCGGGAAATTGAATTGTCTTCCTTTTGAATTCAAAACCCCAAAATGGTTGCTCTAAAAATAAGACATTTTATAACTCAAAATATGAACTCCCAGGTGGGTTCACCTAAAAATGAAAGGAAATTCACCTATTATGTACTAATGCAAAAACAATCATGGAAACTTAGTATTCTAGAAGAAGACTGCATTTGTCTTGAAACTCCTTTCGTGGCATTATGTTACATTCAGAAACTCCACAATTTTCAACATATGGGCATTTAATATTGTTACCTAATTTTCACCCTCAGGCTCAATCAGGCAAGGCATCTATGTTGCAGATGTTCGTAAGGGCCAGATGGGATGTCTCCATTGAGGGTTACTTCATGCATCTGATGATGTTTCATAGGGAATTCAGTTAAACGGCCTTCTTTGTTGGAAATATGCCTTAAATGTTACAGGCCCAGCCTCCATTAGAGCTAGGTCGGCATGACATCTTCACTATCTAGCCAACTGGCAGCTTGGATACATTTTGTTTTGTTTCTATTTTGAATAGGTCGCTATAACCTAGTCTTTGTCTTGCCGAATGTGTTCACTGAGGATCCTATCGTTGTGACAAGAGGGGTTCAGTATGACCTCTTATCGCGTGGACTTCTTTGGCCGATAGGCCATTCAATCGTCATTTAGGGAGACTCACGATGACCACGGGCTTCAGAATAACCTATAGCACTCGGTGAGAAGTCCCAGCGAAGAGTTAAGTCTCACCAATAGCAGATGGTGGCAAGTCATCGGGGAAACTCTCGCTGAAGGAAACACTATTGGTAGGAAGTCCCAACGATGTGAGAAAGTCACACTGACTGGACACTTCGGGGTGAGTGAAGGAGCTCGCTAAGAAGTCTTAGCGAGAATGGAGTGTCTTGGCGACAACAAGAGGAGTTCGGCAAGAGTCTCCCCGATAACAGGTGTCTCGCCTAAAGAGGGTTTCTACCATCGACATAAGATATGCCTTTGGCATATGGTCTCGGCGACAAGCAGGGGTCTGGCCGAAAGACGTGAGTTCAGGAAGATTAGTGTGCTTGGAAAAGGGTCTGGCCGATAGGCCAAAGTTCACCGATAGAAGATAAAGAAGCCTCGACACAGGATGTTATTTTCAACAAAGGATGGAGGGGTCACCGTTAAGTCTCAGTGATGCCCTAGGTTCTTGCCGATGCAGTATGAACCAGAGCAGAAAAGGAGAGAACAACAAGATGTCTCAACGATGGCATAAAATCTCCCCGACATGAAGGAACTCGCTGAAGCATTTTGGTTTCAGTGAGAGGTCACGCCGACACTAGGGTGTCTCGCCACAACGAAATAGAGCTTGGTGAATGTCTCACCAACACACCAAAGTCTCCCTAGAATGAAGAGCTAAAAGAATGCGAGAGTTCAGCATGGGTCTCAGTGAAACAAAAGAAGCTCGCCGAGAGAAAAGTGATATCGCCAAGATGTTTCACCAACGGGGTGAACTCTTGCTGATGAAGAAGGTCTCGGCCAAGGAAAATAGTTTCGCCATGATGTCTTGGCGAAAGCAAGATGTCTCCCCGACCAAAGAGAAAGTAGCTCATTGTCGAGAGATAGGGAGCCTGACAAGAGGTCTGGTCGACAGGCCAATGTCTTGCGAACGACAAGGAGTCTCGCCAGGAGTCTTCCCGACTTGCCATGGTCTCGGCTAAGGAAGGAAATAAAGAGCTTGGTAGGACAAAGTGCGTCGGGGTAACATCAGTAGACTCTTGCCGATATGGTTTGTAATATCAAGTTTGAGGAGACTTCGAGAGGAGGTTGTACACTCGGTATGATGATATACCGACGAGCATTTGTCTTGGTGACCACAGAGGCAACATCGGTATGAGTTTTGAAGCTCAATAAAGACTCTCGTCGATATATCCATGCTATGCCGATGGATTTAGAGGAGCATAATCGCATCAGTGAGACACTTTTAGTGTCTCACCAAGATGCAATTCTTTTCAAAAGACTTTTGACCAGCTACAAAGCCCGCATGGAAAGCACTCGACCAACAAGGGGGAGTGGAGGCGAGCCATGGCAGAACGGAGAATGTCAACGCAGGATGAATACAACGTGTGTTTGTTCTAGACTCAAATGCATTCAAGGCGCTCAACAGGGGGATTCAGTAGGTGGACACAAGGACCAGAAGTAAATACATCTGGTAGCTTCAAAAGATCTAAGGGGTTTCTCTAGGCAGTTGCTCTTCACCGACACACACAGCAAGGACACGCAGGCTGCATAATTAATTTCGATCAAAAGATCTGAGGATTCATCTTTATGGGCCCGATATTTTTGTAAGCCCTAAGGGGACCGACACAGTCTGTATATAAGGCTTTTTTTCCTTTTTGTAATCAATTTGAATTATGCATTCAAGGGAGTTAGTGATTTTTTCATCAATCCTTTCTCAATTAATGTATGTTTTTTGTAACTCAACTAAAGTCTGGAATGCAAAACAAAGTTCATCTTGAAAACAAGTATTAATGCCCGTACCACTCTCATTTTTGTATGTTAGCTTATGTATGTATTTCTTTAATAGTGTTTTACTAAATTTGCATTCATACCACAAAGTTTTGAAGTTTGTTCCTTCCTTCTTGAGATATGTATGTAGATCAAACCTGCCAAGAGTGATGCATAAGACTGAATGGGGTTATGTTGAGTAAGTAAAACAGTTGCAGTCTAGTTTTCCTTAGTGTATTTCATCATGTTTTCATTTTATGATTTCTCATCAATTCGGTGTATCACCATAGAGTTAGTTTTATTCTTAATGTATTCTCCTTCTCCCTTTCCCTTCAAAGAATTAGTAGTTTAGGTGATAACACAAAGGAAACCGGCCTTCTCTGGAGGTTCACTCCAATCTCAAGTGACCCACATCCTCGGAGTGATCCAATGTTTCACTAGAAAGCTCAGTTTTTACAACTTTGCATAGGGTGCATTTCTAGGTGACAACAAATATCTTGAAGAAACCTGTGTATCTTGGCTGAAACCCTCGTATGTGTATTCATTCAGAGAGCTAAAAGCTCGGAACTGTGCACTGCATTTAATTTGATATCTCCATATATATTGTATTTGCTTGAAAATCCTTCATGTTCCTCTTGTTTGCACTTTTGAGCACCATTATCATGTTGTTTTGCACCCTCCTTACACACAGAAACCTCTTTATTTTAACCTTGTAGACTATTTGTTGCTTTAGTCTCTCATACACTCACAGTTATGCCCTTCATGGATGCACTTCAATCCTTCATTCATATCATGTTTGATGTATACATGATGCTTGTTCTGCAAATGAATTTATGTATATAGATCCTTGAACACCATGCTTAATAATTGAGAATTTTCTAAAAGTATAGCTTAAATGACAAAACCATTGCACTGGTAGAACAACATAGATGTCCAAAACAGTGTTATTCTGCAAACTTCGCTTATTCTGGAAATAACTTTTACTTGTTGTACCACCATTTGAAACACATGATAAATGAAGAAGCAAGACTTTAAAGCAATGAATTCTTGGACTACTTTACTCCACCATCAGCCAAAAAATTATGTCTAACCCACTTGAACACTGTATTCGATGAAAGTCCATGTATTTAATCTACAACAAACTCTTGTTTTTGTCCTCATATTTCACATCTTAGAATAAGAAAAATTATGATCTCATTGTTTAGTAACCACATGTACCCTGATAAAATAGTGGCATCTATATTCTTTTCAGGCCACTTTAATGCTGACTCCTTATTGATTTTCCTTGAAGAACCTCAGGATGGTTGGCTTTTTTATTTTATTTTTTGAACTTATGCAAAGATTTCAATTGAAACATTGTAGTTCTATGGACTGCAATTTCTCTTACAGTCAGCTAACACTTTCAGAAGCACTTTCTGTTATGCTTTGTCATTTTCTTGTTCATTCTAGAAGCAATATTTTCACATTGTAATTCCTAATGCTACATTTGCATTCTTAGCCAAACTGGAACTGACTGTTTTGTTGATCATTTGAATGCATTATCATCCTTTCATATTCTTGGTCTTCAACCTGGCACTCTTCATGCATTTTTATGCTCCATTTAACAAAGTTGTTTCATGAATTTGAAACAATTCTCTTCGTTAAGGCATTATGTATGCATGTTCACTATCCTTGATTGTGAGAAAGAATACTGTTGAACTCAACCTTGCATGACATTATGAACATGATGAACAAATAATATTGTGGCAAAAGAACATAAACCATCTAGCAATGTCTAAGATGAATGTACTCAGTTAAATGATTGAGCAGATTAAACTCATTGTTCACCTGTAGCTTTCAGAAAGCATTTACATATGATTGTTATGAATGCACAGTTGGTTTAATAGCTTGATGGATAACTCTGCTTTACTCTTTCAATTGTATATCATTTCTTTTCTTGATGATCGCAATCTCTATCTCAGCCCACTTGAAATGAATAAGGGGCAACATGTCGAGCTCTACCCTTATGGGAGCCCGTTTTCCTCCACATGCTTAGTCTTCAATGATAATCAACTTCATGATTTTCCATATACCTGCACAAAGAAGCAAACGACGTTAGCATAAAAAACAATATATCATGATGATGTTGATGTTTCTCCTTTTCAACCTATGTTTTTGCACTTCACTTGATTGTTTCAGTGTATGATTAGTAGCAGGCTGCATTATTGTTGATGGTTCATATAGGTATCTTCATAGTCGGAGCCTCTGACATCCCTCTCTTCCTTCCTATAGGTCAATGGAGCTCGAGAAGACAAATGGTGCACCACTTCAGCGTTGACCATCAATCCATCAGGCAATGATGATTATGTTGTTACTTGTGTGATTTCTTCTTTTAATGCATCTTCCATAATGTAGTGTGATACTAGTGATGCACTGTAACAATCCCATCCACGGCTTGTGTGGATACTTGATTTCAATCTCATGATTTTCATTTTGAAAAGAAAATGTATCTCAATGCAATGTTGTATTATCATTTGAATTCTCGCAATCAAATGAAGCTCTGTAAATATGAATTATTTCATGAAATAAATAAAAGCAATCTGAAATGCTTTATTATTGTATGCTCAATTCTGTACTCCATTTGATTCTAAAATATCGAATAGCAACTTATGAAATTTTGTTTCCTCATTTTAATGCACAACTATCACTTGATGAATAAAGAACAAAGTGCAAACAACACTTAAGCATAATGCAGAAATAACGGTAACTTCACTTTAAGATATAACAATGTTTAATCCAGCTCCACCAATTGAGCTGTAGTGAAAAATTGGTAATATTAGACACTAAAAATTGTCCTAGGCCCACGACTCTTAATTTCTTCATAATTCTTTCATCTTCATTTTTCATAATCAAATAATTTCAATTATTTAATTATCCCTAAAGTCACATGTCTTCTATTAATTAAATAATTTTAATTATTGAATTAATTCATTTCTATCTTTATTCATCCTCAATTAATTAAATAAAGTTTATTTATTTAATTGCATCACTAATAAAACTATTTTCTTTCTAAAATTAAATAAATGTTAATTTATTTAATTTCTATGAAATTTTCTACTATAATTAAATAATTAATTTAATTATTTAATTATTCATTAGCTTTTTCTCTCTTTTAAATTAAATAAATCTTTATTGATTTAATTTGATTTCATATCTTGATTTTTGAATTAAAATTATTATTTAATTCAAAATGATAATGACTCTCTTATCACAATCTTTCGAAATTAGATAGTATCTTTATTATCTAAGTAATTATTGGTTGTTTAAATGAAAAAGATTTGATTTCTTTTTTAACTCACTACTTTTTCAGTGACAAACTTATCTTCTATGTCCAATCCTTATCTCTCTTTGTCTCGACTAACCTCCATCGTAGATTAAACTATTTTTAATTTAATCTTGACCATTCATCTTTTCTAAACTTATCCTATGCATCGTCTTTTTAATCTTCACTGTCAATTATCTCTCAATCTCGGCCATCCATTTGCCATCCGCCTCTCTATAAATACCTTTGTCATTTATCATTTTGATCATCTAGATTTAATGTGTTGTAATGCTAGTGAGATTAAATCCTTCAATATTTTGTTTTGTCTTAGTCATAGGCTTGTTAAGTGCATACAGATAATTCTGAGGGCATTTATATCTTTGCAGCAAAGTGGAGAAGGGCAATGGAGGTGAAACATTGATGATAAGAAGGCTTTGGGTAACTTTGTTGCATTATTTAAATTTTCATATTTATGTGTTCTTCATTGCTTGGTTGGGGTTTTAGTTTAATTGATTTAATATCTTTAATTGTAAAAATCTAAAATTCCTAATCACAGGTTTGATTGCAACAATGATTTCTAATGAAGATTGTAGGGTGAAGATGCTAGAGGCTTGAGAAATAAGTCAAATTGAAGGAGATGATTTTTGTATTGATCTTTGCTATTGTAAATCAAATTTATTTCAGTTTTTTATGGTTCTCATCAGCTCTCATGGCTGCAAAAATAATGTATTTTCAAAAATTATTTTTTGTTATGTAATTGAAGAAGATATTGAATGAACAAAGAAGAATACTTACAGATTTTTGTGTTGTTTCAAATCATTTCTAAGTTGCATTTTCAGATTGTTGTGAGTATAATGAGGGTTGGATTCCCTTCATTAAAAACATAACTCATGTTGTGAAGGAAAATATGTGACAACTTAAATGGATTTAGCTGGAAGGATGGAATGGAGCTATCCAAACTAACAACCAAGGCCATTTACAAATCACTTTGTGACTCAAATGATATTACTAGACATACAAATAAATGTTGGAATTTTAATGAAGATGAATATATCTAGAAAAAAAATCAAGTGGAACTTGATAAGGTAAAAACAACCTCATAAATATAATAAGCCAAATACCCTTTCTTATTTCTCCCAAGCACTTTTACCCTACCAATTATTTATCTTTAGGATTAGTAATTGCTTACTTTATGTGAAAAAATGTATAATCTTTATTTCCTGAAATTGACTGAAATAAGTTGACCAATGCTAACATAATGGTATAGTTTCTAGTATTGTACAGGTCATTATGCACGGGTGGTCATTATGCTCAGCCAAGTGGATTTTGAAGCAAACTTCAAAGTAGTTGAAGACAAGCACCGAAAGTTTAGGCATTGGAATTTTAGGAAGTGCATAGTGGACCAAAGCTTTTAAATGCTTTCTATTACTTTTTGTTTACAAACTTTATGGCTCACTCCGAGTATTTTAAATGTTTTATGTTATGGACAGGTAAGTCCATTAATTAGTTGAATTTTGTTGAAGATTTTTTCATTGGTGATCTTTACCATCTAAAATCTAGGATTTTGTTAGTAGTTTTGTATAAATATGTAACTGCCAGATACAATGAGATGGGATATCATTATAATGTCATAATGTACTTTTGAATTATGTCTTTGTGTTGCATCTTTTTCTGATATGAATAAAATAAGTTTTTTCAGTTTCATTTTGAGTTATTAGTAATGTGTGATGGAATTATCTTGGATGGATTAATCTTGAAGTTATAGAAGTTCATGTGATCTGAGTTAAGCATAGTAGTACCAAGAGCTACCCACTAAATGGAATCATAGTATAAATAGATAAGTATTTTCATTTCCAATTCTATTATTTTTATTCTATAAATGATAAATGTGAATGAATGTGATTTTTATGTGTCGAGCTCTATTAAGTTATTCTTGCAGGTTATAGTTTGAATTTATAATCTTTGGCTTTGTTTACTTGAATTTCTAGAGCATCTACTTTGATCATTAGTTGTAGGTTGTTAAGTTTGTTTTCTGTTAATAGTTAGACGTTAGTTGATAGTTGTTACGATTTCATTGCAAGCATTCCTTTTTCAGTAATTTACATTCTTTCTAGTTTAAACATTTTATGCATTCTAGTTTAATCATTTTATGCTTTCTAGTTTAATAATTTCATGCTTTCTAGTTAGGCAACTTTACGCTTTCTAGTTTAATGGCCTTTTAGTTTAAGTTTTATTTACAACTATTCTAAGCATTCAATAGATCTAAGAGAGTTAGTCAAGATGTTTCATATTGCATATAGCCTCCGAACACTACCTAATCGATACATTTGATGCATTTTTCAACTAAAGTGATAGGACATAATGACATCCTGTCACTTTTTGGCGTCGTTGTCGAGGAACTTCCTTTCCTAGTGTTAGTAGGAGATTGCTTGAATACCTCTTTTAGGAACAAAAATAGTCACCTAGCTTCTCTTTCTGCATGGTCAAAAAATGAGGCCCACACAAAAGATTCATACGAAAAACCCCCACAAGATGTTCCAATCACAAGTAGGGAGGAGGAAGTCTCAGCTGAAGAACTTATCGAAGAATTGATCGAGCAAGATCAACCCGAGACCTCCCAGTATACCCCAGAAAGTCACCCAGTACAACAAACATTTTTCGAGGAAAGTATTCCTTTGCATACCCTAGAGCCTCAGCCATTAGAGTGAACTTTTGAAGGGGAACGTATTCCTTTCAATGTTATGGGTGATCGTAGAAATGACACTAACCTGACATCGAGAGTGTGCACATTCACTTATCCTATTGATATCAATGCAGATGATGAGATACCTATGAAAAATATTTCACCAGCCTTCTTGCCAACCTTCAGAGGTTTATCTTCCAAATACCCTAACCAGTTCTTATTTGAGTTTAAAGTCTTGTGTCAGACATATGACTACAAGAATGATAACCAGAAATTGAAGCTCTTTCCCTCCACTCAGAAAGATGCAACAATGCATTGGTTCATGGGATTAGCTTCAGGGTCGATAACCTCTTGGGATGAAATGGATTCTACCTTTTTGGATAAATACCAAAGTTACTGTAGAGTCAACAATAGGAAAAAAGAGTTGTTCAAACTAAGACAAAATGAAGATGAAAGCCTAGAAGATTACCTAGATAGGTTCATCTTCTTATCTAAATGATGTGGTAGAGAATCCATAAGTCTAGAGATTCTAAAGACCATATTTCTCAAAGGACTTGATGAAGATGCTAGCATAAGCCTAAATTTAATGGGAAAAGGATATGTGTCCCAACTTGCACTTGAGGATATTTGTGAGTTATGCTAGAATTTCTCTCATACTTAAGGAGGTATTCATAAAACTACTCTTTTTAGATGTTCCAATGAAATAGGTAAACTATGCGAGGAGATAGCCAATCTTAAAACTAAAATTCTCGTTCAGTTAAATACCACATTAGATGGAATATAGGCCAAAACACATAATCTTGAGACCTTATCCATCTACTATTCTAGGTGTCAAAACAAACATCTATTAAGCGAATTCCCTTTGGACAAAATTGATGTTTTCCAAGTTTGTGAGAAGAATCATGCCACTGACCAATGTGAGCTCCTTGATGCAATCAAGAATTCTAAGAAAAGGACCACTCAGGTTGAAGAAGAGATTAAACTTGTGAATCAAAGACTTGGAGGAAAAAAAATTTACAGCCAAAACTCAAACCCTTCCTGGAGGCCCCAAAATAACTGGAATAACAATCAATAGGCAACACCTTGGCCTCAATCTCCCCCACCAACACCACCAAACCGGGGAGCTTACCCTTGGGGACCACCTGAATGGGAAAATCAGTCCTGGAGAAATCCTTGATGGCCAAACTAGACTCAACAACAATGGTATCCTCAAAATCCTACTCCTTAGTGGAATCAACCTCAAAATCAGTTTTATATTGGGCCTAGAAGGATGCCTAATTTGCAGCAGACTATTTTACCACCTCCTCAAAACCCCCAAAAAAATGAGCAGGTCAACCAACCACAACTTCCAGTGCAACCTATTCCTAATCCAAAGAATAATTTTTAGAATACCCTAGTGTATCCACATAATATTAGACTTAATGCTACCCATTATGGAAATCTACAGTTAAGATCAAGAAAAAGACTCTAGCCACTGACCATAGTTGACATCCTGGATGAGCCCATTAATGAATCTGCTAAGATGGCTAAGTCATCTTCCACACCTTTAGAGAAAAACCCAATGAGTAACCAAGACAAGACCCTTCCGCCATCTCCAACTGGAACTTTCGAGTTACCTCAAGAGGAGGAGGGTGGTCAGTCTCCAACTAATCCTTTAAAGGACTCCACCTTGAAAGACAAAACTCAAGTGCCTTTTTTGGAGCGTCTGAAACCAACTACCTTGAAAAACACTCTAGAAATGTCTTTTTCCACCGAAACCATCTTGATTCGGGAGATTATAATGTATGTGTATAAAATATTTCCTTAATATACATAAATATCTAATTTTGTAAAAAAAAAACCCAACATGCTTGCAAATGGGATTGTATTATAAACTATTTTTTTTAAGATGATATAACTGTTGTTTGGCTCTCATTGACCTCTCTAGTGGAGGGTCATGGCCATCCCACACAAAGGGGAGTAGGCTATATGAATTCTGCTATAAAAACAAAATCTGTTTAAAATGAATAGTCTAAAAATCAAATACAGAATAATATGTGTAAATAGTGACCCAAATCTCTATGAATGCTCCTCTAGGAAGAAACAAGCAATTAAGGAGATTCCTGAATTAAACCAACTGATCAAATAGTTGTGTATCAAAACCCCAAGATGGAAACCAAAATAGATAAATAATGTTCACATAAATGGTTATCTAGCTGAATTTTTGGTTGGAAAGTGTTGGAATCAAGGAACACTGAGAGGGGGGGTGAATCAGTGTTCTACAAAATTTAACTTTATTAACTTGATCTTTAAACCACTTATAACATTGAATCAAAAGAAAGATGCAAGAACACAAAACAATCAACCACAACACCATAACACAAGGATTTTTACATGGAAACCCTATTAGGGGAAAAACCATGGTGGAGGTCAATCCACAATATGAGTATACTCAAATATAAGTGTTTACAAAAGGAGAATGCACATGCATTCAGGCACACAACTCTAAAATATGATGACATAAACAGTCCACTTATAACAATAACAATCAATGAGGTAGAAATACCTAATGCACTTATGGACCTAGGAGCAACCATTAACGTAATGACTGTTGATATGATGAAAAATTAGGACTCGATGATTTGCGTCCCACAACTACAGTGTTGCAAATGGCAAATCAATCCATAGCTATTCCCAAGGGTGTCATAGAATATGTTCTTGTTAAGGCTGATGGTTGGGAATATCTAGTGGACTTTCAAATAGCTCAATCCCTCACACCAAAAGATAGTTATCAAATAATCCTCGAAAGACCATGGCTAGCTACTGTCACAACCAAGATTGACTGAAGACATGGAGGAATGACCTTTTTACACAATCCTGATAGCAAACATTTATTCTTATATCCCCTCACCAAACCTGTGGAACATAACAAAGTATGGGTTAATGAACCAGATGGTCCCAATGAATAAGATAATCTAGCGTCACTTGCTATGGTAGCCATCAAACAACATGGTGAAGAATTGGAGGATGAATTGGAAAAAAATATGGAAAATCTTACCATGGACTCAAGTGATGAAGAGATGTTGGATGTAGAAGAGATTCTAGGGCAGCTAATCAACATAGATTAGACTAAATTTGATAACACCAAATTCATGGGGTTACACTGTCCTCTGGCTAATATCATCCCAAAAATGGATCACTTCTTTGAGGATATTGCCAGACTCCATAGAACCATACCACATAGTTGTCCTCAAAAAACTTTGACTAGAGAAGTTTATACCATTACCTCCAACCATCCAGGTGTCAAAACCATTATGTTACTGTTGGGAAAAAATTTGAACATCAACAATTGGTTGGCAAAGCTAGAAGAGCACAAATTGTTTGATATCTTGGTAAATAGATCTAAAGATTTTGCTTGGGAGTATACAGATATGAGAGGAATACACCTAAGTGTTTGTACTTATCACATATATACCGAGGATGTTTGACTTGTTCATCAACCACAATGGAGACTCAATCCTGCCTTGAAGGACATTGTTAAAACTGAAATTGAGAAACTCCTACAAGTGGGATTTATCTATCCCATTTCTGACAATAAATGGGTTTCACCTTTGGTTGTGGTTCCAAAGAAGAATGGGAAGTGGAGAGTGTGCGTTGACTATAGGGAACTCAATAAATCCACCCATAGAGATTACTTCCCTCTAACATTTCTAGACCGGGTCTTGGATAATCTGGCTAGGAGAAAGTATTTTTCATTCCTAGATGGACTTAGTGGATACAACCAAATTCAGGTAGTTGTAGAAGACTATGATAAAAACAACTTTTACGTACCCTTGGGGAACATTTTCATATCGAGTTCTTCCTTTTGGGCTATGCAATGCTCCTACAACCTTTCAGAGAGCTATTTTGGCAATATTTGTTGAAGTAGTAAATGACTATGTGGAAGTCTACATGGATGACTTCACTGTTTATGTGTCAAATTTTGATGAGGGCCTTAAAAATTTAGATAGAGTGATGAAGCGATGTGAGGACCATCAGTTGTCCCTAAGCCACAAAAAATGTTTGATAATGGTGGAACAAGGAATAGTGTTGGGAATCCACATTTCAACTAAAGGGATAAAAGTGGATCCTAAGAAAATCGAAGTGATACAACAACTGGTAACCCCAAAAACACAAACTAATGTTAGAAGTTTCTTAGGTCATGTTGGATACTATTGAAGATTCATAGAAAACTTTAGCAAGATTATAGCTCCTATGTTTTCCATTCTCCAAAAGAGTGTAGAGTTTATCTGGACACCTAAGTGTCAATCATCATTTGAAATCATTAAGGAGAAACTCATTTTTTCCCCTGTCTTACGTGGACCTAATTGGAACCTCCTATTCCATATTTATGTTGATGCTTCTGATGATGCTATTGGAGCAGTTTTAGGATAGGAGGATGAGAATGGGGGAAAATATGCCATCTATTTCATAAGAATTAATTTAACTCCAAGAAAAAGGAATTACACCACCACAGAGAAGGAATTCTTAGTTGTGGTACATGCAATCAAGAAATTTCAACATTATATTACAGGGTACAAAGTAAAAGTGTATACACATTTATCCATTAAATACCTAATGAACAAACCTGTAGTGAATGGAAGGATAATCAGGTGGTTATTGCTTCTCCAAGAATTCAATGTAACAATTATTGACAAACTAGGGAATTTCAATGTAGTTGCGGATTTCTTATCCCGGATTAAACAAGATGATGGAGATTGTGCTCTAGTGTGGGATGAATTCCCAGATAAAAATATGTTTGCCATCTTCACTAAAACCCCTTGGTTTTTTGATATTGCCAACTGCTTGGCCACCTCAGAGTCACCACCTAATTTCACATCAAAACAAAAGAAACGCCTCATTCGAGAGAGTGCTCCATTCAAATGGATTAATGGAATCCTATTTTGATGCAGTCTTGATATGGTTTTACAACGTTGTGTTAGGGAAGATAAGACCTATAGTATCCTTAGAGATTGCCATGATGACCCTTTTGGAGGCCATTATTCTGTCAAGAGGACGTCTCATAAGATTTTGGGTGCAGGATATTGCTGGCCCTCTATGCACAAAGATGTCAAGAAATATGTTCATCGCTGTGATGAATGCCAAAGGGTAGGGAGACCTATTGCGTCCAATGAAGTGCCTTTGCAACCCCAAGTAGTCCTTGAACCATTTGAAAAATGGGGATTGGATTTTATCGGTCCTATTGACCCTTCCTCACAAGGAAAAGAGTACATTTTGGTTTGTACTGACTATTTGACTAAATGGGCAGAAGTTCAAGCTCTACAAGTTGCTAGGGAGGAACAAGTAGTTGAATTTCTCTACAATAAAATTTTCCTTAGATTTGGAGCTCCTAGGACAATTGTCACATATTAGGGACCCCAATTTATGTCTAAGGTTTTGTTAGCCTTCACTGATCATTTCTAGGTAAGCCATAAGAAGTCATCACCTTATCACCCTCAAGCAAATGGTTAGGTGGAAGTCACTAACAGGGAGCTAGAGAAAATTCTAACAAAAATAGTTTCATTAGGAAGGAAAGACTGGGTGAGGAAACTACCTAAAGCCGTTTGGGCTTATAACACAACTTGGAAATCAACCACTAGTTTTAGTCCATACGAGTTAGTCTTTGGAAAGAAACCACTTCTACCCATTGAATTTGAACTCCAAACCCTAAAAACAACAATGGAGTTAGGTTTAGATCTCAAACGAGCCTAGGTAGAAAGAGTCTTACAGCTTAGTGAGTTGGATGAACTTCGTCTGGATGTTGTCCACCAAACTAAGTTAGTGCAACAACAATGAAAGGTCTGGCATGATAAACATATTAAGGAAAGAGAGTTCCATAATGGGGATTAGGCACTGTTATTCGATTCCCAATACAAAAATCATCAAAGGAAACTGAGGACTCATTGGTTGGGTCCATACAAAAATTTTGAGGTATTTTCAAATGGATCACTGTAGCTCAAGCCCATTGATGGTGTCACTCGAACTCTATTGGTCAACGAACATCGGTTACGCATCTACCATAAGGCAGTTAACAAGGAGGAATTTACAAAGATGGTAGAAATGCAAGGAGAGGTGCAATGCATTGACTCTGCTATGGCAAATCCAATGGAATGTTTTGATTAATAGTCACTTAGTCTAAAAAAATAAAAAATAAATTGCATGTGTATGTATTTGTAATTACTTCAAGGCATTTATTTTCAATTTTTCATCCTTTGGACTTGACTAAATTTCATTTCCATTTTGCAAGACTTCATTCTAATCAAACACAAATTTAGGTGCATCTTGTTGCGATGCTCTGGAACTTGTTAGCTCAGTTGTTGTGATGCTTTGCAACTTGTTGGCTTGGTTGTTGCAATGCTCTAGAACTTGCATTCCTAATTGGTGCTATTCCTTGTTTTATTCTTGTAGTTTGGCGCGTCTTTCAACAATGCTCCAAAAAATCTAAGTCCAAAGTCCTTCATTTTGCTTCCTTCTTCCGGTGGCATCTTTCAGCGATGCCCCAAAAATTTTCTTGTTGCATTATGGCTATATATTTTAAACGATGTGCCAGAATTTTGTTGTTTCTTTCGTCCGGTGGCATTTTTCAACAATGCTCTAAAAATTTTGCTATTGCTTCAGCTGCATCTTTTGATGATGCTCCAAAAAATTTGGTTGCTGCTCTAGTCGCATCTTTCAACAATGCTCTGGAAATTTTGTTGCTGCATTCTAGTGGCATCTTTCAGCGATGTTCCAGAAATTACTTTTTCACTCTAGTGGCATCTCTCGGTGATGCTTCAAAATTTTTCCACTTCACTTTTTTCACTCCAGGTGCATCTCTTAGCATGCTTCATAACTTTTCATCCTTCACCCTAGCCGCATCTTCCAGCGATTCTCCAGATTTTCGTAAATTTTTTTCCTATCCAAATGCCTTAATTTTTCCAATGTCATACACATTCCATTATTAAATTTTGTCATTTCATAGGAATAGATGCCTTACATTACCATTCTCCCTACATTACCATCTCATATCATAATAAATTAAAATTATTATGACAAAATTTTCCATCATAATAATTCTGCCATTAATTAGCTATCCCATCTACGTTCATAATAAATTCATCTCCACCCTTGCCAAATCATATGATTATACTGTTATGTCAGCAAAGGTAAGTGATTTTTAAATTAATGATGGGACATAAGGTACATACAATTTATGCTTTAAGTAGGTAATTATTTTGAATAAAGATAAATTAATTGGCATGAACCATCCCCTTTCCAAATTTAGTAAACTGTGCAATTGTGCATTTGCTTAAAGTACGTCAACTTTTGCACTTTTTCCCATGTGAAGTAATCATGATAGTACAACAAAGCTCAAATGCAGTAGTTAACTCATGTCCCATCGGTTGTATCAAGTACAAGTAATTGAAAATTTATATTTTCTTTACTTTACAATTCATTTTTGATTAAGTAGTTTTCTTTGAGCACCATAGCATTTCAATAGAAACTGAGCAAAGCCATAAGGGAAACACAGTATGCGAGGAGCAAAATGGAAATATGAGCCAGCTTCAACAAACAAATTATTGGTATTGAGTAGTATTTTAGAATTGTTCTAGAGAGTGGGGTGGCTAGAGTTCATAAAGAAATTCAAGGGGCATAATGAGAAATTAGTGAGAGAATTTGCAGAGAATTTAGCAGATGGACAATCAGTAGTGCATGGCAAGCGATTTCGGGTAAGTCCTAAGATTATTTCTTGTCTCTCTGGTCTTGAAAATAAAGGTATTAATTTGTTAGAGACCACCAATATCTCTTATCAGAAAATGGTAGAGTTTTTTCATAGAGAAGGAGAACCTTAGCCTTTGTTAACTGTAAGTTCTAAAGGGAAAAACAAAGGGTTTCAGAGAATGTCCATCACAGAGCCATGGTGAACAATAGTGGCCTAGATTATCAAATATTTTACTTGTGAAGTGATGAGTCCAAATAATTACTCATTTTTGTTAGGGTTTATCATATGTTTGTTAATGTCACTATGGTGTTTTAGCACCTAGTTACTAATACTTTCTATGTTATTTCCCTAAACTTATGAACTTTGGGCATGAACTTATCCCTTTAAATTTTGATGGTATTTAACCTACTATGTGATATATCTATATTAATTTTACATGTGATTGAATGAATGTTATTCTAAGGTGATTATGGATATACTATTGTCTTGTGCACACTAATGCCATAATGCAGGTTCACATTAAGATGCGGATATAAATGAAGCTTGCAAGGTGAAAGAAGTTCATGTTAGTTGGCTGGTTACTGAAGGAGTCAAAGAGATGGACATTAAAGAGGTTAATGGAGGGAAACTTCCAGCTCGTGTGGAAGTTATAACTTACCTTTAAATGACCATGTATGTTAGTTGAGTAGATTTAGGAGGTGTTGTTATGCTAGATCTTTGTTGAGGCAAGACTAGTTTGGCTAAATCTGGTGCATGCATAACCTCCTTCCTCTTTTTCATGCTTTCAATAAATGGCATCCTCCTAGTCGGTTGGATTCTACTGCCTAGTTAGTTAGGGTTAGTTAGAAGCTTTCCTTCTATAAATAATGATCAGATGTTCCTCTTCATAAGGTTGAATGTTATGATATTGTACTTTCATTTTCAGTTTCAAGGAATACAGTCATGTTTTTGTTATGATGTAACAATGTTTTCAATGAATAAAATGATACTTTGATTTGTTGCATTTGAGTTAGTTTAGGGAAGACTCATTCAAGGGGGCCCACTTGGTGAGAATTCCATCCATTCAGTTTAGTAGTTACTTTTCTATATTCAATAATGAGTTATGGTCTTACCAGTTGTCTATTCCTACAACCATTGGAACTTCATTTTGTGTTTGCTTCTATAGCCAAGGAAGATAGAGTAACATTCTATCTATTTGCTGAGATTTATGTTATTGTCATTCATTTTAGTTTAGTTTAGTTGTTGATTCATGCTTAGTATTTATGATAATTCCTTTCAAGCATTTTACTTTCATTATTGTTTCCTTCCTAGTTATAGGATAAGGATGACTACAATTGAGTCCCAGTGCATAGACAATGTTGACCCATTCAAGTTCACATCCCTGGGTTGATAATGAAATGAATCTTCATGATGAGTAGGATAACTACTTAATGTAGATATCTAATCTCTAAGTTATAGCTTTAAGGCTTAGTTATTGAACCCTTAGAGGAGGCCAACATTTTTAGTGTTATTGTCGGGGATGGTGTCAAACTAGGAAGTTCTTTGGAATCGTTTTCAATTTCTTTCTTGTTTTTAGTATCTTTGAAGTTTGTTCTTAGCATACCCTTCATTTGAACAAAGTAATGATCCATTATTCTTTCACCAATTCTTTGTATGAGTTAGTTGATACTGAGTTAATACCACATGCATAGAAGTAGGAGAAGAGATGCTCTAGGGGGGTTCCTTCCCAATGACCCTAATCCTAATAACCAACTAGTTGAGTTTCAAAATTTTCCAAGAGACAACGAAGAAGAAGAGACAAATCCTTTCGTTGATGCATTTCCTAGTTTGACCAGTTTTGAAACTCCCTCTAAAGAGCAAGTTGCCCAAAACTTGATTGAGAATCCATTTGCTTTGACAATCCATCAAATAATTATGGTTGGAAAAAACTAAAATAGACCTAACCAACCATCTTTTCCATTCTCTATCACTCACCAGAATAAAGTTGATAACCACAAGAACATCCTTGCTTCAATTCTTCCTAAATTCTATGGGCTTGTAATAGAGGACCCTGACACTTTCTTGTTTGAATTTGATATCCTCTACAAAAGCTATGATTACACTATTGATGCTCATAGGCTTAAATTTTTTCCTACTACCTTGAAGGAAGTTGCATTAAGATGGTTTATGGGCTTAGGTAGGAATACTATAGAGACTTGGAATTATATGAAAACAAAGTTTCTTGAGAAGTATAAATAATACTGTAGAGGCAGTTATATGAGAGGGGATGATATCTTCAGGTTGCAGCAGAAGGAGGATGAAATTTTGGACTATATTTCAAGGTTCTTATTTTGTCTACAAAAATCCCCACATCATGCACTCAATGAAGAGTCTCAAAATTTTCTCTTAGGAGGATCAATGAAAATTGTACTGATGCTCTAGACTTGATAGGAGGAGGAGATATCACCCAAGTTCCCTAGGATGATATTATGAAGATATGTCAGAATTATTCCAAGGTAGCTATAAAGAAAGGAAGAGGTTACCAATATTCTATGGGTAAATCCTCCACTAATGGAGTTTCAAGGATGGAAATCACTCATTTGCTAGCAGATTTCAAGAAGGATACCATAAACAATATGGCCACTTAGCTAGATACACTTCAAGCAAAGAAGAAATATGAGGAGGTAGAGGCAATGTTGGCAGAATATTATCCTCATTGTAGGAAAAAGAAGGACTACAGATGCAAAATGGTAGCCAACATTGATAGCAAGCAAATTCCACCAGAATTCAGGCTAATTTAGGGTGATGATGATCATGTTTTCTACATTGCACAAAGAAGGCCATGGGCTCCAAGACAAGGTATGCCACCAGATCCATTATCTTTTAGTGGACCTTATTTGAATTCTTATGCATCCAGTAATCAATGGCAACCCCCATACCCATCAAACTTTGGAGGCTATCCACCTCAACCTTGAAACAATCCTCCAAATACTTGGCCCAATTAGCAAAACTTTCCACCTTAGTGGCAATAATTCTAGGGGAATTGGTAACAACCTCCAGGAAACTAGCAACAAAAATCCCAATGGAGGAGAGGACAACAATGGCCAAACCAGGCGACTGGTTACATGCAACCACCTCCACAGCCTCAACAGCCTGCCATAATGCCTCATCCTCCTAACTCAAACTCTAGCACACCTAGACCTACTTAGTTACCACCTCAACCCACACCTAACCCAAATAACAAACCACAACAGCAGCTAGTTTACTCTGCAGATCCCAACCAATTTACTACATATGTTGTGAGTGTGAGTGATATTCATCTGCATTTAGGAACCACTTTGTCATCCCCTTCCACTCCTACTATAATAGAGCTTCTTGTGGAAGAGGAGAAGCATCCAAATTTATTTGATATCCCTACTCAGTCAAGTGTGCCCAAGAATCTTGAACCAGTTCGACAGTCTGATCAAGACCCACCATTTCCTCAAAGGTTAGATGTTGTTAAACAAAAGGAAGAAAAGGAAGAAACAACCTTTGATATTCTAGATTAGTTGAAACACATATGTGTCAAGATACCTTTGTTCCAAGCCATAAAAGATGTCCCCATATATAGTAAGGCAATTAAGGAAGCATGTCTCAAAAATCCAGGGAGGAAAAAAAAGGATGCCACAACCGTTCATGTGGTGGGGCAGTTGGCAGATATCATGCTTGGGAAAGTAATTGTTCCTAAATATACTAACCCAGGTAGTCCTGTAGTTGGAGTCATTATAAATGGAATCCAAGTAAAGAATGCTCTAATAGACTTGGAAGCTGCTATCAATGTGATGAATAAGGATATCCTGCAGCAACTGAATGTTACAAATATGAGACCTACTCCTACTATCCTACAGCTTGTTGACTGTTCCACTATCAAACCAGATGGTATAGTAGAAGACCTTATTGTCACTCTAGACTCTTGGGAATAGCCAATAGACTTCATGATCCTTTCCCCTAAAGCTACATTATGAGGGTATCCCATTATTTTGGGAAGGTCATGGTTAGCCACAATAGATGCTTACATTGGATGTTGGTCAGGAGACATGGCTATTTTTGATGGGAGAAGCACTAAAAAGCTTATCCTTTATCCTCCTGCCCAACCATCCCATGATATGGACAACCCCATTTGGCCACGTGTTGGAGAAGAGGCTGAGGAGGTCAATGCAGTGGCACAACTCATGATGATAGGCAAAATTCCTTTGCAACTTCAGGAAGAAGATGAAAAATTATCTCATATAATTCAGAACCATTGTGAAGTGCATGAAGAATCACCCACTCATGAATCTAGTTTTGCATGTCCATTGCAGATACTTTTGCCATCTTCTCTTGCACCTAAATTTCCTATAGATATCTTTTACACATGGCACAGACTTCTTTACAATCCAGAGTACAAAAAGAGGATCATGTCTTCTAGGGAGGAAGCACACCTAGAATATGAACAGGTAGCTACCACTACATGAAAGACAATATTGGGATATTTATCACAGAGATGGAATGACTTGTCAGATTATTTAAAATAGGTTGAACCATGTTCCCTAAAAAAATATTATGTAGCTTGCAAACGAAGCATCAGGTATATACATCTTGGGAGAACAAAGCAACAATATTAGCTCTCATTAATATTTCAACCACCTATTCTATTGTGGCCAGTACCAGACCACAAAATCTATTAGTATGATGTAGCTGCAAAAAGGCCAAGGTGGGGTAGACTAGAAGGCAAGCAGGGGTTCTATTGGGATCAAAATTCAGAAACTACAGGGACTAATCAAGGGCAAACATAAATTGGTGATTTCAGGGCTTTGGTAAGGCAAAGGAATTGAGTTCCCTCTACTAGAGGACCAACAAATCATTAGGTTGGGGGGAGATGATGAGTCCAAATAATGACTCATTTTTGTTAGATTTATCATATGTTTGTTATTGTCACTATGGGGTTTTAGCACCTGGTTACTAATACTTTCTATGTTATTTCCCTAAACTTATGACTCTGGGCATGAACTTATCCCTAAAACTTTTGATGGTATTTAACCTGCTATGTGATATATCTATATTAACTTTACATGTGATTGAATGAATGCTATTCTAAGGTGATTATGGATATACAATTGTCTTGTGCACATTAATTTCATAATGCAGGTTCACATTAAGATGTAGATATAAATGAAGCTTGCAAGGTGGAAGAAGTTCATGCCAGCTGGCTAGTTATAAAGGAGTCAAAAAGATGGACATTAAAGAGGTCAATGGAGGGAAACTTCCAGATCATGCGGAAGTTATAACTTACCTTTAAATGACCATGTTTGTTAGTTGAGTAGATTTAGGAGGTGTTGCTATGTTGGATCTTCATTGAGGCAAGACCAGTTTGACTAAATCTAGCGCATGCATAACCTCCTTCCTCTTTTTCATGCTTTCAATAAATGGCTTCCTCTAGTTAGTTGGAGTTGACTGCCTAGTTAGTTAGGGTTAGTTAGAATATTTCATTCTATAAATAATGATCAGATGTTCCTCTTCATAAGGTTGGATGTTACGATATTGTACTTTCATTTTTTCAGTTTCAAGGAATACAGTCATGTTGTTGTTATGATGTAACAATGTTGTCAATGAATAAAATGATACTTTGATATGTTGCATTTGAGTTAGTTTAGGGAAGAATCATTCAAGGGGGCCCACTTGGTGAGAATTTCATCTATTCAGTTTAGTAGTTACTTTTTTGTTCAGTAATTAGTTATGCTCTTAGCAGTTGTCTGTTCCTGCAGCCATTGGAACTTCATTCTGTGTATGTTCCTACAACCAAGGCAGACAGAGTAACTTCCTGTCTATTTGTTGAGATTTTTGTTTCTGTCGTTCATTTCAATTCAATTTAGTTGTTGATTCATTGTCAATAATTATGCTAATTCCTTTCAATCATTTTACTTTCAGTATTGTTTCCTTCCATGTTATAGGATAAGGATGACTACAATTAAGTCCTAATGCATAGACAGTGCTGACCCATTTCAAGTTCACATCCCTGGGTTGATAATGAAATGAACCTTCATGATGAGAAAGATAACTACTTAGTGCAGATATCTAATCTCTAAGTTATAGCTTTAAAGGTTTAGATATTGAACCATTAGAGGAGGCCAACATGAAGGACAAGTTGCAGTAATTGTAGGTCCACCTTTCTACTTACTTACACATTTGCACCATGGCACCAAAAACCCTACACTTAGAGTTAATTTACCTGCATCTCTTTGTGATTCTATCACTAGCATGATAGAAAAATTTAAAATTGGTTTAGGACCACTTAAACACCATGGCCTCATCCAATAAATATGCAAAAATTATTTTCACAAGAAAACAGAAAGGAAATGGCAAAAAAATTTGCAAAACTTTGAAAATCCAAAAACCCAAAGACACCTTGAAGAGGGTGAACCATCTAAGCGGGCAATGCAAAATGTGGAAGAGCCTTCCTTTGAGCCTCAAGAAACTTCTGAACCCCAACAGGCCAAAATAGCTCCTAACGATAGAGCACCAGAAAGTTTACCTAATGTTTTGGAAACCCCAAGTCATCTATAAAATGTAGAAGTCATAAATTCAAGAGATGAGGAAGAACCTCCTCATAAGAGGAAAAAGAGAACTAAAGTAACATTGCAAACAACTCCTCCTTTAAGGAGAAGTAAGAGGTTATCTGATGAAACTAGTGATACTGTAGCTTGTGATACATTGAGTGCCTCTAAAAAGAAAAGGCATAATATTGAAGCTCAATCACTAGAAACTGAAACTAAGGTTTGCCCTTGTGAGGAAGCAGCCAAAACAAGTGAAAAACAAACTAGTCAGTCTCCTGAGGATGGGGAAATGTCATTTCAATTAGGACAAGAAGAAGAAAGGGAATAATCACCACATTGTTTGGATGTTGAGGATGATTTTGTAGAATGGTTATCTCCCCTAATTGCTAATATTACTGAACAAGGTTCATTTGAGGTGCCTAATGAGGAAAATGTAATTAGTGATGATTTAGAAATCCCCAATTTTCCTTTTTTGCTAATATAGGGGTCGAGGAATCTGATCAAAGAAAAATGGAGCTAGAGAATTTAAAAGCAAAAATTGCTCAACTGAAATGTTAGTTTCAGGGAAATAGAAAACAAATCAGTCAACAATAGGAAGAGATAGAAGTTCACACTGCAGTTTTAAAGAAGAGAGACCAAGAAATTGCAAATTTTAAAATGCAAATAGAACAAAAAGATAAGACTATTGAACAATTGCAATTTCAGATACTATAGTGGAATGAGGAAAGTAAAAGGTATGTGACAAATTTATCTGAAAAGAATAGACAAATCAAAAGTTTAATAGATAATTTTATGCAATTATTTTCTACTTTTGAAGAAGAAAAAGACAAATAGAAATCTGAACTTCATGTATCTTTAAGCAAAATTGTTGAGTTGGAACAGGATTTGCAGGAGATTAATGTCAAGCCAACAATGGAGTCCAAAGAGATACAAACTAAACCAATAGAATTGGAATGGTTCCAAATTCATATACCTCTATTGTTGGTGACATGGATGGAGAGATGTTATTTTTTGAAACAGGCAGGTGTAGAAAATGCTAGATTGAAGGAGATAGTTCTATTAAAAGAGTCATATGATAGGCTCTATTAAGCTAAAATAGATTCCTGTCAAATTGGTGAACTATTGCTAGCCTATTGAAGGCCATCTAGACTGTATTCCATGTTTTTAAATGAATAACTCTTAAGATGGAAACTATTAAGAATTTCCTGCAACCTTCCACATGATCCTAATGATAAAGAGTTTGTAAAAACATTTACAGAATCAACTCCTACTTAGCATAATCTATTATGTGAATTATTTGTTTACAATTTGTTCCTAGAAAGACATATGGATTTCTTCATTAATCTCTTTCTGGGTGAAGTTCAAATCAGGTCATTTATGTCCACAATGCAAAACCAGATTCAATGGCAAGAGAGGACAAGAGAGTACCCACAGGCAGAAAGTGTTGTTGGTCTTCAAATGTGGTATCCTAATAAGAAACCTTCTAATTTTGGAGCTCAATTCCAAAGTATTAAGGTCAATAAAATAGTAAGGAATAAGTATAATGATAACCTTCAAAATTGCTTTGAGCATTTCAGAGTACAGGGCCCAAAATTGATAGGGAGAGCATTGAATGCTTGTGAAGAAAGATACATTCCTCTTCCTATGAACATCAAAAGGAGATAGGTAATTTCACCTACTAATATTAAATGGTCTTATAGAAGAGTAGAGGTAGTGACAAATATTCTACAACAACTTAAGACTGACTGGATGGGAATGAGATACAGACTCCCATTACTACTTTCACCACCCCCTGTATTGCATGTTACTACAAATAAAAATGATAGAATTTTTAGTCATGGGAAGAAAGGGTCACATTCAATGAGTGTTTCCTTAGACAACCTGTTGATTGGGACAAAGAGGCACTGGATCTATATGACTTCAATGCTAAGTATGAAGAGTTAAACATGAACAGTGGAAATTGAAGGAAGAGAACATAGTAAAGAGTAATAGGACTTGCTCAAGCTCAGGAGGGGGAGAAGTGATGAGGTAAAAATAACCTCATAAATATAATAAGCCAAATACATTTTCTTATTTCTCTTAATCACTTTTACCCTACCAATTATTTATCTTTAGGATTAGTAATTGCTTACTTTATGTGAAAAAATGTATAATCTTTATTTCCTTAAATTGATTGAAATAAGTTGACTAGCGCTAACATAATGGTATATTTTTTAGTATTGTACAGGTCATTATGCATGGTTGGTCATTATGCTCATCCAAGTGGATTTTGAAGCAAACTTCAAAGCAGTTGAAGACAAGCGCCAAAAGTTTAGGCACCGGAATTTTAGGAAGTACATAGTGGACTGAGTCTTTTAAATGCTTTTTGTTACTTTATGTTTACAAACTTTATGGCTCACTCTGAGTCCTTTAAATGCTTTATGTTATGGACCTAAGTCCGTTAGTTAGTTGAATTTTGTTGAAGATTTTTTCAATGGTGATCTTACCATCTAAAATCAAGGATTTTGTTAGTAGTTTTGTGAAAATATGTAACCACCAGATTCAATGAGACGGGATATCATTATACTATCATAATGTGTAATGTCCTCGTTTTTGGAGGTAATTTGATTTAATTAATTTAATTAATTAAGTTGTCCAAAATAATGATTTTCAAGAGGATGACTAATTAGTTACTTTAATTAAATCATTATGTGGTATTAAGTTAATTAATTATAAGGTTATCAAATAAAATTAAAATTAAAAGGTGATCTTATATTTAATTAATTTAATAAAGTGACTTGATTTTAAAATATATTATAAAGTCACTTAAATAAAATAAAAGAATATTCTAGAAGCTTCTGGAGAAATTGGGGAAAAAGAATAAATAGACATCTTGGGCTTCATTCTCAGCAGGCAGATTTGGATGTTGTTGTTGTTGTTTCATCTTGTGGAGCCTAGGGTTTCTACAGATTACTTCTTATCGTAGGAAATAGAAACTTCCTATTGATAGCAATTTTGAGGGTGTGAAATATCACTTGAATTATTGCAGCTGAGGGAGAGGTTACTTTAGACTTCCCATTGGAGCAAAATTTGTGGCCATTGGCCAATTTTGGAGCAAATCGATTTGGAGATTCATAGCTATTTATTTGGTGTTGATTCTTCTTTCCTTTTGCATCAATTTTCCTTGAGTAGAAGGGCATATTTTATTGTGAGGAGATCTGATATAAAATCAGATATTTCATATTTGCAGTCATAGTTGGGACACCATTGGAGGCATAGATTTGTTTGTGGAGTCTTCCTTTCACGTCAATTATCTTCATAGTTTGGTGCGCCCACTTTCTACATGCATGGAGATTATATTTAGAGCTTGAGAAGACTCAAAGATGGTGGAGATTATTTTAATTTCATCAAACTGATCTAGACAGAGGTAGCCTTGCTGGGAGGGCGATTTCATGGAAGACAGCTGGGAAAAATCCAAATAAAATTGAGAGTCATTGTTGGGTGTTAAGGAGGCCAAGTGCTAGTGTTTGGAAGGAAAATTCAATGCAGTCAATGAGAATCGAATTCTTCATACAGGCTGCCAGCTATTCCTAGGTTTTTTGTACACAAATTTGCAGTCATTGCATTTATTTAACCAATTCATTATCGTTCTCCTTGCTGGATTTGTAAGGCATCCTTTGGCATTGATTTGGGAGATCATTTTCATCAGCTATTTCATAAGTTTTAGTATGTTGCTGTAATTGTCTTTGCATATCAGATTTGAACTTTAATTTGTGCATGATGATGTAAAACCAAGAGACTTGGTTATTGTATTAGCTTATGTTGGGAGTTTATATTACAATAAGCATATCAAACTTGAGGAGGCATATATGATTGCAATGTTCATTTAAATGATATGATAGGATGCATGCCAATTGTTTGTCCAAATACCATTGGACGTAGATGCATGATAATCATATAGTTACTTATCATATGCATTAGAAACCAAAAAAAAGATTGCATTGCTGTAGAAGTTATTTTCAATCATTGTAGAAGTCATTATAGCTAAATAATATCCAGTTTGGCAACACAAATTTCAAGCATGAAAACTCAGATCAGCAAACAAGACATTTCATGTAAACTGTTTGACAATTTTCCTTGGGAAAGAAATCAGAAACTTTATATCAGTTTGAGCAAGGCTTATTACAGTGGTATCAGAGCGGTTTCCTGCCATCCTTTGGGTCAGAAATTGTCTTCATTTATGCAACAAAGTGACAGGACCAAGAGATATACAGCTAGAGAAGAAAGAAAACAAACGCAAGACACTTTATCAGCAGCTGTTGTAGCAAGACATAGAGATTGGTGGTCCTATGGAGGAAAGAAGAGAGGGAAGTTCTCCTAGAAATGGAATAAGAGATGATGATAGAGAGGTACTTGATACTTTGAGGGGTCTAAGGGATAGTCAACAGTAGGTATTTGGGGTACTTCAGTGGCTTGAAAACACTCTACAGTAGTTGATCTTACCTAGGAGGCAACCCCAAGATCATGATGATGACAGGAGCATAGCAGGTTCAAGGAGAATACTGAGAACATCTTCTCGCACTGCAGATAGACCTACATGACCCACCTTCTTGAGGGAAGAACGTGTAGTAGAAGAGAATGTTGAAGATGTTGAGGAGACTACCTTTGTTGATGCATATATGGCTGCTCATGATGAATGGCAACTATTGACACCAAGAGCTCGAGAGCTCATGCATTTTGATCATTTTGTACAAACGAAGATGGACTACTATAGGTCTCGATAGGAGAGGAGACCTCGGAATCAGAATAAGGATCTTAAGCAAGCTACTAATAAACTTATTTTTCCCATGTTTGATGGAAGTGGCAAGACTACTGCACAGTCATGGATTCATAAGTTGGATACTTTCTTGGCTCTTCGACCCATGACAGAAGAGGAAGCCATCAAGTATGCCACTTTGCATTTGGAGGGTGCAATGCACGAATGGTGGTATCATGGGTTAGTTACATTGCAGCATAATCAGATCACATCTTATCAGGAGTTTGTGGATAGATTGGTGGAACGCTTTGATAAGAAAGACCCAGAATCGTACTTCAAAGATTTGGCTCAACTCAAGCAAGTTGGGAGTTTGGAGAACTACATTGGGGACTTTCAGAGATTGTCAGTAATGGTTCCCAACATCTCAGAGAGACAACTAGTGGTGTTATTTATGGAGGGCTTATTGGAGCCTATGAGAGGATGGATAAAAGCCTTTGATCCTCCTACTCTTCAGGAGGCAATGAAGAAGGCTAGGAGCATGGAGTTTGCAGCACCAAAGAGTAAGAGATTGCATAAGGAAATCCCTTCAAAGAGCAATGAGACTCCTCAACAATCAGACAAGAAAAAGAAATCAGCACCTATGATGGATGAGGAGACACGAGAAGAGTTGAGGAAGAGGAAATTATGCTATTGGTGCAAGGAGCCTTACAACAAGGATCATGATTGCCCTTTGAGGACTAAGGGCAAGGCAAACCGTTTCATCTGGGCATACTTTGAGGACTCCGATTTTGATGATGTGGATCAACAGGTTGCTTCAAAACTTGATCAGGATGAGAAGACTTATGCTCCCATGGCATTTCTTGCCAATGTTCAGGATGAGACTGCATTCAGGTTTAGAGGGACAGTTGATGGACAGCATTGCATCACTATGCTTGATACTGGTGCGACACATAACTTTATTAATGGAGATTTTGTAACTCGGTGCAGACTTCAGGTTGAGGATTTTGAAGGATTCAGAGTTCGAGTTGCAGATGGATATACCCTCACATGCACTAGAAAGGTTGCTAATCTCACCTTGAAATTGAATAGCTATGAGTTACATTCATATTTTTATGTGGTCAACATGGGAGAGATGGACATAGTTTTGGGAATGAAGTGGCTCCAGGACTTGGGAGTATTTACCCTCGATGTACCTAAGATGGAAATGTCTTTTAAGGTTGATGGTAGGAGGCATGTATTGAGGGGTATTATGGGTGGTGGTTTGCATTCTATCAGAGGGCTGGACAGTAAGAGAAAAGAGAAGGTGATTCAGGAGAAACATGAGATGATTTTCAATCCATTGTTCGAGGTGGAAGCTGCTTGGTCATATGACAATCCACTCTATGGCTTGGATGATGATAGCTCTCTTGATTCCAGTCTTGAGATGAGCATTGTTGATAGTATTTGTGATCCTACTAGTGCATCGAGATTGCAAACGGGACTCACAGAGGAGATTTCAGAGGTGTACATGGTGAGGAATGCTTACAACTTCATTTTTTACTCTCATGTACATGACCTATTCAGGATGCACAATTCAGATGTGCATGTGATGGATAGTTTGGATGATAGTTCATCTTGTACGAAGTTTGGAGGTAGGGATGATCAGTCTCTTGGCCTGCTTCCACTTGAGGCTTATACTTCTACAGCACTCGGTGATGGTATTGAGTTGGTACGACAGTTTAAGTTTGAGCAAATATTGTAGGAATTGTTTGGTGATGACAGGGACATTATGCAGTTCTTCTTGTGGGATCCAGGTGGTGAATTGCTTGAGGACAAGCAATTTCAGGAGGGGTGAAATGTAATGTCCCCGTTTTTGGAGGTAATTTGATTTAATTAATTTAATTAATTAAGTTGTCCAAAATAATGATTTTCAAGAGGATGACTAATTAGTTACTTTAATTAAATCATTAAGTGGTATTAAGTTAATTAATTATAAGGTTATCAAATAAAATTAAAATTAAAAGGTGACCTTATATTTAATTAATTTAATAAAGTGACTTGATTTTAAAATATATTATAAAGTCACTTAAATAAAGTAAAAGAATATTCTAGAAGCTTCTGGAGAAATTGGGGAAAAAGAATAAATAGACATCTTGGGCTTCATTCTCAGTAGGCAGATTTGGATGTTGTTGTTGTTGTTGTTGTTTCATCTTGTGGAGCCTAGGGTTTCTACATATTGCTTCTTATCGTAGGAAACATAAACTTCCTATTGATAGCAATTTTGAGGGTGTGAAATATCACCTGAATTATTGCAGCTGAGGGAGAGGTTACTTCAGACTTCCCATTGGAGCGAAATTTGTGGCCATTGGCCAATTTTGGAGCAAATCGATTTGGAGATTCATAGCTATTTATTTGGTGTTGATTCTTCTTTCCTTTTGCATCAATTTTCCTTGAGTAGAAGGGAAAATTTTATTGTGAGGAGATCTGATATAAAATTAGATATTTCATAGTTGCAGTCATAGTTGGGATGCCATTGGAGGCATAGATTTGTTTGTGGAGTCTTCCTTTCACTTCAATTATCTTCATAGTTTGGTGCGCCCACTTTCTACGGGCATGGAGATTATATTTAGAGCTTGACAAGACTCAAAGATGGTGGAGATTATTTTAATTTCATCTAATTGTCTAGACAGGGGCAGCGTTGCTGGGAGGGCGATTTCATGGAAGACAGCTGGGAAAAATCCAAATAAAATTGAGAGTCATTGCTGGGTGTTAAGGAGGCCAGGCGCTAGTGTTTGGAAGGCAAATTCAATGCAGTCAATGAGAATCAAATTCTTCATACAGGCTGCCAGCTATTCCCAGGTTTTTTTTACACAAATTTGCAGTCATTGCATTTATTTAACCAATTCATTATCGTTCTCCTTGCTGGATTTGTAAGGCATCCTTTGGCATTGATTTGGGAGATCATTTTCATCAGCTATTTCATAAGTTTTAGTATGCTGCTATAATTGTCTTTGCATATCAGATTTGAACTTTAATTTGTGCATGATGATGTAAAACCAAGAGACTTGGTTATTGTATCAGCTTATGTTGGGAGTTTATATTACAATAAGCATATCAAACTTGAGGAGGCATATATGATTGCAATGTTCATTTAAATGATATGATAGGATGCATGCCAATTGTTTGTCCAAATACCATTGGTTGTAGATGCATGATAATCATATAGTTACTTATCATATGCATTGGAAACCAAAAAAAAAGATTGCATTGCTGTAGAAGTTATTTTCAATCATTGTAGAAGTCATTATAGCTAAATAATATCCAGTTTGGCAACACAAATTTCAAGCATGAAAACTCAGATCAGCAAACAAGACATTTCATGTAAACTGTTTGACAATTTTCCTTGGGCAATAAATCATAAACTTTATATCAGTTTGAGCAAGGCTTATTACATAATGTATTTTTGAATTATGTCTATCTGTTACATCTTTTCTAATATAAATAAAATAAGTTTTGTTAGTCTCATTCTGAGTTATTAGTATTGTGCGATGGAATTATCTTGGATGGATTAATCTTGAAGTTATAGAAGTTCATGTGATCTGAGTTAAGCGTAGTAATATTGAGAGTTGGCCACTTGATGGAATCATAAAATAGATAGATAAGTATTTTCATTTCCAATTCTATTATTTTTATTTTGTAAATGATAAATGTGAATGAATGTGATTTGTATGTGTCGAGCTTTATTAAGTTATTCCTGCAAGTTGTAGTTTGAATTTATAATCGTTAGCTTTCTTTACCTTAATTTTTGGGGCATCTACTATGGTCATTAGTTGTAGGTTGTTAAGTTTGTTTGTTGTTGACAATTAGACATTAGTTGATATTTGTTACGATTTCATTGCAAGCATTCCTTTTTCAATAATTTACGTGATTTATAGTTTAAACATTTTATGCTTTCTAGCTTAATCATTTTATGCTTTCTAGTTTAATAATTTCATGCTTTCTAGTTTAGACAACTTTATGCTTTATAGTTTAATGGCCTTTTAGTTTAAGTTTTATTTACAATTGTTCTAAGCATTCAGAAGATCTAAGAGAGTTAGTCAAAATGTTTCCTATTGCATATAGCCTCCGAACACTACCTGGTTGATACATTTAATGCATTTTTCAACTAAAGCGATGGGACATAACGACAACCTATCAAAACTGGAATAATGTCTTGGAACCAAAGAAAGCTTGCTTTAAACAGACATTGATTTTATAAAATTGCCTTGTTTTCATTCCTTTACAAATGTTGAAATGTGCAACCTATGTAGAAAAATAGAAAATGTTGCTCATATATTTTTTGATTGTTTGTTTGCAAAAGAAGTATGGTTCATGTTTTGTGTGGATCTAGAGGGATGAGGGGATCTAGGAAAAATTAAAGAACAAGAAATTCTACTTGGGAGAATACATGGTGTTGAAAAGTTTGTTAATATATTTTGGTTAATTCTATCTACTGAAATTTTGTGGTTTTTATGGAAAGCAAAAAATGAGGAAAATTTTCAAGGCAAAAAGAGAATTCTTACTGAGTCTTCTAGAAGACTCATATTTTATAATATCTTTGTGCAGGTAGCAGTTACAATGGAGATCTCTAAAGCTAAATTCATAAAGTTAGCAAAGGATGAAAAATAGAAGCCAATAAGAAGGAGATCAAGTACACATGGTATTGGTTATTCAATTCAGATGATAATATTCCCTTTAGAGAGAACTACCTAAGGTTTCAAATGAAGCAAATTAAAAATTGCAATTTGGAGACCATTAAGAAAGATCTTGGACTGTTGGGTGGTACAAGATTCCATGTTAAACAAGATGAGGAAATGATCGTGGAGATAGTAAGAACTAATACAAATATATCTAATATTGAATCGCCATTGGGAGCCTATGACTGGGATAGGTGCAGTGAAAGTAGGAATTTGTGTAATGATCCATATTAAGCTATTAAAAACTTGTTGACTTAGTATAAGATAAAGGTCATTTTTATAGTCTATAACTGCTCTTATTAGATAGTTTGTTAAGTAGATATGATATGTAATCGTTGTTGTACTTACCTTTTTAATAAACTATATATAATACAAAATATTATTATCATACTTTTCTTATGAATCGTGGGAGTCTATTCATATGATAAGAGAACCACACCACAATTGGTAGTAGTCATATTCCTTTATTTTGGTGATGGATTTTGTTAATTTATCTCAAAGAACCTTGCAATTAGGATGACTAGTCTCATTGTTGATCCTTCTTTGTTTATACAATACACTTTTTGGGTGATTCCTAAGGTTGGATATCTCATTGTTGGGTTTATGATGTTTTATGGACAAGATCCTTCACTTAACATTGCTCCCATGAGTTTCTCAACCTTCTAGTTTCTCACCTTATTCTTCAAGGATAATTCACCTGTGTTCTCTAATCATGTGACTACATGAATTACACCTTTCATAATACAATAAGGTTTATTTAGTTATATGAATTTATATTAGATGAAACTTATAATTATATAAGTATAGTCATATCCTACTATGAAGTCAAGAAAATATTTTTATAAATACACCTTAAAGTTGGGGATTTATAATATTATGGTAGGTATTCTTCAAAACTAAGATTTAGAAGTGTTCTACAAAGGGGTTTAAATTTTGTGTGGTCAATCTCCATCAAGGAAGTATGAATGAACTATACGTATTCGATGTAGATCACAGATGTGGGAACATTAGATGATCTACCATCTAGATCCATCTCCATCACTTTCAAAGGGTATTTATTATACTTTGGTTGAGGTTTTTAATACATCTACCAGAATGAGCATTGCCATTTATTCAACTACCTTTCCTTCTTTTTACTTTCCTACAACTTTGCTCCTTCAACCCTAGAGTTCTCTTCTCTTACTTCACAATAAATCTCTTCAAAACATTTTCAAGTGAATTTTGTTTAGAATATATTGGTTTTATATATTCTTAGTGAGGAATATGTATTTATTGGGAATACATACACATTATCTTTGTGCCATTCTTTTTATTTTAGTATCCTTCACTCAATATAACTTTATATCTATAGTAAAACATGTTACAAAATATGTTTCTTTTCCTCATGAATTTTCTACCTTATATATTTTTGTAGTAATGTTTTACTCGTGCACCATTAAATAGCCTTTTAATGGTTCATTTTACAATGTGGGTAATTTAATTGTTCAAGACATATTATTTTTAAAATATTGTAATATCCCAACCATCGCATTTTTAATTTCCTTGTTTCTTAAATTTTCTATCATACTAAAGAATTGTGTTACCTATTTAGAAAAATTTCTACCATAAATTTTTTTCATACCATGCTTTTTTCACTTCTTCTCTAAACTCTAATGGTGATTTGCTAGTAGTCTTTTTTCATCTAACTTTTCTAATTACTTTAATATTTCTTGTAAAAATTGATCCTTATTCAACCTTAGCTTATTAGATAATCTTATATTAGGTATAGTATTCATTAGGTAAAGCCACATTAACTCTGTATACTAGCTCAAATGATATTTTTTTTGTTAATTTTATAGGTTGTTCTGTAGGCCCATAATATTATTGGTACCTTTATATCCTAGTCTATAGTATTTCTATTGCATATTTTTGTAAGTGTGGTACCTATAATCTTGCTTAATCCCTCACTTTCTTTATTTTCTTTAGCATGATTGGTACTAATCCCATTATGTGATATCATAAAAGTTTTCAATAGCTCCACAATTATTATCTTAGCCAAAAAAATTCCCAAGTCACTTGATGTGCTCAATGGACAACTAAATCTTGTGAATATTTTGGTAAATAAATTTTTTAGTGGTGTGGGTAGTGTAATATTTAGTTGCTTCTACTTCTTATCATTTTGTGAGATAGTAGTTTCTTATCAAGGGGATCAATGGGTCCAATAAAATAAATTTCTCATTTCTCAAATGGGGCTTGTGTTATTACTAGACTTTGTAGCAGTATTCATCTTGTCATAGGTTTCCCTACTCTTTGGCATATGTTATATTGTATTTCATATTTATGTACATGTCTAAATAATGTAGGCTACCACAATGCTAGTAGTAACACCTTCCTCACGATGACTTCTCTTGCGTTATGTTCTCTTGATATTCCTTTGTGTGCTTCTCATAAAATACTCATTATTTCATGTTCTAGACCAAATATTCTAATACTTTTTTCTTTCTCAATGACATACAGGGATAAGGGTTCCTAACCCCCTTGCCCCCACGTAGTGCAGGACAAGGGTGAGCCCAAAATGGATGATGATATGCTGCTCCTTACAAAAAAGGGAATACCTTGCGATGAATGTAAACATGCAATAGTGAGTATGCTATGATCCTACAACTATTGCATGGAAAGGAGCAGCAACTAATGTTATTTATTATGATGAGTAAATAAGGTGTCAACTTGATACATATTTAATGAGATATCTATCAGTTTCAGATGCATCAAAGTTAAAGTTGTCTTGGAAGAATCTTTTGTGATAGTGTTGACATTAAATGAAGGATTTTGTTTTGAGGGACAATAACCAAGATCATTAGTCATTTCTTGCATTTTAGGCTCTATAGGGACATGGATACCTTGTTCTATAGCATCACATCCTTTCCCAAGTTGTTCATAAGTTCAAAACCTCTTCCATAAATATTTTTCACTTCTTTTGGATTCGATGGTTGTTCAACCTCATCAAAGTTTGTTGTGTATGTTGTTGTTTCTTCTAAGGTGGTTGAAGTGGATGCTTTTGAATTTTGTATTGCCTTTACTAGTCTCTCTTTTCCCTTTTTAGACTCTTTTTTTATTCAATCTTGTATTATCCCATTAATATAGGTATGAAATCAAAGGTTTCCAAAGCATCTTCCAATAACTTTGTGGCTTCTTCAATTTGCTTTTGTTTTTCTATGGTTGGTGTGAAGGATTGTCTAATGTGCATAATGTCAAAGGACTTATCCTTTGTTTCATGATCTCTTAGTGAAGAGTAGTCTAATTTAATTTCATCATCTTCATCTAAAGAAGCCATATTACTATTGTTTGAAAGAAGTGTGTCAATGTTGTTGTTTTCTTGAACCATGATACCTTCCCTAGTAGGAGAGTTTTTAGGAGAGCAAAAAACTAGATGTTCATGACATTCAAAGTGTTGAAAATGAAGGTGAAATTGTAGCTTAAAACTTGTAAACCTATGTGATTGTAGATTTAATTAAGCGTTCTTTGTCACAATTCTTTGTGTATGATTATCTGTTTAGATCAATTTTACCAATTTGGAGAAAGAGACAAAATATTGTAGAAGAATGAAACAAGAAGATAGAAGTGACACAACATACACGTGGAAAAACCCTTTCGGGAAAAAACTCCACCAGAATCAATAGTGCTTGTATTATTTAACCTTAGAACAAGATTACAATAATATTGTATCAATCCTTGATTGATATGCTTCCTTTCCTTCTGTGCGAACCCTTTTCCTAGTACCTGCAAAACAACATAAGTAAACAAGTTAAACAAGGAATTGCAAGCTAAAACAAGGACCCCCCATGAAATCCATTTACAATATCCAAACTAGGAAGAAAATATCAAAGAACACAATGGAACTGATAAAACAAAGATTAAATCCTAATTAGATGTGCAAACTCATGATCCCATGGGGGAATTGGTGCCAATTTGATGTGAAAATTGGCCCTTTCCCAATTTCTAAGATGCAAGCTTCGAATGTTGAAGAGATTGATCCACTTTGTTGATGAGGGATGAGAGCTCCAAGCCAAAATATACAAAAACCTAGCTAAGAACTCAATGAAAATAGATGAAATTTGAGAAATATTTGAGCATGGTAACTTTGCATGGATTGTGGATGCTCAAATGAGAATATGAGCATTTTATTTATAGAATGCCAAGATGGATGAATGCCCAAATTTGAGTAATGTGGACTAACATTCATCCAATGACATGATGCCACTTGTCAAGCTATGAATGGGTGAACGGTGTGCAAGATTTGGGGTTTGTGCTAATAAATGCATAATTTTGAATTTCAAAATTGTTGAAATGACATGTAAGAGGGAAGGGAAAATGCAAAAATGCCACTTGGCTCAAGGCAAAGGACATGTAAGATGAATTTATTGCCTTGTTGGATGTACATGTTGACTTGGAATTTTGAATTCAAATTGAGAGCATATTCCAAAAGATGCCTTGTGAGGAAAATAGAGATTTAATAAATGAATTAAATATATTTTCATGTGCAACTTGCATTATCTAGAGGATGGGACATGAGATGAGATTAAATTAATCAAGGGTTAATTAATTTAATGAGAGGGGTTAGATGATGTGACCTATTTGACTCAAATTTATGGATTTATTTAAATCAAATAAGAGAGGAATATGATAAGAGGCTAATTAAATAAGGATTTTGATTTATTTAATTAAAAGGGATGGTGTTAGATTAAATCAAATAAGGTTTTAATTTATTTAATTTAATGGATAGACTTTAGAGATTTAATCAAATAAATTGATTATTTAATTAAATAGGGATAATTAGATCAGATGAATTGATTTAATTAACAAAAGAGAGTGACTTAATTAGAAAAAATGATTTATTTAATTAAGTGATGAAAGTTGATGAATTTAATCAAATAAGAAGATTTGATTAAATGGTTAGATCGAGGGATGATTCAGGAAGAAACAATGTTAGTAAGTCAGGATCAGATGCACAATGTCAATTGGTACATTTTACGTGTCTACACCTTCAACAATCCTTCTTCACACCCTGCAAAAAACTCTCACATGCTTTCTATAGCACAAGCTATCCATGCATTCCATGTGATCAAGCATGAATCCACACATTGCATGCCATGCTTCAAAACCTCACACATGCACAAGCTCAACCTGCTAACCTGCAATCTGGATTACAAACTCTGATGTAATTTCTGCAATAAATAGACAATTATGATAATTGTAAACTCTAAAGAGTTGATAAAAAAATATCATAAAGCTCCTCTCATAAATCCACACCTATATTGTGCAAGTAGAGTTTCACACTATAACATGAAGTCAAAACCAAAGTCTCCTCAATTTAGGCACCCCAAACTAAACACTTAACTAATTGTTGGTCAAGAAAATATCTTACAAGCATCACCTCAAAGTTGGCGCCCAAGAATGGGCCCACTTAACTAAGCCTTGTAAATATCTTCTCATGCAAAATGTGTTAACTCAAAGAGGCCAACTTGGGTGCCCAAGGTGGGTCCAAGTCAATCTTAGTTAACTGAAACATATCTCTCCATCAATTCATGAAAACATTATGCATAATTGATCATCCCCACTTAACTAAATGTATTCATCTGTTATCTTTCATGAAACTAAAGTCATTAGTCATGCAACTCAAGTCAATTGAAGTCAACTAGCATTCAACTCAAACTAACTTCATGCAACTAAAGATAACTGAACCATAACTATACTAAACTAAACTAAACTAAACTAAACTAAACTAAACTAAACTAAACTGAATTGAACTCCACTCATGTAAATATCAATCCCTAATTTGTAGGATCTTTACATGCATTACTGAAGTGTTATCAATCCTCCAAATAGTTAACTTAAGCAAGGTGGGTTCCACCTTCCATGTAGGCACCCCATGTGCTCCTATTTTGTAGGATCTCTTATTGAGCATCCCCACATGTTCCTATCAGTTAGAAATAATTACAAATTCCAATTTACATGTTCATTTCATTCAAATTTAATCTCTTTCTAATCCTAGTGTTGGGGAACACTTTCCAAGGACTTAGGAGATACATGAAATATGTTTAGGATTGCAATTAAATGGCATCCTATTCCCAACACAAAGGTGGGATCTTCTAAAATAACTTCATCACAATTAAGGGGGTTATCAATGGTTAGATCTTTTTGTGTGTCAATGATGCCATTTTCTTGTTCAATAATGTTTTCGTCACAATTCTCATTGATTGGATCTTGTAACACCATAATATCTTCTTTACCAATAGGAGAGATATTAGGAGAGGGGAAAATTTGATGTTGTCTATGATTTCATCCTTTTTCTCTAATGTCTCATTCTCTTGTGCCATAATATCTACCTTGGTAGGATAGATTTTAGGAAAGTGACAAACAATAGGTTCATCACATTTCGTGGCTAGATGTTGTAAAGTAGCTTCATCATACATAGGGGAGGCATCAAGAGAAGGATAACTATGAGTTTCATGTTTACCAATGATTGGAATTTTTTGTTCAAATAGATCTTCCCAAATGGTAGGTGCATCTTGAAAGGGAGGGATAAGATTCTCATGAGTGTCAATAGAGATATCTTCTAACAATAAACTATCTTCTTCATGTCTAGAGAAGATATTAGGAGAAGGAAAGGTTTGATTGTCATGATTATCTACATTTACATCCCCATGTCCTATAATGTCTTCCCAAGTAGGAGAGGTGGGATTGTCATAACTCTCAATTGTGATCACGAAACTTGATAATTATCTACATTTATGGATGGATGTATGCTTAGTTTATTGAGAACTGAGTAAAATTGGATGTGGTTTAAGGTAAAATTGGGTCTATTTAGCCAAAAAGGGCCTAAAATCTAGTGTGAATGTGTAGAACACATTACAACACTAGATTAGGTCCACTTAATTTATAAGCCTCCTAAATTTAATGTGAAGGTGTAAATAAATACACTTTACAACATTAAATTAGGGAAAGGTTAAGTTACTTTAGCTTACAAAGGGTCCAAGACCGAATGTGGATGTGTAAAACACCTCACAACACTAAATCAAGGCGATATCAAGTCCAATTTATCATTAATTATTCCCAAATCGAGTGTGAAAATGTACATGACGACATTTTTTGACACTACAATAAGAAATTTGAGGAAATAAGGGTATGTGTAGAATTATGTGAAAGTATGTATCCATGATTAATTACCCACTCCAATCAATAGCAAGAAGGGGGATATACTTGTTTATCGATGGCTTTTATGACTAATATTAGGTAAGAATTAAAGAGGATGGCTAACCTAGGACTAATTTCTCCATTTAATGGGGGTAATTCATGTATATTATATGCCCTTCAGATTAAAGAATGCTCTTGTTTTCTTTAGCCACATAATGACAAATGCTTTTAAAGACTTCATACATGATTTCCTAGAAGTATACTTAGATAATTGAATGGTATATGAACTAGTAAAAGACCACATGTACAAACACTCTAGACTATGCTAGAAATATGCAGAAGCCTACAAATATCCTTGAATATAAAGAAATGTCTCTTTGTTGTACTATTTAGTACACTTATAGGGTACATTATTTGCATAAAAGACTTAATGGTAGACCTTATGAAGGTGGACCTCATCATGATCTTATTTTCGCCTAAGAAAACACTAGAAGTAAAGACCATCCTAAGGTATGCGAGATACCACTGTAAGTTCATTAGAGGCTATGTGGCTATAATAGCACCATTGAAAGATTTATTGAAGAAAAAAGCCAACAAAACCATCATTTGGAAAAAATAATGTCGGCAATCATTTGACACTCAAGAAAAAGATTGTTGAAGCATCAATTCTAATTTTTCTAGATTGGACAACACCATTCTATGTCCATGTAGGTGCCTTTAGTGTATTCATTTGAGTAATCCTAGAAAAACATATAGGAAATAAGGACCATCCTATTACATTTGCAAGTAGGAAACTATCTTAGGTAGAAAATAATTACACTACCACTAAGTAAAGAATTGGTAATGGTGTATGCACTAAATAATCTTAGACACTATCTCTTATCCACACCATTTACATTTTACATTGACCATGAGCCATAAAAGTATTTATTGAACATGCTAGCGATTCAAGGAACAATATGCAGATGGTTGTTACTATTCTAGGATTTCAACTTTAATATCATGTTAAAACCCAAAGGGAATAACCAAGGTCCTAACTACTTATCAAGAATTGACATAAGGGAATACCCAAAAGAACAAGAATGATATCTCCCTAGTGCAAATATATTTAAAATAACAGTGACACCAAAAGAATTCCATGATATGGCCTCACTATTATCTACAGGCTAATATCCATAGGATATGACACCGGAAGATAAACAACTGCTACTATGTAAGTCTCTACCTTTTGCACTAATCTAAGGAGAAATATATAAAATTGAAAGAGATGACATCATCCATAGAGTGGTATATGAACATGAAAGAGGAGAGATAATAAGAGAAGCACGTAAAGGAATCTCTGGAGGACACAATTCAAGGGATGCCATCACAAAGAAGATAAGATTGGCAAGATTATGGTAACCAACTATATATAAGATGCATAGCAATATGCTAAATAATGTGATATTTTTAATGAATAGGAAGGCCTAATACAAGGGATGAAATTCTTGTACACCTAGTACTAGCTAAGGTACCATTTGAAAATTAGGATATAGACTTTATTGGATCAATAGAATGGCTAACCAAACTATCCAAAGCTAGTTTCATTACAATTGATGCAAAATATCTAACAAAGTGGGTAGAAGAAGAACCGACTAGGGATTAATGTCCACTCAACATCATTGGTGATGAAGGAAAGTAATTTGAAAATAAAGTAATTATGGAGCTACTAAAGAGTTTCATGATTATACATAATAAAAGTAATTCCTACCACTTGTAGGCTAATAGGGCAAGTGAGGCATTAATAAAATCATAGGAACAATCTCAACTAAAATGTGCAATAACAATAGAATAAATTGGGATATCAAAATACTTGTAGTATTATGGGAATATAAGACTACCTACAAGTGGTTCAAAAAAGTTATTGCCTTTAAATTGGTGTTTAGAATGGATGCAAGCCTACTCCTAAATGTTATAATACCTAATCTTCACAATATAATAACTCTTGAACTCATTGATGACGACTCTTTACAGGAAAGAGTTGAAGACTTGGAAAAACTTGATGAGACCATAAAACTTGCGGTATACCATCAACTCATGAAAATAAGAAGACAAAAAAGCATGACATGACATGAAGAAATAAATAAAACATTCAAAAAGGATGACATGGTTCTATTGTATGGTCCAACAAATTTTAAAAATAAGGAAAATTAAAAGTGAGATGGTTATGTCCCCACTACATTGACAATATACTACAATTTGAGGTAGTAAAACCAAGAATACTTGATGGTATAGAATCATAATGTTATGTCAATGGGGAAAGACTAAGAATTACCATCAAACCCTAAAATAATTAGTAAAAAAAATTATGTTGTATTATACTTGTGATGATAATGTAAGATAATTTATAAACATTACTCGCTAATAAGAGTGGTGAGAAAATCCAAAGACTAGAAAATCGTGGGAAGGTAAGGAACAACTACAAGAATTTAATGCACTTAGTACTATTGAGGGTTATAAATTCTCAAAAGAAATATCCTTGCTTTCACTTTGCACACACTTCCCTCCCAATGACATTTATAAGCTCATTCTACAAAACCCTAGCCACATTATTTGTAACACTCAAGTCTTAAATCACAAAAATGGCCACCCTACACTCATGGATATCTCACAAAGGCCCCAACAAAAATACAAAAAAATCCCAATTAAAGTAATGGAGGTAGGCCTTAGTGAAATTTTTTTAAAGTTCCCACAAATGTGATCTATATATAGGATATCCAAAAATACATTCATTCTCTCCTCTCTAAAATTGATCACATCAAGTTCAAATAGCTTCGAAAAAACTTCTACAACTTGGAATGGAGGATTACCCACCACAATATAGCCAATATGGGAAAAGAAGCTTGATATATTGATTTTTTTTTAACTTTACAAAATAGGAGGGTTGGGTCTACATAATCCTAAGCTAGATCCATGATGAATATATATACCTAGATAAACTCCACTAGATAACCAAACAAGAAATTCAATTTGTTAAGAGGTTATGTGCACAAAGGAAAATCCCTCCAATGAAGTCAATCAAGAATAACAAGGTCACTAAGCTAACGGGGGCAACATACGATGGTCAGACTTGGATGTGATAAAAATTATAAATATGGTAGTACAATATGAAACCATGGGCATTGCATATAAAGTCTATTATACAAATAGGGATGGCTCTACCACAATGAAATCCATACACCTTGCATATAAAATTATTGTAGAAGGTAAGAACATTGACCTTTGTGAGGTATTACAGGAACATATTTTTTGAGAACATGTAATGCACCAAGAAGTCCTACTACCAACTTAGGTATGGAACCTTGATTTTATGCCTTAATCTTATTTCCTCAATGAATTGCTAGTCTTTGTGGGAAAATTTTGAGAAACCACTAGACCAGTAGCTACCTAGATCAATGATCATGTTCAATGCTTTAAAGAAATTACTTCTTTCATCACAACATATTGGGGTTTCTTCAAATTCATCCAACAAATCTTGTAGGATAGAGAAAGGTCATCCTATGGTGTGGTGTGGAGGTATATCAGGGATATTATATTTTCGGTCGAGAAAGACTACACTTTGAGGGGGGCCATTGAACCTTGTACCTTCTAGATGCTACAACTCCTATATGAAGTCAAAAATGCAGAGATAGATTCTTATGCAACCACTTTGCTTCAGCTATCCAAAGACCCCAACACAAAGAAATTTACCACCTATAGGGAATTTATGGATATTATTGCCAAAAATAAATATGAGGAGCATATGAAAAATAAGAAAGAAAAGTGGGGGCTCTCAAAGGAGGAACTAGAGGAGTAAAGTAATTCCACTCCACAGAGATCATAAAGACTACAAGTAGGAGCCTCTCTTGCCACATCCATATGATTAGAAGAAAAGGGTAAGGAAAAGAGAAAATTACCCACCTCACCTCCATAAAGGGAACCATCAATAGAAGAGGCCACTAAAGCACTCCTACAAATGAGTTTGAAATGAAAGAGGAAAAGACAAAAATAAAAGGCACAAAAACATACCTCTCCATCATCATATAAAGAACAATAAGAAGAGACATCCACTACACAAAGACTAGAGGATCCATTGGATGAAATACACTATTCAATGAATGGACTCTCAAGAAAACCATGGCACTCTACGAGGAGACCGAAGCCCCCAAAAAAGTAATCATGAAAGGGAAATAATTGGATACATAGTTGCCTCCATAAATATGTCAGAGAGTATGATTGAATAAATGCCACAAGCCAAGTAGCATCAACCCTAAAACAAAGAAAGGAGATTGAAACACAAATGAATGATCAACTAAAAGAGAAAGCTCTAGAAAAGGTCACTTAATCAATATATGCAATGCAAAAACATAAGATTCAACAAGTTCAAGCTTAGGAGCTCTACTCAAAGCAATGAGTGGACAAATTGATGCTCTAAGATCCTCAAATAACAAAGCATATTCAAGTGGAGACAATTAAAGCCACCAAAAAGGCCCGCAAAGCAATAAAAGAGGAAGAAACACAATACCACAATATCCCATATTCCCCTTCCAAAGATACACATAATTTGGTTGATCGGGAAGTACTATCTCAACCACCACTATCTCCACAACAACCATCTTCGTCTACAAAATCACCACCACAAGGGACTTCTTAGAACAACAAAAGAAAATCCAATTTGTGGCTACTCCACAACTTCTATAACTTCCACTAGTTGATTCTCAGGTGGATATTACTATCATCTCCCCTTTACAGAAGTTTCAAGTTGGGGACATTTTTCATCAAACAAAAAGGGAGGATATACTAAAACAACATGTGGACAACACTAAGCAGCCAGAGGGAGTCATAAGTGACATTAAGCTAAAATTTCTACATGTACAAGGAGATTCATATTAGTTATTGGGGGTGTAGATTAAACTTATAGTAGATGGATTACTACAAAACATGCAACAATAAACATCCACCCTTTGCCAAGCAATCATTGTGAAACTTGACAAGGCAAAGTTGGATAAGAAAAAGAAGAAATGTGCAATTCCCCATACCGTGTTGGAATCCAACATCAACACACAAAAAAATACCAAAAGTGATATCAATGCCTTATATTAGTTTTGCCTACAATGGCCTAATCTCACCAAAAACCTCAAAGTCTAGATGGATCAAATAGAATAAAAAATTCTTCAGGTGGGGACTTCTTATGATGCTCTACATGATGTAGATGGAAAGACAAGGGCCCAATTAGAATCACTCCATGTCCAATTGTAACAATTGTAGGAACAACAAGAGAAACTCAAAAATTAGTTTAAACAAATAAGGGAGGTAGTAAGTATGTGGTTGACACATATAGCAAGTCTCATCCACAATCCACAAATTTGGCTCAATAGATTCAAATTCCCACTACCTTGTTGGAAGTAGAAAAGATCCCAACAAAAATCAATGTACATTTTAATCACCTCCTCCAATGAGCTAAATGTTTGTGCATATCTTATGATCTCTAATGTGGCATATAACTGATATTATTTATGTTCCATGTGCATAGCTCAAGTACAAATTTTTCACTCAAATCCTAAATTGATCTTTCTACTATTGTTGAGCTTGGAGTATAAACACAACATACAAAGAATACTTAGAGCTTATAAATTTGGTCTATGACTCCCCACTTTTCTTGTTAACAATCATGCTCTAAAATGAGAACATATTAAAGTTACTCACTACAATTGTGTATAATGTGTTTGCATATACCTAACGTATAGAATCACATGATGTTGATAATGATCATTTGGATAGAGTGATTCTATTGTGTGTTGGCCAATGCATAATAATGCTGAGAAATTTATGGATGGATGTATGCTTAGTTTATTGAGCACTTAGTACTATAAAAGGATGTGGTTTATCGTCAACATACTTGACCACTAGAGTTGCCATCATTTGTGATCGCGAAACTTGATAATTATGTAGATGTGTCTTGAGATGTTAAAAACTCAAAGCTTGAGTCTCTTTCAACTATTATAAGAGGCAATCATACACAAATCCCTCTCAAAATGGCATGAAATTTAACCATATACAAGTCAAAGGGTTGATATTGGAAAGGGCTTGAAAGGTGGAAAATTGTTTGCTTCCCTTATAGGGTTTAGGACTTAAAAGGGCAATTTTCACTAACTTTCACTTAAGAGCAAACCCTTGAGATTTCAATGCAAAAGAGAAAGAAATATTGCAAGAGGGATGTTCTAAGGGGTGGATATGATCTAATGAGGGGTTCACCACCAAGTTTAGACTTGGAAAAGATAATGAAATGCAAGATGCAACACTAAACCCTAATTGAATGCAAACTAACACTAAATTACCTATAAAAGTAAATGAAATGAAATAGAAAATTGAATACATGAAGGTGTGCACCTGAGAAACTGGAGATGGCTGAATGGAGGTTTGAATCATTGAAAAATCTGTTTTTACTATTGACTAGGACTCATTCGTTAAGTTGGGTGAATCAATCCTGTTTCTGGGAGACTGTGTAGGAACAGGTTTTTGACAAAAGGGTATTTGAATATGCAAAGTCTTGAAAATTGACTGGAACTGAGACTCATTCACCAAAAGTGGCAAATCAATCCAATTGGGCTTTTTTGCAACTTCAAAAGCTGATCCTGCTCTGTCCTTCTTGATTGGTTTCCAAATTCGAATCCCCAAATTGCAACCTATAGATCTTCTCCAAGGTTCTCCAAGGCTTAATGACAACTTTGACAACTTTGAATGATTTACAACTTAACATGAAATGGCCATGAAGGATGTAGATCTTGATTTTGACAATAGATGTAGAACAATGCTTGATCTTGGATTTTTAATGCTACATCACAACACTAGCTCAATAACATGCTTGATGCTTGATATCCTTGACATGATGGATCTTGAATTGTTGCAATAATTGATGGAGAATTCTGCCCTTTAATGCCTTAGAAATGATCTTGAATGCTTTCCTAACAATCTTGTGAAGTCTTGGAATCCGTAACTCTTGCTTGCTTGACTTGATATCATGAATGCTTGATGAAATAATGATTTGAAAGCTTGTTTATATAGGCAATGCACTCAAATGACCATTTATTTGGTCCCAAAGGCTGAAATAGAAGAAATTTGAATTTAAAACCAATTTTTCCTGCTCAAAACCTTGAAAATAGGCCAAATAGGACTCATTCACCATTTGTGGCAAATGGGTCCCACCTTGATGGGTCTCATTCGCCCAAAGTGGCGAATGGGTCCCACAGGGCCTATTTTGAGTGGTAAAGTGTCGATGAGTGTGTAAATTAAGTTTATATATTGATTTTGTCCGGTTTTTGATTAACATATGCCTTGAGATGAATAATACGGGGTCATAGGGGCCTATTAATGATAATATAAAGATCATAAATGGAATAGGGCCCAAAATTCAATGTGAAAGTGTAAATAAATATACTTTACAACAATAAATTAAGACAAAATTGGGTCTATTTAGCTTAGAAGGGTCGTAAATCCCATGTGAATGTGTAAAACACATTACGACACTAGATTAGGTTCACCTTAGTTTACAAGCCTCCTAATTTTAATGTGAAGGTGTAAATAAATATACTTTACAACATTAAATTAAGGCAAAGTTAAGTTAATTTAGCTTAAAAAGGGCCCAAGACCTAATGTGGAAGTGTAAAACACATTACAACACTAAATCAAGGCAACATTAAGCTTAATTTCACATGGAGGGCCCAAACAAGTGTGAAAATGTCCCTAATGACATTTTTCAACACTACATCGCTATACTAGATATTGGTTATATACAAAGGATTGGTTTAACATTTATCGCTATTTCGAATTTGAGAATATCACATATGTCTTCATTTGAATGGTACTTTACAATAGAAAATACAACTTACATTAAGCTAAACAAGTATCGTGAGAAATAATTATTTAATAAATAAAATAATTGATGATTGATATCTCAAATCGTTGAGATAGTTGTATTTAAGATATAATAATATTTTTGTTAAAAAATCGAAATAAAATACTTATAAAAATAATGATAGATGAAGAACGAATGCCAATTATCTCCGGTCTGTTTTTTAGTCTGGTTCTGGAAACAAAAACGGAGTTAACGAAAAAATTGTTGCATATTAAAAACAACTCGTCCTACAAAATCTAATAAGGTTAGTCTGGTTCACGGAAGCAAAATTTTTTGAGGAAATTCTTGGATTACAAGAAGCACTGGTTAAGTCATGTATCAGATCTTTGTCAAGGGTTTGGACGGAAAGACAAAATGCCTGCAGATATCAACGCCGAATTTGAGAGCTTCAGATCTGAAGAAAAAGATCTTCGAGTCGGTGAAAGTTCCGCATCGGTTCCAACTGCTCGTTTCGGGCACCCGACAGATTGCTGAAGATGCCCTTCTGGTCGCGGCCGATGATGGATTATATCCACCAATTAATGTGCTTTTGAGGCTCAGGGGTGGGAAAGGAGGGTTTGGATCTTTGCTTCGCGGGGCGGCGACAAAAGCCGGGCAGAAGAAGACCAGCAATTTCGATGCTTGCAGAGACATGAGCGGAAGGCGTCTTAGGCACGTGAATGCCGAAAAGAAGTTGGAAGAATGGAAGGCCGAGGCACAGGAACGGCAACTGGAGAAGGTGGCGGAGGATTATTTGAAGAAGCAGGCGAAGAAGGGAAAGGGGAAGAAGGCGGGGAAGGAGTTCGATGAAGGGGCCGTGGACGTAGAGAAGTACAGGTCTGAGGCCGAGAGGGCTATGGAGGGAGTCGAATCGGCTGTCAAGGATGGCCTCTTGGAGGCGCTTAGGGTTCGGCAAAAGGGAAAGAGGAAGATAATTGAGGATTCCTTGTCTTTGACGCCCAAGCGAGCTAAATTGTGGTATGTTTGTGAGATTAAAAAATGTTAGGTTTTCTAGGGTTTAGTCGACGTTGTTTTTTTCTTGCTGTTTCTTTGATAAAATTTTGTGAAGTTCCACTTGCCGTGTAGAGATTTCGGAATGAAGAGTTTTGTTAGCCTCTGTGAACAAGTTTGTTCGGGTTTGTAGGGTTTTTTTCTCTGTTACTTATCTTCTTCTTTTGTGTTTTTTAGATTATTTTGAGTGAGTTTGCACATTTCCATTTAAATGTAGATTTTCATTCGTCGGTGCGAATTTTTTTGATAGCGTCTCAATCGTTTGTTTTCCCGTTGTTTTTCTTCGTCATGTTCTTTTTCAAATAAATTTATGAGTTCACTACTGCCGTGGAAAGATTTGGAATATAGAGGTTCATAACCTGATGTGGAAATATGCTTTTCAATTTTTATCGTATTTGCAGTTCTTCTAAATTTTCGTACCTTACATTTAAAAAAACATTAGGGCTTCTACGGTTTCATTTTCCGTTCCTTTTCCTTTTCAAAGTTTTCAAGTGTACGTAACTGCCATGAAAATATATTAGGGTTTCCAGGGTTTTAGTTTCTGATCTTTTTTATTCTATTTTTAGAAAAAAATTGACTTAGCACCAGTCGTAAATGGATTTGGAAATGTTAATGTAGCATGAAAAAAAAAAATCGTAGCAAAGACATCGTTAGGCTTTCGAGTGTTTTGTTTTGTTTTTTTGTTGCTTTGGTTTTGTGTGATAAAGTTTTTGTGAGGCTGCATCTGCGGTAATGTTAGGTTTTCATTTCTCTGTTGTTTTAGTAGTTTAAATTATATTGTTTATTTTTGCATGAGGCTCTGATGGTTGAGCAGAATGGCAAGTAGAAAATGAGTCAGAATCCTGCGTCTGTTATATCTGAGCAGGCTAAATTATGGTAATTAAACATTTGAGACTTTCACTGGTTAACATAAAACTGTATACTGGTTTTTGATTCCAATGTTTTGAATCTTCTTCAAGACCTTTCTTTAGGTTATGCCTGTTACTAGATCAAAGATATCTAAGGTTCTGTGGATTTTGTTCACAGATGTTTTTCTTTTTCATTTTCTCTGTTTTTGAAAAATTTGTGACATCGCATCTGTGCCATAGAGTAGAGTTTCATTACCAGACATCAGTTTCTTTTATTATCGTTTAAAGTTTCATTCTCCATTGTTTTTCTTATATTTGTAAAATATTTTTATATCATATCATGCCTGCCATGAAATATAAATATTAGAGTTACTAGGGTTTTGTTCTCTGCCACATTTCTTCTGTTATTTATTATTATATATTTTTTTGAAGTTGTACCTGCCATAATGAGATTTGAAATGAAGAGCTTCATTGCGTGGCTCAAATATTTTGTTAGGGTTCTTACTGTTATGTTCTCTGTTGGTTTTGTTGATCTACTTTTTAAAAGATTTTTTAGCAGCTTATTCCTGACATGAAGGAAAAATGTTAGATTTCTAGTTTCATTTTCTTTGTTTTTTTTTTTTAATACTAAAGTGTTCACACCTGTAATTACAACAGTGTTAAGGCTTCATTTTCTATTCTATTTTTCTTGTATTTTGCTGTATTTATTGTGTGTTTGTTTTTTTGTTGTATTTTGCTAGGAAAAGGTTTTTCCATATTGGAATATAGAGTTTCATTGCCTGGCATATCAAAATTTGTCAGGGTTTTGTTCTCCATTTTCATTGTCTAGTATTTTAAGTATATAGCAGTATGCCCCTTACATGAAAAACATAAATTTTAGGGTTTCGTTTTCTGATGCTTTTATTTATTTATTTTATCTGATCACCCCTACAATTGTTTAAAAATAGTAAGGTATTCATTTTCGGTTGTTATATTTTATGAAGTTGGCACCTGCTGCAAAAAGAATTAGGAATGCAGCATTTTGTTCTTTAGTATTTTTTGTTGATTGGGTAAATTCTCCCCTTTTTAAGCTATTATCATTGGCATAGTGACATGGAAAGAATTTGGAAGTCATGGTTTTGTACTTTAGTAAGTTGATTCATTGATTTTTGTGTTTTGAGGGGCAACATTTGGGTTAATTGCTATGATTCAAGGTAATCTCTTATATAAAATCCACATGTCCTTTTTCTTGTTTTGTGAGTTATTATTAGTTTGCAATTGTTTTTTCAAAGAACAAGGAATTTAGAGTTTAATTCTTTAGCTTTTGTCTAAGTTGGCAGTTCAAACATGGGTTGAAGTATGGGTTTGGGTTTTAGTTATGCCAATACGTATTTGATAGTGATAAAGGTTATTGCTAATTCAATATTAAATGTCAAATAATACAAAATACATTTAAAATGAAGTCCATTATGCTTGGATGGATAGAAGCTCCACTTGAGTGGCTTCTCAAGTTTGATTTCCAATGGGGGGAGGGGGGGCTCTGAAACAGGTGAGGTATTTGGGAATCCCCTTCTTTGTGAGCCCCAACCTTAAAAGAGATGTGGCTGTGGATCAAAGCCAAGGTGGATAAGAAGATTGATGGATGGAACATGCAATACCTTTCTATTGCTGGTAGAATCCAAATCTGCCAAAAGATGATGTCCTCTTACACCATCTACTTTGCTTCTGTTTGGTTCTTTAACAGTTACCAAGTGCATGAAATTAAGAAGAAGATCAAATGCTTTCTATGGTTTGATGGAAGAGGTAAAAGGAAGATGCACTTTGTCAAGTGGGATTGGTGTTGTCTAGAGAAAGTCAATGAAGGACTTGGGCTGAAAGACCTAAAAAAGCATGGCATTGCATTGACAACCAAATGGATAATAAAATCCCTAGTGGGGATGAACCTTGGAAAGTGCTAGTCAAAAATAATATTTAAGAGGCAGTACCTAAGATGGCTAAGACTTGGAAATCCCTACCTTTTAGTGATCTACATATTACCAAGCATCAAATTGTTGGTTAGAGGGAATGTTAAATGTCCTCTGTTTGTTGATCACAATCAGAACCTAGTCCACCCTAGTAGATCTATTTGGTGGAACCTAGAGCACAATGGGAAGGCATTGGCCCTTCTACAAGGTTGCTCTGCAAAGAAATGGCACCAAGTTGGTATCAAGACATTCATCACCATCCTAAGGGATGGAGCATTAGTTGATTGGGATCAACTTAGAGAGGAATTTAACCTCCCCCTCTCCAACTATAGGACTTATTCTGTCATTAAAGATACTTACAAAGAAATCAATCTGGGCTCCAACTCCAAGGGTGGGGACCCCCTCCCTTCTGATTTTGTGTGGCAAGACTCCACCCCTCTCAAGGAAGTTAAAACTAAAACTATCTATAAAAATCTAATCAATCCCAACCCACCCACTGAGCATCTTAATAAAACTTGGAAGATTAATCTTGATTGCAAATCTTGGATGCTAAAAAAGCTTGTTTTACATGGCTTTTGCTTTTATAGAAATTGCCTTATAAAATGAATCATTTTGACATTGACATTTGTAGCTTGTGTAGGTGCCTGAAACTATCAATCACATTTTCTTTGATTGTTTTTTTGCTAATGAGATTTGGAAAATATTTTGTAATGAGCATGAAATTTAGAATATTAATGGGAAAGTTAATTGGAAAAAGGTCATGTTGAGTTATGATAATAATCTTAGCAAGGATTTGCATTTGTTTTAGTGCTGATATACATATGATTCTTGAATAACTAGTTATAAAAAGATGTTTAAGAATAACATTTCTAATTAAACTGAAATATTCCGAGCCAAATTTTTTCGATTTTAACAAATTGCAAATTACAATCAATGCACCCGTTAAGGTTAGAGGATAAACCAAAACGTGCAGGAAGCAACTCTAACCAGAATGTACACTAGGATCCCGATGTGGGCAAGGTGTGAGCATTGGTCAGAGGATCTAAAACAAACTGCTTATGCTGTAACTCTAACCAAGAATGGCGCCGATGATGGCGAGCATATGGTCAGAGGGTCTTCTAATCTAAATGCTGAAGGGAACTCGACGTCAAGTATGTGCTACCCAATCCAATACGGAGTGAGGGGCGACCATATGACGGAGTGATTACAATAACAATGCTTGAAAGATAAATGCTGAAAGCTGAAACACTCAACACCCAGAATGTGCTTGCTAACCCAGAATGGGAGAGTAGCTACCATAGGGCGGAGGTAAATTAAATGTAATAGCAAATGAAGACTGTAAAGATGAACATTACAATTTGATAAGCAAGATTATAACTGCTGTCAGTACTACTGCCAGCTTACAAATGTTAGACAATGCCTTGCTATCAATTACAATCAAGAGTAATAGAACTGCAACAATATTAAAGGATTCTTTCAATGAATAAGGAAGATCAACTCAGAAACTGCAATATTACGGCCAACCTGATAATCTGATTTTGACAGTCCGGATCTTCACATGCACGAACAGCAGCCCTGTAACTCACCAATTTACTCACAACACTCTCAAAACTCACTCAAATCTCACAGAATAAGATGCAAGATGACCATATAATGATGGCGACCCAATTAGCACACTGAAACCCCAACGAAAGACATTAGATTATTTATGCACGAAAAACCAAGCAAGTACAGATGGTACGGCCAGCTAGAAGGGCGATTTTGTTTTAAAAATTAAATGCTGATCTATAAAATCTGAAACTTGAGACAAAGGTTCACCCTACCCAGACAGAGAGATATGAACAATGCCCAGAAGGATATTTTGTGTATTTTTTGACATATGAATGAAAATATGAATCTGCTGTAGCAAATAATGCAAAAACCAGAACTTCTAATATGCAAGCAACAACGCTATATAAGCAAATCCAACTACAAAGTATCAACTCAACAACAATGCAAACCTCACTAAAGAATCACTCATAAGCATACTAAATTCTCCACTAGATGCTATCTCTCAAGCATGAAGTCGAGCCCAGACTAGGAGGCATTCATTCCTCGAAGAAATCCCGCAACCATTTCGGCAGCATAACAATAGCATAGACCAAAGATGTGAAATGATGCTCAAGGCCTCCTTTTTATAACTTCCTGTTGACTTCTCGAAACCCTAAAAATCCACTTTAATGCCAAACCCTAATCCTCTCTCCAAAATGGCGTCCTTTTCCTTTCAAGCTTAATATTGATATTTTAATTAAATTCACCTTGATAAATGCGCCCTCATTTAGCTTGCTTTGACTTTGGAAAATTCAATATAAATTTAATATATCCTCAATGATGGCGCCACCCTTCAAGTCCACCTTTTAAAATAACATTAAGTTATTTGACTAGGCCAAGGTGATAAAATAACATTTAAAATATAATGTTATTTTTAAGTGAAATAGCTCATCCCCCAAAACTGCATTCTGAAGCCCGAAACTGAAAACGCCACTGGAGTCAACTGAAGAGGAAAGTCAACTGCCTGAGACCAACCTGTTTACTGCCAAAAATAGAATTTACTAAAAATAGTAAATTCCTGGAAATGCTCAGAATGCCGAGACGAACATACCACTGCGAAGCTCTCTGAAAACCCAGAAAGAATCCGCCATTGAAACCACCAGCTCTGAGCAAAGACATCCTTAAAAATAGGAAACCCTAATTTTACCTTCCGACTAGCCTTCGGGTTTCCAGAAAAAGGCCAACGGTCACTGGAAAGATCAGGTTCGAGAAGGGGACATTACAATCCGCCCTTCCCAAAATTGCTTGTCCTCAAGCAATACCACCACAACTCCAGAAATTTTAAAACTAAACCATACGCAACAAGTATGATCCCTGGTTCCCAAACCCATCGCAGGAAGGACCCACCATGCCGATGCTGTTCCACTCTGATCACATCCGTGAAATCATCATGCCTATGCTGCACTAACCTTCCTTGTAACCCCAAAGTGTTACTGTCCATGATACTCATACTGAAAAATCTTAAAGGACTGAGACCAGCTTCATGCGACGTCTCATGTCCAAGAGGCCCAAAGTCAACAGTATCAACTATACCACTGTCAACCACAATGGACAGGCTGCTCAACTCAAAATCAAACTCCTCAACATACCTCCATATTGTAACAAACGAAGCCCTGATGGAAAAAATGATATCTTCAAATCTTCTTGCAAGGAGGAAAGCAATCCTTTGCAAGATCTCAACAAATTCAGCCTCATGGCTTCTTTTGGAGCTACTATGCATCAACTGAATTATATCGACACCACCATGAAGACTTCTAATCACTCTTACTATTCCAACTACAAGAGTCTCAGAAGGGAAAGCCAAAGTGTGTGGAAGTTCGTTGTTCAAAACCAATATAGTAAAGAAACTATCAAAATTTGCTTCACAAACCTCCATAGGATGCACTCCAAAAGTAGAATAGGTGCGAAGGAACAAATAATCTCTGCTGTTCAAGGCCGAAGTCAGCGAAGTGCAATCTGATTTTAGTACCTCACACAAGAAAGAATAGCAGCACCAAAGAAATTCCCAAGTGTGAGTGTATGATATGAGCATAGAGTTGCAAGGTAACAACTCAAAAATGGCCGAAAAACATACTAGAGCAATTTCCATCTGAAAACTACCACCTCGTTGGCAAGTGGTGATGAAAAAACTCTCCCAAACGAGAGTAACTCCACAAGTAACAGGGCTGGTCTGCCTCCAACCAGCAAGCACGAGTCTCAAAATCTGCTCTTGTCTTAGCCAAGGATCAACGCCAAGAGCAACCAATTGTTCCTCTTTCCAATCCATACTCAAAATTTCTCTCCAATCCATTTGTCGATGAACAAACGGAACCATCATGGGGCTGGAAAAGAAAGTCACAACATCATTAATACTGAAATTTTGATCCTTATCCTTCAAAAAGTCCTTCTTTCCACAAGTAATAAGCTCTATCAACCCATATTGAGAATCCCAAGCATGGATACCCAACTGAAAGTGATCTCCAACATACTGAAAAGAAAACTCAACACATTCCCAAATGCTAGTAAGGATCAAGTGCATACTGAAGAGATTGATGCCTCCGCTAATGAACCTTTGAAGCCTATCTATGAAAGCTTCAACAACATGGGAGCATGAACTATTAAATGACTTCAAATCCAAATCCAAAAATAGACCAATATGTGCCAAAGTATGGTTCAACCAAAGGGATGGATTGACAAACATGCAAACACCAAGTTCTGGTCCATCTTCATTCCCTTCTTCATGAGTAACAAGACTTAAATCTTCGCTTCTTGCTGCTGTACTGAAGTTACCAGCAGCTACCAAATCTTGCCTTGTTAACACCTTGGTGTCGAAGATGTTGAAATCTCCTCGAATCAACACTTCCCATGTATAGACTTCATCCTCAAACCCACTTATGCATTCATTACTAATCAACAGACGTGGCACTTCCTCATGGAGTGATATCGAGGCATCCAAGCACTGGAAACCAAACTCAGTTTCATTCTCTATTTCATCCTCTACTTCATAGAGAGGATTATCATAACTTTTCTCATCACCTTCTTGAAAAAGAGGATTGTCATAAACTTGAAAGTCATTCCTTTCGTCTTGCTGCTCCAAATCTGCACATGCAACCTTTGATTTTCTTGTGAAACCTTCAAGATCAAACTCCTCTCGAAGACTATCAATCTCATCAATTACTTGCTTGATTTCTCCAGCTCTTCGTGCATCCTCTTGCTCCTTGAAAAGTTTGAAATCTGCAAACTGGTCTTCAATCTTTCTTAGAGTCAACTGAGATTCTTTCAACTTGTCCTTTGTTGATTTAAGCTCCAAAGTGAGCTCATCAACCATACTCTCCCTTTCTTCGAAAACAATGAAGGCCTTCTTTGCAGATTCAACGGCATGATCTCTATCTTCAATCAAGCCTATGTACTCGGATTTCATGGTCTCCAAGGAATCTTTGATAAGTTGCAAATTAGAAAGAGCAACTTCATCTGTCACTCCTCCACGTCTCTCATCAAGCTGAGCCCTCCAGTAAAGCTCTTCAACCAAGCTATGTGTGCGATCAAATAGGGATAGAGCTTGCACTTCCCTGTTAACGGACACCTTGAATTGATCTTCCCACCCATAAGAATGTGAAGATGGTAAATTGTTGATAGGCTGCAACTGAAAATCAGAACTTCGTTTCACGCATTTGCTGCCCTCATTGTTGCCCCCAACTAGTGGAGAATGCTCATTGTCTTGGAAAGCATCATACTTCACTAAGTCTTCAACTCGTTGATTGCAATCAGCTTCATGCCTTGATAAATCAGATTTGTGTTTGGTAATTCCTCCAAACCTTTCATCTTCAAGAGCCATATGGCCCTCAAACTCTGTTTCCTCTCCCATGTTACTTTGAACAAACTTGAAAGCAGCCCCAAACTTAAGCACATTAACACCATTGTCTGCTGATAGAGAACCCTTATCAAGTTCCATTTCTTCATCCGGATCAAAGGGAAATTCATCCCATACCGGTTTGTCATCACTAAGTGCCTTCACACCTGGATCCCAAATGGTGAGAGGCTGATTGTTTTGATCACAAGAAAAGTATTCTTTGTGCAACATTTGGAGTGTTGATTCTTGGAATAGGTCAACTCCCAAATCACTAAAGCTGATATCTTCATAAATACCTCCCTCCAATGGTTGGGTTTGAGGTTCAAACCCAAAACCACCCTTAACACTGTCACTGAAAGGGAGTAAGGAATCTTTAGAGCTAGCTGTTTGAAATTTTTTATCATCCTTATCTTCAATGAACCTATCATCTATAGGTATGTTTCTGATCTCATCATGAACAGTCATATGCATGCCATAAAGGTCTTCTTGACCACTTGTAATAAATTCATCTTGTGAAAACTCTTGAGCTTTTTGGCCAGCAACATAAAAAGAATTATCCATCACCACATCCTCAACAAATGGAGGCATAAACACTACGGCATCTTTACCAATGATATCATTATGGTAATGATCAAAAGCTGGTTCAAGGACACCACTAGTATTCTCCTCATTAATGCACTCATCCCATACAATAGTTCTACCAACATCTTCTGTGAAGCCCTTAGTATCAAAACCTCCATGGGATGAATCCAAATTAGGATTCAAGTCTGCTACTATATTCTTTTCACCGAACTGATCTTTGTCACTTGCTATCACATGCAAGTCTAGGGGAGTATTATGGGGCTCTCCCACACACTCCTCAACTGTCAAGGTTTCTATATCAAACTTACGATCATTTTGAGGTGACATGTGCCCCTTGCTTGTGCCATCTTCAATATTAGTTGACTGATTTTTCTCTTCGTCATGTTCATTTGTGGGCTGCAATCCACAAACAGGCACTTCTTCTTCCTTCATTGCACCTGCAACCATGGCATGTTCTGCTTCCTCCTTAATCATTTTCTTGATGTAGTTGACCATAGCCCGCTTTCCAGGGTAATAAGTCACCACACAATCCAAAAAGGTATCAAATGAAACACCGTTCTTAAACTCCTCTGTCATGCTTTGATAATCTTTATGGAGTTTGGCGGCCTCATGTTCACATTTCCTCTTGAACTGGCATTCTTTAGAAATCCCAATCAAATCCGACTTCTCAGACTTAGCATAAATCTTTCTGATTCCACACCTTAACTCAGGATCCTTCAATAGCGTACACATATCATGCATTAACTCAAGTAGAGACTTCTCTGTAGTCATCTTTCTCTGTTCGTAGTGTCTGGTATCTCTGTCACTCATCTTACAATTAAATCATTAATTACTTTCACAGGATGGCAGGATCTTGGCTCTGATACCACTGAAATATTCCGAGCCAAATTTTTTCGATTTTAACAAATTGCAAATTACAATCAATGCACCCGTTAAGGTTAGAGGATAAACCAAAACGTGCAGAAAGCAACTCTAACCAGAATGTACACCAGGATCCCGATGTGGGAAAGGTGTGAGCATTGGTCAGAGGATCTAAAACAAACTGCTTATGCTGTAACTCTAACCAAGAATGGCGCCGATGATGGCGAGCATATGGTCAGAGGGTCTTCTAATCTAAATGCTGAAGGGAACTCGACGTCAAGTATGTGCTACCCAATCCAATACGGAGTGAGGGGCGACCATATGACGGAGTGATTACAATAACAATGCTTGAAAGATAAATGCTGAAAGCTGAAACACTCAACACCCAGAATGTGCTTGCTAACCCAGAATGGGAGAGTAGCTACCATAGGGCGGAGGTAAATTAAATGTAATAGCAAATGAAGACTGTAAAGATGAACATTACAATTTGATAAGCAAGATTATAACTGCTGTCAGTACTACTGCCAGCTTACAAATGTTAGACAATGCCTTGCTATCAATTACAATCAAGAGTAATAGAACTGCAACAATATACTAAAGGATTCTTTCAATGAATAAGGAAGATCAACTCAGAAACTGCAATATTACGGCCAACCTGATAATCTGATTTTGACAGTCCGGATCTTCACATGCACGAACAGCAGCCCTGTAACTCACCAATTTACTCACAACACTCTCAAAACTCACTCAAATCTCACAGAATAAGATGCAAGATGACCATATAATGATGGCGACCCAATTAGCACACTGAAACCCCAACAGAAGACATTAGATTATTTATGCACGAAAAACCAAGCAAGTACAGATGGTACGGCCAGCTAGAAGGGCGATTTTGTTTTAAAAATTAAATGCTGATCTATAAAATCTGAAACTTGAGACAAAGGTTCACCCTACCCAGACAGAGAGATATGAACAATGCCCAGAAGGATATTTTGTGTATTTTTTGACATATGAATGAAAATATGAATCTGCTGTAGCAAATAATGCAAAAACTAGAACTTCTAATATGCAAGCAACAACGCTATATAAGCAAATCCAACTACAAAGTAATCACTCAACAACAATGCAAACCTCACTAAAGAATCACTCATAAGCATACTAAATTCTCCACTAGATGCTATCTCTCAAGCATGAAGTCGAGCCCAGACTAGGAGGCATTCATTCCTCGAAGAAATCCCGCAACCATTTCGGCAGCATAACAATAGCATAGACCAAAGATGTGAAATGATGCTCAAGGCCTCCTTTTTATAACTTCCTGTTGACTTCTCGAAACCCTAAAAATCCACTTTAATGCCAAACCCTAATCCTCTCTCCAAATGGCGTCCTTTTCCTTTCAAGCTTAATATTGATATTTTAATTAAATTCACCTTGATAAATGCGCCCTCATTTAGCTTGCTTTGACTTTGGAAAATTCAATATAAATTTAATATATCCTCAATGATGGCGCCACCCTTCAAGTCCACCTTTTAAAATAACATTAAGTTATTTGACTAGGCCAAGGTGATAAAATAACATTTAAAATATAATGTTATTTTTAAGTGAAATACGCTCATCCCCCAAAACTGCATTCTGAAGCCCGAAACTGAAAACGCCACTGGAGTCAACTGAAGAGGAAAGTCAACTGCCTGAGACCAACCTGTTTACTGCCAAAAACAGAATTTACTAAAAATAGTAAATTCCTGGAAATGCTCAGAATGCCGAGACGAACATACCACTGCGAAGCTCTCTGAAAACCCAGAAAGAATCCGCCATTGAAACTACCAGCTCTGAGCAAAGACATCCTTAAAAATAGGAAACCCTAATTTTACCTTCCGACTAGCCTTTGGGTTTCCAGAAAAAGGCCAACGGTCACTGGAAAGATCAGTTTCGAGAAGGGGACATTACATAAACTTTGGCAAATTAGTAAAATTGCAAATACTAACATTTTAAATACTTGAATACTATTACTAAAAGACAAAGTAAATAAAATATTAAAATTTGACAAATGAAATTGTCTAATTTGAGATTTCTATTATATGAATGTTGAAAATATGACATGTTACATCATAATATCATATCATAAGGATGATTACAATGAGTAGGATTATACATTGATATCAAAATAAGTACAAAATGCAAAAATGTAGTGAAGGGAGGCCTCTAATCATCCCCAAACTCACTCTTTCACTCACTCTTCTCATTGGTTTTCCTCTTCACCTAGTTGTTGTAAAACATCATATGGCATATGTGAGCAAAAAAATGAAGAATGAGAGTGTTTTGTTTAGCTTATGACTTTTAGAAGGGTCCCACAAGCCTTTAGGGTTCAGCCCAAGGCTCAAATTCCAAGAAAATTAAAAGATTTTTTTTTTTTAAAATTGCTGTTTTGGACATCCTAGTGTGGGGGATGCCTGGGTGTCTTCGAGACGCTCAAGGGACGGCTAGAAGTCCTCGAGACGTCTAGGCGTCCTCGCCGTTTCCTTGGAGTTTCTCAAGTCCTAGCGGCGGTGGGGGGGCGTTTCTCAACTGTCCCCAAGTCTCCAAAACGTCCGGGTCGGGGGGATGACTGAAATTTTGGGGGGGGGGGGGACGCATCCCTGTGGAACATTGATTAAAAGTCTCCATCTTGCTCCTCATTAAGAGCATCAAAGTCATCACTGGTTCATTTGAACCACAAGCAATTGCTTTGTCACTCCCACTAGATACATCTTGTGTAGGAGCTTCATCTTCTAAAGTGATTGCGGCAAGTCATCAACAAATGCACCGTCGACACACTCAGGGGTTACATCACAATTCTTTTTCACCGCTTACTTGTAGTAAACTTGCTTATGTGATAGGAGCTTCAAGTTGGAATCCACATAAACCAAATATTCTACTTTTTTGCAGCCAACCGTTTGTGGTCAATTGAGTGGACAAAGGAGATTGTACTCTAGTTTTGTTCAACTAAAGCATTCACAACCTATTGAAATTAGAGACAAAATCAATACAACATTTGTAATTATAATACATAATATATAGTTGCAAAAGAATAGCAAGAAGGTTAAAAAATAAAAAATGCTGACCTAGGATAAAGTTTTGATTGCAAGAGGTTGGAGTAAAATAGAACCTTTCTTAGGTACCACCATGTATGAGTGTCCCTGTGCTTGTCTCTAAGAGCTCTGTTGTGTTTTTTGTGACCGCACCAAACAGTAGAATAAAGTTTCCAACGACTACTCTATTCTCTCTTGATCAAAGTAGAATAAAGGTTCCTTTCATGCAGTGGAATAGGTTCAGTTGGTTCGTTGTGATTTGCTGGTATCACGAGGGGACTTATGTAATTGTTCGACAACAGACTAAAGAGAAAAGGGGGGGTTTTCATCTAATTCGAGAGATTTGTCGATGAAGTGCAAGTTTCCTAATACTAAGCAGAAAAGTGCAGAATTGAATGGGTGTAGGGATTAGAAAATTTATATCCTAACCTAAGTGCGGGATGCGAAGATCGACTTCAGCAAACTTCAACCAGACTTCACTTTGACTCGCTTCGGACAGCTTCCACAAAGTTGGTGCAATCTTCAAGGGAGTGGATAAAAGTATTCAAATCACAATTCAACATAAAGACACCATCACAACGATGCATGGCAACATGTGAATCATAATTGAAGTTAGGTTCAAAAGGTTCTAGTTGACCACTCAAGGCAAACCTACCATCAATAAGCTTGCTAGTGGTATGGATTAGATGAAGCTTACTTAGATCAAACACCACATTCCATAACTATCATCTACTTGCATGAAATCTATTTTACTCTAAGCTACTTTAAGTTCTACTTAAAATTTCTAAGTGATTTGGAAGGATGAAGAAGCCTCGCTAGCTACCCACAACAAAAGACGAAATCATCATCAATGAAAACTCTTTTTATTATGAGAGTGTTCACAACAACTTCTTACAAAGCATTCAATGAGAAACCTTTCCTTCCTTTTCAATCTATTATGCTATAAATCTATGCTATAAATCTATGCTATTGCTAAGTTGTCTCTCTATGCTCTACCTCTCTAATGATCTCTACGTCTAATCTCTAATGAGGTACAAATGAGGGGGGATGCCCCTTTTATAGCTGGCCAAATCCAATGGACGACTCAAATTACAATCAGATGGATGGCCCAGAGCGTGCCACCTCAACCCTAAACAAGATTCACCCTAAAAATGGCCACAAAGAGGAGTGGGGCAATAAATAAGCCAAAAGATTCCCACTCACACCCGAAGCATCATGGGCAATTAATGCCCACCATCATCTTCCAGAAGATCATCATCCAGAAGGGCGTTTCCATTCTCTTTCTCTTTGGTTGCAAAGTCAATGAATCTGGCTAGCACAACTTCAACTTTCTGAACTGAAATAGGTGGGATGTGATCAAGCTGAAACTTCAACATTGTAACTGTCTGCCCATGCCGAGTACAAGATTTTCTCCAAGCAACTAGAGCATCCTAAGTGTTTTGAGTAATGCTGGAGAAAGTCGAGGTGTTTTCAAAATCATCTTGAACAAAAGTCTTCACCTTCGAAAAGAAAGGCCCCAACCTACTCTTCAAACCATCTGCAGTCACTTCCTCAGAAGTCAGTCTCCTAGCAAAGATAGCCTCAAGTGTGTTTAGGACTTCGTCAAGAATGTTCACCATAGCCTTTCTGACTCTGACCGAATCTGCTTGTGCTGCGTCAAAGAATCCTCGGCTTGTGATCACTGAAGAATACCAGCCAACGAAGTCATATCTACCACCTTCCCTCAACCAAAGTCTGCAATGGCGTATGCATTAAAGCCTCTAGACGAAGAACAACCTTGGTCTGATAGATACGAGCTTCACCCCAAGCCTGATCAACTGCGTCCATTCGTGCCACAATGCTAGAGGCTTGCTGATAAGAATGAGCAAGATCCTCCAAAAACTTCTCTGTCTCAGTGCGAACATTGGTAACCCATTTATCCGCCTCCTGTGCCATCCTCCTCAAGTCTTCCAAGTTGCTAATTGATTCTCTGGGATACTGGGCTGGAAGCTCAATAGCCGGATTCTCTTGCCCACAAGGATGAGACAAGTGTTGTACATAATCAATCAATGTTTTGTGCTCCTTCAATCTTTTATATTTGCCTTCGGTTCGGAGCAACCTATCCTTGAGTACCTGATAGGAGTTATCACACTCCTTGATTATTTGTGCTTCAATGGGGTGGCCTAACTCCATGGTAGTGATCTCATAGTTCTCCGGAACAACCTCATCCCGATCGCACTCAACCCTAGGTACCACCATGTGAAGCGTTCGAGAGCCATCTTCATCTGTTGAAATCTTTGAGAACTTTTTAGCCTTCTTATTTGTTGGAGGTGCACTGATCCTACTAAAAAATTCTTCCATCTCAATTGTTGGATCGATTTCTTCAATAGGGTCTCTTCTCATCCTATCCCTTAGCCAATTTGACACTACCTGCTGCAAGTCAGAAATAATGAATGGCTGTTCATCCCTTGCTTCCTCTTCACGAACTTCTTCTCTACCGTCATCCTGACGAGGCTCATCCATCTCTATAGGCTGAGTATCTCCTGAACCTTGGGCCTCCTGCCCTGTAGTAGTGTTGTCCTCCAGAGCTGCCTCAATCTCATGCTGGAAGCGAGTATCCGTGGCCGTTTCTTCCTCCTCTTCCTGTTGGTTTTCTCTTATAGGTGCGTTGACACTCTGGCCAACGGACTCCCTACGGGGTGGCTGATTTGCCTCCTCTAATTCCCTTTCTTTATTCAACATATTCCTTTGATCATCAAACAACGAGACCTCCTGTATACTTGGTGAATGAGTCCCCAATGGTGTATGTGATGCCACCTCAACTCTCTAAGGCTCCGGCCGGACTGGTTCTTCTCTTCGTGGCTCCACAGCACGAGCAACCTGCTTCTTTTGATTAACAGTGGGCATCCTATGATCTCCCATTAAGTTATGTTCACGTGCCTCTCTACCCAGCCTCTCGTGAATGCCAAAACTGGTATGCAAAGCGTATCCAAATCTGTAATCTTTGGCTCCAACCAATCTAGAAGTGGGAGTGGTGTATTCCTCACTATTTCATAATCAGACTGCATAACATTCATGTCTTCATCTACTTGGTCTGGCATCGGAACAATTTCACATTCCATGATCATGCTAAATGGTATCCTCGAAAACATCCTTCTCCTCCCTTCAACATCATCCAACGCACTTGCCCAGAAATCTTCAATGTGTGCCTTATGTCTGAATTCCTCAGCCAATATCCATCTGATATTCCTGTGAGGATCATAATGTTGCCTGCTAGTATGATAAGAGAGGTGGAAAAATTGAAGCTTGTTTTCTGCTTCCTTGGTTGCCTGCAGTGTAGGACAAACTTCATCTGAATTTCCCATGATGATAGGGAAGTCAAGTCCTCCTTTCTTCTTCTTTTTCTGAATCTTATCGTAGGCAATGAGCTGCCTAGATATTTCTAGCATCAAAATCTTGTTTGTGGGATATCGGGGCAATTTGTATGGGTAAGATGAAAACCCCTGCAGCCTAATGTAAGTGAATTTCATAAATTGGATAAACCAACATCTGTGCCTCTCAATCAGCTCCTGAGCCTCCTTTGATATTTTGTGAAGAGTTCTTTGTTGAAGCGTCCTCGTTATATGCATCGTGAAGGCATCATGGACTCTTTTGTAATGAGAAGTGCTTGTCAAGTGCAATTGCAGACAAGCCTCATGAATCTTGAATTGTTGGGAACCACACCCAATCGGCTTTTTGTATGATATCCCCTTGTACTTTGTCATCCGAGCCAGCATATAGATGATATATGAGCTCATATAAAATGTCTTTGTTCTCCTCAAACTTTTGAGTTGTTCATGCAAGTTGTTGCTGATCATTACTGCCTAGTCAACATGTTCTTTGCCCTCCAGCGCAAGGTTGATGTAGTGTTGATGCGTGTTTTATGACTCACCAAGCACTTTAGAATAAAGAGTCCAGAGACGCTCTATCCTCTCTTGAAAAATTATCTCGTATGCTAAGATTGCTAGAAAGGTCATATGGTAATTCCAATGTTTCTTAAGTTTGGGGATGGACAAGTTCAATGGATGATGTGATATGCTGATTTCACAAAGGGACCTTGGATAGTAAATTACTCAAAAGTAGGGATTAAAATTGATTTGATGTTGAATGCTCTTGTGTTTTAGGATTTTCGATCTTGAGATAAAATAAAAGGAAAAAGGATGAGGGTTTGGAAACTAGACTTATGCTAAATTATTCCTATGAACTTAAGAGACAAATGTTGGATAGTGAAATTTAAACCAATCTTTGCTTTGCCAAGCACAATGACTACAACTAGACAAAGATGATGCAATCTTCAAATGGGATTTACGAATGATGTCCTATTACACAATACCATCAATTAATTCGAACAATGCATATAGGTAATAGAATTCAAGTTAAGCAATTTCAAAGTTCAGACTAACCTTGCACATCAAATTGAAAATCATTCAATTGAAAAAGGTATGAACTAATTTCACTATTTTCAACACTACCAATCTTTCACTCATCTAAAAAAAAAACTAATTTACTTTATTGAAGAAATTATGAAACCATGCAAACTCTCAAAATAACAAATGCTCAACTCTGAATCAAATCATTATTTGAATAGCACTAGCAGCAACAATTTCATAAGCCTCCTTGAATGAATGAAATGAGTGGGGTTTATATAGGCACCCCAATTACAAAGCAGCGGCCCAGATTGATTTGAGATCAATGGCCAAGATTATTTCAAGAAACCCTAACCCTAAAAGCATAACCAACTCCATGGACACATGGCAAAAGTAAGACGAGCCACTTGGAGCGTGGCAAATAATGACACCTTGCAAATCACTCGAGCAAGTGGGAATCCAAAATGCAATTCCCCTTAGACTGCTCCGTAGCTGCAAATGCAAGAAATTTCGCTAACACAAAATCTAGCTCCTCCATTGATATGCTTGGCATAGAATCCAGCTGCACTCCCATTATGTCCAAGGTTTCAAGGCATTGAGTGAAAGTATTTTCCCACCTATCTTCCTGTTTTTGAAAGCTATCCATAAAGGTCAAAAGGGAAGACATATCATCAAGCTGATTTTCCGTAACAATCTGCACTTCCTTGAAGTAAATATTCATCACATTTCTTTTCAATCCTTCTAAATCCAAGCCATTTGCATCATGATGCTCCTGCCCTGTTAATCCTTCAAGAGAAGTGAGGATTTTAAACTGAATTTTTTCAATTGCACTCCGTATAACAGCACACTCTTCCTTCATTCCATCATATATCTTCCTTTTAGCCAACAAGGAATGATACCACCTGCTGAAATCATATGAGGCTCCTTCCTCAATAACACCTTCTTGGATTAATATTTGCAGGGAGACTTCCTTTAAAACCTTCAAACGAGGTATTACTTTGTCATTTACGTACTGGAAGTCTTCCCAATTGTCTTCAATCTGGCCGACTTCAGTCATAAGCAAGGCAGATCTGTCATAAGTCTGAGCACATTTCTCCAAGAATTGCTCCATCTGTTTTGAGATATTGTTGATCCAACTCTTAGTTGCTTGGCTTGTGATCCTCATAGCTTCAAGAGTGTCAACGGATTCCGGAGGAAGGGATGATGGCGTAATAAAAGCTTCACTTTCTTGGCGCAAAGGGGCTGTTAGCTGCTGAATGAACTCCATTAGCCTTAAATTTTCTAACTCCTCTGTTTTGTCGAATTTCTCCTTGATGGCCTTGGAAGTGTCTGCTAACTCATGGAAATCCTGCTCTATCATGGTTGGCCCAATGTCCAACGTTGTAACATCATAGTCCATAGGAGTGATCTGATCCCTAAGCTTGTCAACTTTTGGGACTACAACTTGTAAAATCCTGGACCCTGCATCATTCCTGGTAATCTGAGAATACTTTTTAGGCTTCCTTGGTGTTTTAGCTTTGCCAATCCTCTCCAAGAAGTCTTGCATGCTTTCAACTGGTTGAACTTCATCTAGTGGTCTAGGCTTCTTCATCAAACTTTCAGTCAGCCAAGCTGGGATAGTGGATAATTCCATCCCATCCTCCAATTGAATATCGTTATCAGTTCCTTTCAAGGCAGAAATTACTTCATCTCCCAGCTCTTCATTGTTTTCAAGGACCTCAGTATCTCCCATGCCTTCAATCATTAGCGTATCATCTCCTTCCAAACACTTAGTGAAGGTTTGCTCTTGGAGAAAATCCAACTGTTCTAACTCTTGAAATTCAACCTCTTGTTCATGGCTTGGTTCGATCTCAGCGATGGACACCTCTTCAACTACTCTAATAGATAAAGTACTTGAAGATGATGGAATTTCACTTACCTTTTGCTTCTTACTCTCCAATTCTTTGCTAGCTGCTTCCTTTTCCTTTGTGTGAAGATCTTCAGTTACTGCCTTCCTCTTGCTAGGACATGGAAGTTCATCAAGACTTTCTCCAACTGCCTCTCCTTGACTTTCCTTATTGTTCAATGTGGCATAGGTAAGGGTAATTCCTTCTTTTCTCAATCTGCTGATCTGATTATCTGCCCACTCCCTAGAGTACGCCACAATGTCCTTCATCAATATGTCCAAATCAGTCAACTCAGGTTGTGTCCAGTTGGGCAACAAGATAGGCTTATCTTTTTCCTGTTCAAATTGAGGATGCACGTAGTCTCCGTTGTCTTTTACCTGGTCAGGAACGGGGAATAAGTCACACCTTTTCACAAGGTCAATTGGAATTCTAGACCATACCTTCTTCCTGACTCCATATTCGTCCACCAAGTTAGCCCAATAGTCTTCAATCTGCATAACATGAAGGGACTTCTTCCCGTGAACTCTTAAATATGGATCATAATTCAGACCTCGGTTCATAAGTGCCAAACTTATAAAATTGCAACTCTAACTTTGCTGCCTTGGCTGATTGCAATGAGGGGCAGACTTCTAGCATTTTCCCAATTGCAACAGGAAAATCCACTCCTTGTTTGTTCTTTTTCCCTTGAATAGAATCTACACACGCCAATTGCCTTGCAACTTCAAGCATAACAATCTTGTCCGCTGGATACCGAGGGAGTCTATATGGAGCATCTGAGAATCCATGAATTCTTATGTATGTAAAGGTCGGAAATTGGATGAACCAAGATCCGAATTTATCAAGCAACACCATGGCCTCTTTAGATAGCCTCTTTTGAACTGCTCCTTGAAGCACTCGTGTGATATACATGAGGAAGGCGTCATTGGTTATCTTATAATTGTCCTTATAATGCAACTGGAGCTGCGGGTAGCAATCATATGCTTTGAGCTGGTTATTTCGAAGTCCAACTTCCCCTTTGCAAATCAGTCCTCTATACTTAGTAAACCGTGCTAGGATATAAACTATGTAGGAACTCATATAGAAAGTCTTGGTCTTCTCCAAGTTTCTTAACTGGAAATCAATGTTATCACTTATTAATTTTGCCCAGTTTATTGTTTCCATTTCTAATATGACCTCTTCTACGTATGAAAACACCCATACTTTGAAGAAAGCCCCTTGAGAAGTACCCATAATCCTGTTTAGCATGTGGATCATGTCACTGTATTCTTCCTTAAAATCCGTGCAAAGCAATCTCTTAGGCAACTTAGAGCGATGCCTTTTGGGTTCCTTGATCTAGTTGGAATTAACTATGTCCATACAAGATTCTTTGGCTTGATGAAACATAGCCCGTGATTCCTTTTGAGTCCTGTTCAACATTTTTTGACGATGGGGAATACCAAATACCTCTCTGATTGAATCTTCTGTGAAGTATGCCAAAGTGATCCCATTAGGTGTTTTAATGGATCTCGTCTGTGGATTGTATCTTCTGGCACACTCAACCATTAGCTCACTGCACTGAACTGCAGGTGGAAATCCTGCTACTTGGTGAAGTCCGGACTTAACGATGTTAGTTGCAATAGGTGTGGGCATTTCGTGCTGAGTGCCAAACATCCTTTTCTTGTGTTGAATCGCATTGAATTGCTCAAAGTTGGTATCTGCTACCTTCTTCCATTTTGACGACAGTTGAGATTCCGGATAAAATTCCTTGGGAACTTTCTTTACTTGGATTTTTCTAACTCCACCTCCTACGTTCTTTGAAGTAGACATTGTGCCTGTACGAAGCTTGAAGTTAGAATATTTTCACAAATTTGTAAAAAGGGCGATTTTATGGCTGGAGAATATTTAAATAAATTAATTAAAAAAACTCTGGATTTCGACTGCCTAGGCTGGATGGAGAATATTTAAATAAATTAAAATTTTCCTAGCCTTAATCTTTTTAAAAGAACATCCAAAGAATTTTTTTTAAACAATTTACTAGACTTTTAAAGCTGAAAAGTGAAGTTTCTGTGCAAATCAAGACAAAAAATTCCTTTTCTTTCTGTAAATTTGCCAGTTATGACTCTGTAGTTGATTGAGAAATCTGAAAATAGAAGAGGAATGTCCAACCTTGTGCTCTGGAATTAAATGCAACTTGCAGCTCAAGAAGAAAATAAGAAGGAGGACGCCTTTGGTTGTAAGAAGTTTGCCTATAAAAAAAAACTTAACTTGTGAATAATAAAAAATAGAACTCACAAGCACTTCTTTTATAATAAAAAGTTTCCTTATTAGCCAGGGTTGATCTCTTCTTTGATTGGGTGCTTTGCTTTAAAACACAAAAATCAATCTTATCCTCTTGATTTTTCAAGGCGTCCCTTTTGCTTGCTTGCTAAGTTTTTATTTTAAAATAAAAACTTAAGTTATTTTATTGCCTTTTGCCTTTTAGAAAATTCGACTTCTAAGTGGACTAATCCACTTTTCAATTGGAATTTTCCTTTATCAAGGCAACTCCTTGCCTTAGAAAAAATTTTCGATTCTCTCCTTGGAAATTCGACTTTTAACTAGAATTTTCCTCTTTTCAACTGGATTTTAACTTCATCTTGGAATCCTTGAAGTCCAAATTTGAATTTTACTTGCCTTAGCCAATTTTTATCATTTTCCTAACTGGAATTTTGGATTTCCTTGTACTAGGCGGATTTTGGCAAGATTTCTCAAATAGATGAATTTTAACTGGATTTTTCCAAGATTTAACTGGATTTCTCTTTCATGAATGGATTTATCAAATGGATTTTTCAAAGATTCAACTGGATTTCCTCAAGGGCGCACCTATCCAGCCTTAGGCGAATTTTACCATGATCTTCTTGCTTTTTACTTGATTTCCTCGTTGATTAAATTGATTTTCCAGCTTTTGCATGCGCCTTTTCTTGCTTTTCTCATCTTTGCATGCGCTTTTCCTTGCTTTTCTCATGATTTTTCCAACTTTTTAAAGATTTTGCTTGATTTTTCGCCTGCTTTTTAATTCTAAAAGTGGAAACTTTCGACTCCACTGCCTGTGAGACCTAGCACTTTCTAAAAATAGAAACTTACTAAAAATAGAAAAAAGCAAAAAGCAACTTTCTAAAAATAGTAAATTCCAGATTGGTCCAGAAATGCCAAAAAATGAAAAAAGCAAAAAGCAATAAAACAGAATCCCTAAAAAATAGGAAGTGTCAGAATTGAGCGAAAGCACAGGCGATCCTTGTCTACCGGGTCCTCTAGGCACTTCTATGACGTTCACGTTCATTTTCAGGTTCTAATTCTCAACCTGGCTTGAGTGATGACTCCAGACTTTGACATGGAATTTCCCAGAGTGAGAGATTATGAAATTGCTACTCAAAGCTAAACCCTAAGAGCAAACCAGCGAGGGTCCCCATTTGCAATGGGGCGATGTGTGAAATAGGTCACAACATGTAGTAAAACATCCAAGGCTCAAAGATGAACGATTGGGGGCACCCTCCAACTCTGCTAAGCGTCAGAATCAAGTCACAATACTCCTGCTTCAAGTCATCTAAAATTATCTGCTTTGACAGCTTTGTGTGAGTTGGCTTAGGCTTATTCATCCAACGAGAGTTTATCATATCAGCACACCTTTCGAATGTAGAAGCATACATTCGTTCAACTCGTTCTCTTTTCTTGTAAACCATCTTCTCATAGGTAGGAATTCCAAAGGCTTCTCCAATAGCCTCAGGGGTGAGGTTGGCAAACAACTTGCCGTCCAGTGAAACGATAGTTCCTCGCTTTGAGTTGTAGCAGTTAACACATTCCATAATCAGCTCTGGACACTGAATTGTTGGTGGAAAACCAACAGCTGCATAAAGTCCACTTCTGACAACATTGTGTGAAGTAATCGATGGATGATGGCCTCCTATCCTTAGCATTCGTCTTTTGAAAGCCTCCAAATTGAAAGAGCCGAGGTTTGTATCACTCAACTTCCCCAGCTTCGAAGAAAACTTTGACTCTGGAAGGAAAGACTTGCTCATCCTCTTGATTACAGCCTGCCTAGATGCATTTGCTTCGCTGGATTCGACATTGGTATCCTTGCCAGTCGCTCTTCTATTTGCTTTAGCCATCATGCAGAAATGGAAGATAGTCATTAGAAATCAATCTTAGAAAATAAACGACCTTGGGATGAGAATATGGAGTTCACTTCGAGCAAGAAATGCCTGCAGCATTAAGATTTCTAACTTCAAACCTCAGTTCCCTTTCAACAACTTCAATATCTTCTCAACACTTAGAGATTTCTCTTGCAGCAATACAACCTCCAACACTTAGAAGAATTTTGCCCAAACTAGCTTACTTCAGCAACTTCAAATTTCTTCCTCTTCAGAGTTTCAAGTTTGCACCCAACAACTGATGAAGAAAATGAAAATCTCCTCAGCTCTTATAGCCAAGTCGAATTTCTAGAAGAGGCTAATTTTGGCCAGTTCATTCAAATTTCCATTTTTCCCTCCTCTGGCAGTCACAACACTTGGCATTTGAAGCTTGGTATACTTGACTTCTAGAATTTTGAAAATTTCTCCCCTTGCTGGCTTAGGCGGACTTTATTTCATTTGCATTTTGAAGTCGTCATCTAGAAAGTATTAACTCAAATGCCCCCTTTTAAATTTATGTAAATTGTCTAAGGCGTTGATTTTATTATTCAATCCTTACTCTGGCTCGAAAAATTATTCTCATAAGAAATTCCATCAAAAATCATTAGGCATCCAGCTTCAATTTATAAGCCCAGGCATTTTATTTTCAAAAATATTTCTTTCGTTGCCTTAGAAATTTTTTAATTTTATCTAGGAAATTTCATCAAACATGCGCCTAATTAAAATCTCCGCTTTAAAATCTCGAGCAAGGTGTGGAAAGTTTCAAAATCATCTCCTTGTAGAAAATGTCCAAGACCCAGAAAAAATTTCCCTTCAGAAAACGTAATATTCATGTGTATACATGCGAAGGGGTACATTTAATTTTTATATTTCTAAAAAATATTTCCCTAAGGTTCATTCAACTCTCTAGTCTGGGCGCATTTCATCTCTTACTTTGCCTTAGCAAATTTATCCACTCACCATCACCGGCTGGGCGCATTTTGGGGGTCATACTGCAACTTCATTTCCCACGCCTTGGATATTCTCTTCACACTCCTAACTTGGGTGCATTTTCATGTGTCTATTGCCAGTTCCTCATCACTTAAACAAATTTCTATCTTCTCTACAAGCTTGGGCGCATTTGGGATGGGGTCAAGGAATTCTCATCACTTAGAAAATTTCAACTTTCTTCTCCAGATTGGGCGCATTCAAGGGCGTCAACCTCCATTTGCTTTTGACTTAGAAAATTTCTAACCTCATTTTTTCTTGGTGGGCGCATTTAAGACCCCTCTACTTCCATGTTTATGCCTTAGAAAATTTTCACCATCATCTCCCCAACATGGGCCCATTTGGGCCCTTCTCTTGTTGTTCTCCAACACTTAGAAAAATTCTCATGCATCTTGTTCCTTGGGGCGCATTATGGGTGGGGTCAAGGAATTTTCCTTGCCTTAGAAATTTTTTCCTCCCAAGTTGGGCGCATACTAGGTGAGGTCAAGGAACTTTCAACGCCTTAAGAAAGTTTTCTCACCACCTCCTCAAGACAGGGCACATTTAGGGGGTTGAAGGGGAATTTGTAATGCCTTAGACAAATTTACCACACCAGCCTCTCAACTTGGTGCATTGCTAGGTGGTGGAGGAATTTCCATTAACTTAGAATATATCTTAGCTCCATCTCCATCAAGGGCACATTTTTGGGGGGAGGAGGAATTTCTCATGCCTTATACATTTTTCCTTTAGCCTCCTTCAAGTTGGGCACATTTAGGGGGTGATACAGGAATTCTCCATGCCTTAGCATATTTTTCCAAGCCTCATGTCATGTTGGGCGCAGTTGCTAGGGTGGCTTGCATTTGAGTAAGTTTTGGAGCTCCTGTGATTTCCATGGATTTTTAGCATTTTCAAGACCTGATTTTTGCTGACCCTGACCCTTCGGACTTGTTCACACCTGCCATCTGTGCTGATCCGCTATTTTGATTTTTGAACTTCTGCAACTCCGTTTGACTTGAAATTTGCCTGACGTGATCCTCATGGGTTAATTGACTTGTTCACATTGGTGCTTCGTGTTGACCTGCTATTTATAGCCTGTTTTTGGAGGTGACTTACTATAAATAGTAAGTGTTTAGATTGCATTCAAATTTTACCAGTGGATTCCTTGAGAGATGCTAATCGCAATGGGATACATTAGTTTTTGAAGATTCTGGCATTTTACCCCTCATTTTGAGTCCCGAAGCTGGAAACTCTAATCTAACTTGCATGTGGCTCAAATGACCTCCCTCTGACCCCGTTTTTGTTGCATGTTGCTTTGTTCGTGATACTGAAATGCTGGGGAGTTGTTGGAGTGAACCTGCTAAAAATAGTAAGTGTCTGAAAAATGACCAATCACTTGCCAGATGAGTTTGCATGTCACACTGCCTGAGAGATCTCAAAAAACCCAGAAAAACCCATAAAATTGGTCTGCATGCGAGCACTGGCTAAAAATAGTAAGTTCCTGAAAAATGATCAACTCTGCTTGCATGTCCCATCATTGTGAAGCTCTCGAAAAACCCATAAAGAATATCTTGACATGCATCGAAAAATCTTGCATGCAAATCCTAAAATTGGCTCCCGAAGTCAGAATCGTTGAAAGTCATCATCTCGGCTTGCATGTTATATAATCGTGAAGGTCTCGAAAAACCCAGAAAGATTCTCCAGACATGCATTGAAAAAACACACATGCAAACCCTAAAATTGGCTTCAAAGCTCGGGCTGCTAAAAATAGCAAGTTGTTAGATTCAACTCAAAATTTGCAGGCAGGTAACTTAAAGTGTTCTAAGCACAATGTAATAGTTAGAATTCAATTAGCCAACTCAAATTGACCTCAAATTAGCCCAAAGAGCAAAAAAACCTAATTCACAGACCTAGCCAAAATTTCAATTTAAGCTCAAAGACGGGGACATCCCCGGAAAGACAAGCAGAAAAGAGAGAGACATAGGGAAAACCAAAGCCAAAAAACGGGAATAGAGCAAAAATTATGGGGTCCCCATTTTGATTGGGGTGATGTGTGAAAAGGTCACAACAAGCTCAAAGACTTTGATTCTCTAATGAGTTTAAGATGCCACTCATGGGCAAGGAAAGTATCTCTATGCTATAATACTTGTGAGATAATGCCCACATAAGGAAATGCAGTTGTGATCCAATGATCATCAATTATTCTTTGCACCCTTTTGAAAAATGCTTTTGTGGGGTTGTTCTCCTTTATTGCTATTATGACCTTTATTTTTCTATCACAGATTCCACACTATCATATATTTTTCCCAAACATGGCCCATATGTATCAACAAACCCAATCATAATTATGATGGGCTTGGTGAAACTCGAGATGTAATCCACACAAGCCCACTAATTGTCATCCAATATCAATGATTTGACCTTTTGAGCCCTTTGTGAATCGGCTTGGTTCAGCATAGTCCCAAGTTTGCTATTGACCATGGCGCTCGAAGCATTTTGCACCTTCGCAAGTTGTTTCAAGAATGTAACACCTTAACCTCTAAGGTGTATTAGGATATGTGTGGGCTAACCAATGGTTTACCATTTATCTTTTAACCCATTTATTAGTTGTTCTTTAGGCCGACTTAATTACTATGAAGGGGTGTGATCCTCCCTAGTTAACTCTCTAAATATGAATAAGCAAGGCTTTCCCAAATGGACATGTTACAAAATTATATTCTTTTTGTAAGGTATTGGAGTTTGCCCCATGAAAGTGGCTTAGATATTTATTCATTATTCTATTACTCTTCTATCTATATTGAAGTAATTTCATTATAAGTGGGTATTAGAGCAACAATTTGGGCCAAATATATTGTTTTTCGCCATATCTTTCATATTCTATTACTCTTCTATTTATATTGAAGTAATTTCATTATAAGTGGTATTAGAGCAACAATTTTGTCATGTCCCCGGTTTTTTGTAACACTAAGGGACTAAACATTGAAAGGCAAATAAATAAATGACATACAAATAATTGTCAAGATCCAAACTTAAGTAATTACGATTTAAATATAATATTAATAAATAAAGGACATTGTTATGTTACTGGAATCATGACACTTAAAATAACCATACATTATAATTATTATTGCCAAAGGCAATATTATAATCGTTATTATATAGATGCTAGGTATAAACATTTAATAGCAATAAAGAAATAAATACATCAAAATAGAAAACGTGAACATAAAGCACAACATAAAATATTACCATTGCTGTCATAGCATAAATACTAGAATGAAATTATCACTCACGTAACACAATCTTAAAATGTATTTGTAGTTTGCTTATTGCATATCTTTAGGAGCCGAAGTTTTGTCAATACGTGTCAGGGGAGGCACATATCGTCTGGTGCGGATATTATATTTCTTGTACAGGATATCACAGATTATAGTCTTGAATTGATATGGACAGATTAAATCCATTAGTGTCGCATTTGAGATAAGAAGAAATTAAGGGAGGAACTTGAAGTTGGAAATCTCAGAGAATATTGGGATTGATTTTGAGTGGATGCCGCTAAATTCATTCACACAAAGTTAAAGGGAGTACGTTGGAATTTTGGATGAGAATAACCACGATTCCTTAAAACTACTAATAACAGTGATTGTTAATAAGCATCGTATGAGGTTTTGCAGTATTAACGAATAATGTTACCTGATTTCATATGATTACTTCAAAACAACGTAGGAAACATTGATTTAAGTCTCAAGCAGCAATAAAGTATTTCAATGAAACATAATTAGAAATTAACTAAAAGAAATACCTTTTGGGATAGTCGTCTCAATTCTAAGAGACACACCTGTTTAGTGCCAGAGCATAAAAATATATAAGTAATGGGATCATGAGGGAAGAAATGGGGGTTTTTAAGGAGAGAAATCACTAAAGAAAAAGAAGAAATCAAGAATTACCATCATCATCGAATATAGACGAAAGGTTAGATGCGGCAGACAGGAGAATGATCATCTACAAAAAACACGTGAGAAGGTAGCACAACCGCTAGGCTAGAGGTAAGTATACTTGACCATGGATTGTTCTCTGAAGAAGCATGAAATCAATTCTATTTATCACTATGTTCCACAGCCTTTTGGGGACGGGGACGGGGGGACGGCTGGGGATGCGTTTCTGGGACGTTTCCTAGGGGCCCATTTTTAGGGGACGGTAGGGGACGGCGACATACAAAATACATATATATATATGATTTTTTCAAAATTTATTAATATATTATAGATAGAGAGAGGGAAAGAGAGAGATATATGTCAATAAATTAATAATTGCTAACAACAATATCAATATATAAATAAATCGCGAGAGTAGTAGCATAACAACATAATAAATGTCATTAAAGCATTATAAAATTTATCATAGCAATATCAAACATCAATAAAACCATGGTCTATCAATATCAATAAATCACGAGAGTGGTAGGAAATGGAACTAAGTAAGTGCAGCTCCCAGCTCCTCAAGGCATCCCAAACACAAACAAAATGCAGCTTGAGTGAAGAAAAAAACACAGTCAAGTAGAGCCCAGCCACAACTTTACTCTAGGCGTTAGAAACAAAAACTTGAAGAAATTTGTTTCATGCCTCTTTAAAATGCAAAAACGTCTCTGTTAAATGCCCAAACGTAGGAGCAAAATGCCAAAAAAATGTTTAGACTGAGCTGAGGCTGAGATTTTCCCGTGCTTTACTGTGTGAAGTTGTCGCCCCTGCCGTTGCTTGCCGTGAGAGCCAAATAATATCATTGAATCTTATGAAACTTTACTAAGTTTCATTTAAATTTTTGTTTTCAGACTTTACACAAACGCATTATGTTGTTGTGGGCCCACAAAACATTTAATAGCAATATAAAATGTTTTAAAAAACAAAATTTTATGTTCTTTAATTTTCTGGAGCTCCATATACACAGGGGACGGCAGGGGACGTTGGGGACAGTGAGGGACGTTCCCAATGTCCCCTGCTGTCCCCGGGGACGGGGGACTGTTCCCAGACAAGAGGAAACGTTCCCTGCCGTTTCCTATGAATTTTCTTGATTCGGGGACGGCCGGGGACTGTCCCCGATGCGTCCCCCCGTCCCCGGGACGGATGGGGACGGGTACAGGGGGTTTTGGGGCAGGGGATGCGTCCCCGTGTAACACAGATTTATCATGATAGTAGATTCGGTATAACTTTAATTGGTATCTCTTCAAATAGTAAATGAATTTCCTAAACACTCAAATTTGTATGAACCTGATATGATAAGATTATGCAATTTGTTAAAACACTGCAAACAATAAGTTACATTGATGTATTGCTAGATTGGATTCATTTTAATAACAATGAATGTTTTTACAAACACCTTCATTTGTAACCACAATTTAAATATAAAAACCACAGATTGATACAACTGGTAATCAATAAATAAATATATGTCAAAATATTAAAGACTTCAAATAAGTAAGACAATTTGAGGTTCCAATCTAAAATAATATGCAATAGGAATGCATAGAGTAACTAAGAGATACAACTTGTAAATCAATAAACAAGTGTATGTTAAATTATTAAAAAATTCTAAATCAAGTAAGGCAACCTGAAGATTAATGAATGTTATAACCCAATAATGTTGCGTACCGCAATTATTGAGTTTCAATAAGCTACTATGACTCTACCTTGAAGGATAGATTTCGGGCCCAAGTTCCCTTTCACTAACACTCAATAGGGATAGGGAGTTTGTGGAGGGAAAGGCTGGTAATTCGCTCCATTGATGGTCGGTCCCAAGACGGGTGGAACACCTTGAGGGAGTCCACTTTGAGAGCGTTCATGCGCCCTTTGCACAGTAATTCTATTGTCCAATGAGGTTAGGAAAGAGGAGTCAAAGCGAAGATCTATTCCAAACAACAGTAAGAAGTCACATCTGATCATGTTAGTTTATGCTCTAGATGATAATGCATTTTGTTTGTTTTATCCTTTAAATGTGTGCAAACTGAAATGAACTAATCATGAACAAGAAATTATGTGCTTAATTGATAATACATGATGTGTGCAGGCCCTCAAGGTAAATTACATGTGCAAAATTAGGTGTTGGTAAATAAACTTGTGCATTTTATGTCTCTAATAAGGGGACATTACAAATTTAGGCCAAATATATTGTTTTCATATTTTTTAAGTGAGTTTGAGAATATATACAAGGAAGCTAAAGTTTGAATTTCAAGCTTCTATGATAAAGTTTTAGCGAATTATTGTGATTTTGTTATTTTGCATAAATTCACTCTATATGTTGCAAATCTCAATTTTTTTTTGATACCTTTACATTTTAGGAAAGCTTTATATAGAATCTATTTGGATTTAGTTCTTTGAATTCTTTTATTTAAGATTGACTTGAGTTGCAAAGTTGGTCAAAGGGAGAAATCAAATTTTATTTTTCCAAGCCTCAACATAATAGGTTCATAAACTCAAGGTTGAGGGAAAAATTCTTATACGCTAGGAAAAGCTCCCAATAAAGAGGATGTGCAACTACAAATAGGAGTCGAGGGATCTTATGTTCTAGGGATTTCTTTGACAAATCACAAAGTGAGCTAACTTGAGTATAGTGTGCAAAATATCTAGGTTAATATTGCCAACATCAATCACCATTCCATGAGCTTAGGTAGAGACTTGATCAATTGTTGAATTTGCAACTAAATCTACCACATTGACCACTAGTCACGAATATGCAACCCAATGCATAACCAAATTATCACATGTGTTGCCTTTGACTAGAGTACCCATTTGGGGCCATGCAACATGATGCCAAAACTAGAACTATGACCTAGATCAACCAAATGGAGAAACTTTTTTGTTGTACATCAGATCTATTGTGGATACAAGGTGGTAATGGCAACTTTATATTTACTTTATTGTAATGTCCCCTTATTAGAAACATGAAATGCACAAGTTAGGGTAAGGGATTTTGTATTTACCAATCTATTAATTTGTAAATGAAACTTGCCTTAAGGACCTGCACACATCATGTATAACGAACAAATACACATAGTTCCTTATTCCAAAATTGAATTAGACAATTCCAGATTGAACATTCTAAGAATAAGACATATGAAATGCATTATTATCAACTGGTGCACAACTAACATAATCTGATATGACTTATTACTCTTGATCCGAATAGATCTTCGCCTTGTTTCCTCTTTCCTAACCTCATTGGATGGTAGGTTTATTGTGCCAAGGGCACATGCACAGTCTCTAATTGGACTCCCTCAAGGTTTCCTACCTGTCTTGGGATCGTCCCTCAATGGACCAATTTACCAGCCTTTCCCTCCACAAACTCCCTATCCTTATTGAGTGTTAGCGAAAGGGAATTTTGGCCCGAAGTCTATTCTTGGAGTAAAGTCATCATTGCTTAATAAGACACAATAATTGCTGCAGGCATCATTATTGGGTAATCGTAAATAATATCCATTTATATTTATACATTGTATCTGAATATATATATATTTACCACTTCCAACATGTCATTCGATGGCTCATTATAGGTATCCATCAAAATATACTTAGATATACTCATAAATCATAACATATTAAATATATTTATAAGTATCAAGTGAAATCTAAAATAATAATATTTTTTAGTCATCCACTATTCTTACCTTTTGATTAGATAAGTAATTACTAACCTTTCATTCAACATATGCCAATACTTACCTTTACTTGGATTCAATTTGCTGAGGCTCCTTCTAATTCCTTAACCTTTGATTTGCAGACTTCCTTTAATTTTGGCCAGCGGTCTGCACTTTCTTCCCATAGCTTCCTTCCCTTCTTATAGGATGTAATGTCCCTAATGGATTTATCTTAGTTTGTCTCTAGGCCTCTAGTCTTTATGCATTCTGGTATCCAGATAGGCCAAAAATTGATAGCTGCCTTGATATAATTTGATTGAGAGCTATCTGTATTGTTTTGTCCGATTTCCTTATCAAATTCATGCATCCATTTGTTGATTGATCACCGGCTCTTGAGGCACACTGCAGATGTTATATTCAGACATAAATCTTGTAAATTCCCTTTTTCTTCGTACACGATTAATTGATTGATTCCCCCTTCCCTTCACACTTCCCTACTATCCCTTTATATCATTATGCTCCTACAAGAAAGAGATGTCTCTTCAGAAAATAATATAGCCCTTTATAAGGTCATGACTTTTTGCATTCATTCTTTCCAAACTATTGCAAAAGATGACTAATTTATAATTGCAGAGGATTTCATGATGTTTCACATTTAATTAGAATGTTACGAACTTAAGGTTTTCCCGGGCCATAAGACATTGCAAGGATAACATTTTGGCCGAATTTTTATAAGGTTTTTGGTACGTCATAAATCTACAAGTGACTCACTGTTTTGTTGAAAGTAGCCGAATGGTTATTCTGTGAGATTAGTTGCCTCATTTCCATTAAGGCGCCATCTATATGGAACATCGCTTCTTGAAGTCTGCTGAAGCTAGTTCAAGGAGATGCTGAATTGTTTAGGAGTCCCTAGTTACTTCGTGTGGAGTATTTTGATCGTGTAAAGGGTCGCTAATATGACGTTAAGATTGGGCTCCCTTCCAAAATAGCTCCCTTTGTATATTTATGGTTCTCATCAAAATCTTAGAGCATAAGATCTATGTTCAATGGTCCACCAGAGGAAAGAGGATCTCTGGCCATATTCGCAAATCCAGACCGCTCTATATGATGTGGCTCCTAGTTCCTCCTGTCAACACAATGATATCTAGAAGTCGGGAGAGCTTCAGGAGTAAGGTGACGGTAGCTTTGACCTCTTTACGTGTATAGACGTATCCATACATTAAGTGCGATTGCATATGGAACAGGTAGCTCCATTCGCTGATGTTATATATTGTGGATGGTTTGCATTTGACGTCATTCGTTCCTGGGTAATAGAAATTCCATCAGATGGCTTCGTTTCTCGTGGGTCGCCCTTCTCTGAAATTTACTTAATAATCAGCACTATTTGATTTATGATTCTTCATGCCTTAATAATAAAATCTATACACAACACATATGCGATTATTACTTCGCTGTTAACCTGGCAAGCCACGTCAGATTACTAGGTAAAGGAAATAACATAAGAGAAGAGGAACGTGGTGGCTGAGGGAGTTGGCCTAGCCAGCACACATGTCTCTAGTCAAACTCTGGATTTGACTTTTCCAAATGTCACGATTGTCAGCAATAGACACTGTTTGTCTTTTCCCTTCATTCTTAATACTTTGATTAATATTGATTCAACATTTGCTTTATTTTAAATCGTCACATTTACATTTTAATATGGGTAATAAACATAATATTTATTACTATCTATTCTTTAAGATTATAATAATTACAATTATAATATTGTCTAGGACAATTTTAATTGTGATTATATCTATGCTTTGGTTATCTTATGCTCATATTTATTTATATTTTATTTTTTGATTTGTCTTTAGCCGTTTCTTAGTGTTACAAAATTCGGGGAATATGACATTTATATTTGGAACCTTTGTAGTTCATTTGCTATTGATGGCTTTTTGCTCAAAAGAAGGGTGTCTTGATCTTAATTGGTCAATTTTTAGTAATGAATTATAGTTGCACATAATGATAGAGTGGGGGAGAATTGCTTTAGCCAATTAGCAAATTTGTGCCAAACAAGATCTGTCAAAGATATATTCAATAGTTTTAGAATTTGTCATTGTGGGTGGAGTTAAATCACATATGAAAATTTGAATGATTTGTTTCTTAGCGAGCTCAAGGATCACATTCAACACAAGGTGTGCATGCATATTAAAGGAGAGGGCACTTGTTATCAAAAGACAAAACATTTGTAAGTATAAGAGATAAGAGCACTCTTGCATAATTAGCCTACTAGAGTGACTCCTAAACCTATTTAGGAGAAGATGCCAAAAGGGTTATACTTTAACTATGATAGTAAGAACAATCGTGGACACAGTGTGGAGAAAAACGATCTTCTATATTGAAGTTGCCAATGAAGAAAAAAAGGATGAAGACTTGGTAGGGGAGGTTGATGAGATAGAGGAAGAAGCCAAAGAATCACAACCAACTATTTCTTGCCATGCAATTTTAGGCATTAGTAGTCCACAAACCCTCAAGATAGTGGGTTTATTGAAAAAATAGAAGGGGATAATATTAATTAACTTAGGCTATACTCACAACTTCATCAATAATACATTAGTTATATGCTTAAAGTATTTTGTTTATCTCACTTGGAATTGGATTTAGAGTTTCAAGTCATGATTGTAGATGGTGGAACAATCGATTGTTCCATGAAATGCCATAGTATTAAGATTTCCATGGGAGAATATCTATTGGATAGTTCTATATTTGCTATTTCTAATGGGGGAATTGACATTGTTTTGGGAGTCCAATGGCTAATGACCTCAGGAACAATATGGATGAATTTCAAAAAGCTTTTTATACATTTCCATTTAGAGGGTAGGAAATATGAACTATGTTAGTTATGTGCAACATTACCACAATTGGGGAGTTCTCATTACATGCAAAAGATTCTAAAAAGGGGTGCAGATGGGTTTGTGGCTTGATTATTTTCAATAAAGTCATCTCAAAAGTTATCATGATTATGCTTAGGTGCCAACCAATATTAGGCCTTACATGTACCCATAAGAGTGAAATTGAGAAGATGGTACAAGTGATGTTGGGAGTAGGTATCAACCACATAGTTAAAGTGTTTATTCCTCCCTAGGGGTGATGGTACACAAGAAGGATGACATTTGACATGTGTGTTGACCACAAGGAACTTAACAAGTACACCATCAACGATAAGTTCCTTGTTCCTATAATTGTTGATTTGCTAGATGAATTACACGACATTGTTTATTTCATTATACTTGATCTTTGTTTTGGATGCCAACAAATTAGAATCAAAGATAAGGATATTCACAACACAACTTTCAAAACCCATGAGGGCCATTATGATTTTTTTTGTGATGCCTTTTGTCCTCATCAATGCTTACATTTGAAATTTAGATGAATTCTTTTTTTTGTTTGGCAATTATTTTTGAAATTTGTCTTAGTGTTCTTGGATTGCATTTTATTATATAGCAAAACATGGGAGGAACACTTGCATCATGTGAATGGAGTTTTGGATATTCTTGAACAACAATAGTTGTATGCCAAGCCTTCCAAGTGCACTTATAGAGTTAAGGAGGTTGAGTATTTGGGACACATCATTTCACTTGAAGGCATCAAGGTGGATCCTCACAAGATGATGACTATGTTAGAATGGAAAGTGTCTAAGAATCTTGAAACCCTCAATGCTTCTTGGGTCTCACAAAGTTACTATCATGGTTTTGTAAAAAAATATGGCAGCATAGCAACACCATTGATATCGTTATTAAAGAACTTGTTTCTATTTGAAGGAATGAAATGATCACTTGGGCATTTGAGAAGTTGAAGGAGGCCATGCGCACCACCTTAGTTCTAACTAATCTAGATTTCTCCAAATCATTCATGGTGGAATGTGATGCTTTGGGCTACATGGCATAGGAGCATTGCTTATGCAAGAATTTGAAAGTTGCCAAACTCAAAGGTTAGAATTTGCTATATCCTATTTATGATAATGAAATGATGGCCATCCAACATGCACTATAACAATGACAACTATATCTAAAAGGAAAACACTTTAAAGTGAAGATGGATCATGATAGCCTCAAATACTTTTTGGAATAGAGGTTGTCATCATCTAAACAACAAAAATAGATCACTAAGATGTTGGGCTATGGCTTTGAGATTGATACAAGAAAGAAAAAGAGAATGTTGTGGTTGATGCACCATCTATAAGTGATGCACCCATTGAGGTAATATTGTGTGTCATATCCAAAAGCTTCGACAAGATCTAAGCATGTTAGATAATTCTGTGTGGAAAGGAGATGTTCTCTAGTACAAGAATAGGTTGTACTTTTGCTAAAATTCAAATCTTGAATATAATGTGCTTATACAACTCCATGCATCTCTAGTAGGTGGGTGCTCAAGCTTTTTGAAAACCTATCATATAGTTGAGTAGGGGGTTTTTTGTGGTAGAATGTATGGTGTGTTAGCAATAAAAATGTGAGACACTGGTTTTGTTGCAACCTCTATCTATTCCTAGCTAGAGGTAAGAGGAGTTGTCTATCATGGTGGTTGTGGATAGATTTACCAAATAGGCCCCTTTTTTGCATTATCACAAGATTTCATCAAAAGGTTGCCAAAATATGAAGAGGAAAAATGTCATCATGTTTGTTGTGTATGGACTTACCAAATATGTCCATTTCTTTTGCATTATCACGGCTATTTGTAGCGAGTATATTAAGTTATTAACAAAAACCTTTATGGATATAGCTCATAAGCTCCATGGAACCCCAAAGATCACAGTAAGGGATTGTGAACCTATCTTTACTATTCATTTTTGGATTGAGATATTCTCATGTTTTGGTACATGATTTCTTTGTTCATCATACCATCTACAATTTGATGAGGGTCAACAAATGCTTGGAGGGTTATCCTTAAGTAGCAATGTTTGGTAAAGACATGAGGGGCAAGGGCATTCATGTGATATAATGAAACTTTTAAAAAATTGCCACAACCTCTTCGGTCTCCTACAAATCCTCCTCTATAAATCAATCCAAAGTCTCCCTACCCAAGCTTTTAGTTCCCATTGAAGCTTTTCATGGTGGTGCTAAGCTCTAAGAAAGATATAATGACACTTTTAAAAATCTGCTACAACCTCTTTAGTCTCCTACAAATCCTCTCTATAAATCAATCCAAAGCTTCCCTACCCAAGCTTTTAGTCCTCATTGAAGCTTTTCATGGTGGTGCTAAGCTCTGAGAAAGTGAAACCTCCATGGACCATTAGAAACTTGCTTATCTAGGACCATTTCATTGCCCAAACTATTGTTAGAAATTTCTAGGGTTTCTTTACTTCTAAAAGTTTTACTTTTCAATAGCAAAAAGGATGATCATTTGCATCTTGATAGTTTTTGTCTTTTTTGAGTCTGACAAGAGCTTTCTTCCATATAGAGGGCATTGTGATGATTTATGTGTTGTTGTAGTGGATTCATTGAAAGTGTTGGACCAACTCTTTCAATTCATTTCCAAAGGTGTGGAAGGTCTTGTTGTTGCTTAAACTGACTAGAAAGCAAACTTTAAAGCGCATGTCGTTTACCCTCAATGTATTGGGTTGGACAATTATTTGTTTTGTTCCTTAAGTTTACGAATAAATATTTTATTTTATTTGTAGGATTTGTAATAGATATAGTTGTGTATTCAAGGATGGAGAAGGAATTAAGGATTTTATTTTTGACAAAAATCTCCCTTCCAATTGAATTAGCTTTGTTTATATTTTGGGACAAGCAAGGAGGATGTTGGCAAAGATTGTTAAGTTGGGTTGTACGCTTTTGAGTTGGCTCAAATGTTGTAGACTTTGCAATAAATCAATTTTGAGCATATCTTGTAATCATTGTAATCCATGAGACCACATCTTTTTGAGGCTTTGTTTCATACAATTCGTGTGCCTTGTTTGTGCTTCCACATTTTGCATACATGTATATTAGGAAAGTTGTAACTACAACATTCACAAGATCTAACAAAATTTCTCTAGACTTAATGCTTTGATAACTTCTATTTTGGCATTGGTAGGGAGGATTTGGCAAAGGTTGTGAAATTTGGCTCTATACTTGCAAATTGCATTTGCTTGAAAGTTTCTAAAGCTTTTTCAACAAATCCATTTTGTGCTCATCAAACAATTATTGTAGTCCAAGAGGACACATCTCTTTGGGGCATTTTGTCAAATAGTTCATGTGCTTTGCTTAATTGTCATTGCAAATCAGCCTATTTATGTGTTGGTTTCGAGTAAAGTATGTTCTATAATTGGGTATTGCTTGAAATCCCTATGAAATTGACCAAGGTTTGTGTATCAACAATATGAAACGTTTTTGCTCTTTGTTGGCCAATTTTTACATTTATGTGCATCTTGAGGTGGATTTCAATGTGAGACAACAACCAGGCGTAGCTTTTAGGATTTTTTTTTTACTTTTTAACTTCCAAGAAACCCTAGTGGACTTATTTCATCCCCAAAATTTACAAACTTCCTTATTTTTTAGCTTGTAAGATCCACAAAAAAAGAACATTGGCAAAAAAAAAATGCATGAAAAACACACTGCGTAATTGTGCCTTTGCCCTCAACTGTAGGATCCTTCTCCCTCAACTACATGATCAACCAAGCAAGGCTGAAGTTTTGAGCATTGTTTTTAACTAAAATCTATTTAACTATGCAAGTTGAATAAATATTGTTATGACTATTATTTCAGATTTCCATGCAATTTTGATTTGTTAGTTTGGTTTTAAATTTAATTTGTTATATATTATTATTTAATAATTTATAAATTTTAAAACTTGAAGTGTATATAGTATGATTCAATATTAACATACTCTTTTTAATTTATATATTGCAAACACAACATTATAATATTAATATAAATAGCAAATAAAATTAAAATTTTGACATTTGTTGTTTAATGTGTTTTTTGAACTTAATTTCAAAGAGTACAAATGGCAACCAATACTAGCTGCATTGGCCGAACCACCTTCAAAATTGACTTGAGTTCACCTTTGCAAAGGCATATATATACAATAGATTTGAGGTGGTGGGACATTTGTTTGGATATGCGATATGCAGTGTTTGTAAAAAGTATATTAGCTTGTATAGTTGAGTGAAAACCCGTTTTTGTGTCATTCCCAATGTGTGAGTCAAAAAATGTCTAGGAAAGTGATGTAGGAGCATCCGCTAAGTGACCCAATCTTCTCGAAGTTTGAATGAATGATGTACCTCATCTAAGTTGATGCCTTAGCTTCCAAAAAGAGGCTGGGGAAAAGGCCTGATTGTAGGGGAAGAGGAATCGATTGAAGATATGAAAGAGAGACATAGCATCGCTACCAAAGGAGAGGAAAAGTAGTGCCCATGGTAGCCAAGTCAATCTGTCGTTGCAAGTTCGAACAGAGAAACATTTTAATGAAAAGAAATGCAGATTTGAAGGCTGCACTGAAGGGTAATAGGGAGGTCGATTTGAGTAAAGGCCGAACCTCATCTTCACACAGACTGAGGAAACCGTGGTGTTGCAGGAAAAAGGGGTAATGAATCATTACAAATTGTGGAGTGAATATAGACAAATGGCGCCATCATAAGAGAAGATCCTATGCTAAATCTAGGGTATTATATTGCTGTAACTTGTGTACCATAGGATGGTGGGATATGAACAAAATGTGAGTGAGCTGGTACAAAGCTTGTAATGAGGGAAAATTGGAAATAGGACTGATAAGACAGAGCAATTGTTTTGCATATAGTGCAGATAGAGCAAAGTTTGAAGAGATTGGGAAGATGGTGCAACACAGAGAAAGGATAGGACAGCTTTTTCGGTCTGGTTTGAAGACCATAATTGCAAGGAGATCGATTAATCCTCACATAGCCAAATCTAAAAGACTGAAGCATGAGCCAAGGCATTGGAATTTGGATGCTAAACATGAAAAGCAAAGCTTAGATCCATGGAATAAGACAAATCCGCGTCTTGAGAGTAAGGGAAATTGTCAAAGCAAATTGGAGTAGGGAAGGCGCACTGTATTTCAAATAACAGAGTAACATTTACCAACAGACTTGGACCGCGTGGGGTTGAGAGAGGAAGCTGTGAGAGAGTGGGATATTGCCATTATATATGGTAATCTAAAACTATAGATTGGTGTAATAGCTTTGGTGTAGTTTTGAAGAATGCTTACAATAATGTGTAGCAAACGTTTGTGTTTTTGGTATCAATTGTGAATTTAAATTTGAGTTGTGAACAGAGAGAATCTCTATTATTGAGGGGCAATTTGTGAGTTGAGTTGGAGAAAGGTCTGGTGTCTTCCATCAGAAAGGATGGTAAAGGTGTGCCCGCTTATTGAATAGCATAATATATCAAAGAGCAGGAGGAAGTAGATGTAGGAGTTGCTTGTAGCACATTGAATCCCTTGAGGAGAGGAAGGGGTTCATGGAGGCCTCCATTTCATCTCATAGTGTCTTTCTTGATGTTGTATTAGAGAGTCACTTGTTTTTGGGTAAGAATGAAGAAGAGCCTATTAATGTGAAGAGAATGAGGGGGCCATTATAGAGGGCATTTCAAAACAACACTGGGCAGATTGTAGATCGAATTGTTACAAGATTCCTCTATGTAAATGGTTTGTCCTTTTGTGTACACTCTCCTAGGTTAAGGGGTATTTACTATTTAGCACTTTATTGGCCAAGGAGATAAAAAAAATATAGACAATTCATGGAAACAAATAGGGATGGCCATTGTTTTTGGTGGATGGAAAGGATGTAAGAAATTAACTATTAATCAATGTGCTTGCCATGTACCCTAAAGAGGCAATGTTTATGCAAGGCATGGATTTTGAGGGTAGGTGAAAGATGCACAATTTATTGTTAATATCCTTATATAGTGCAATTAGGATGTGGATTCTCAAAATGTTGTCCAAGTCATGGTGAACAACACAACAAATTGTAGAGCGGTTGGTTTGTTGATTGAGACACAATTTGCACGTATATTTTGGACACCTTGTCTTGATCACTTGCCTAATCTCATGCTACAAAAGTTGGGTAAAAATAAATTGGGTCAAACAAGGGGGCCATTAGAGAGGGCACTTTAGAACAATTGCAGATTAAGTATTGCAAGATGCCTCTATTCAAACAATTTTTCCTTCAATGTTTTTCAATCCCCATATTGGCAAGATATGTTAGAAAAGTAAATGAGGCTTCACAAGAGTACATGGTCCTAGGTTATGAGGTACATGACACTTTACTAGCAAAGCAGGTAAAAAATATAGACATTTCATTGGCTCCTATTAGGAATTCATGGATCAAATAGGGGTGTCCATTGTTTCCAATGGATGGAAGGATGCGAGAAAGCAACCACTAATCAATGTGCTTGCCATGTCCCCTAAAGGGGCAATGTTTTTGAAAGGCGTGGATTGTGAGGGGTAGGTGAAGGATGCACAATTTATTGCCAACTTCCTTGTATGGTGCAATCAGGATGTGGATCCTTAAAATGCTGCCCAATTCATGATAAACAACACAAAGAATTGTAAAGCAATTGATATGTTTGTTGAGACACGATTTTCACATATATTTGAGTCACCTTGTGATGTTCACTTGCTTATTAACCTCATGCTACAAGAGTTGTGTAGAAAAATAAAATTGGATCAAACGAGGCCACGTTGAGGCTGAAGAGATCCAAATGTTCATCACAAACCACCACATGTTGCAGGGCATTTTTAGACCGTTCTCACAATTGGAGCTGCTAAAAGTAATTGAAACACTACAAATTTTAAATTTTGTCGCACTTTTGTAATTTAAAAAGAAAATTTAAGTATGATTTCCTTCTTTGTTCTTAATTCTTAATTTTTGAATAGGTTGCTAACAGGGCTTAAATTTGATGGTCGACCTTGCTTGTCAACAAATTTTTAAATGACGGTTATCTATTCAAATGTGCCCTTAAAACATTATGATATACCTTAGTGTAAGTAAAATTATATATAAATCAAATATATATATCATTATAATTATATATAAATTTTGACAGTCTATCCAAAATCTCTCCTTTCATTTGATACAATCTTCTTAAAATTTTGATTGTATTTTACGGTAAAAATCTCTAAATACGGTCATACGACCATCAAATTTAAGCCCTGGTTGCTAAGACTTGATTCACATCCAACACGATAGTCTTGAGACGACTTGTGAAGGTGTGAGAGCCACTTCCTAGCACGGTAATCAGCTAGAGTTGGTCCTTGTGGCGCCAATCCAATAGTGATAGGGTAACAAATGTCAAGTGGTTAATCTTAGATGACACTTGGTGGGATTGCATGGAATATCTTCTTAGTTTCACTAAGCCCATCATGAGTATGATCTGTTTTATTGACATGGATAAATTGTGTTTGGGAAGATGGCATCGACTCGATCGAGAAGATCATAAGTTAAAAAGAGCAAGATCCTCAAGAAGTTTTTTTCAAAGAGGTGCTAATATTTTGTGTTGATTGGTGAAAAAAATGGTCACCCCACTAAATTTTATTGCCTTTGCATTGACTCCCGAATTTTATAGTGATGAGAAATTGTCAAGGGTAAGTCAGTAAAGGGTATAGGAAAGTGCTTACTAAACCCTTCCCTAATCTTGAAATGGAGGATCATTCAAAGTGTTTCTGCTCTTTGTGGACTAGTATAGGAAGGATACTCTTGTTTGGTGGTACCTCAGTGCCATGTCGGAGATCATCACACCTCTGGACTCTTGGGATCAAGATCTTATCACAAGTAAGTGTTTAATTTTTATTGCACTTTCCAAATTTGATTTGTTTTTCATTTTTAAAATAATAAAATTATTAGTTTCAAAATTGAAGCTTGATTTACAATTTTATATTTGGAACTCTATCAATTTGCCTCAATAGATTGCTGGGTCCTCTTCATTTGAGGGGAATTGGAGTGTATATTCCATACATTTAGTAAGGTAGAGGAGCTGGTTTATGTGCATTCCAACTTGCACCTTCTTATTCAGACATAATGAGTACAACTAAGGGGCATGAAGTTGTGGAATGTAGATCCAAAGCGAACTGACATGGATTTTTTAGCCGCCATACAATCTACATATTTTGTGGAGTTGGATACCCAACATACTTTTAGTGCAAGTGGCAATGGAGTTGCATGTGGTTCTTTTAAACTTATTACATCATCTGTCAATAATAATGTTGTTGCTCTTCATGATGGCACATATGATGCTGATTACTAATTGTATTATTTTAATATTGAACCAATGAACAATGATATTAGAATGTTTATCGTGAGATTTAAGTTTTGGCAATTTGATATCAAATTAGTATATGATATTTAAAAATTTGTAAAATTTATATGCATAATGTGTGGTATTCTGAATTTAATTAGTGTTTTAGGCTGCATATATGTATATATTTATGAATTTTATATGTTTTTTGTATGGACATACAGACATACCCAAACATACTCAACCCCCAAAATATTTCTGCCACACTGGTGTATTGTACCCACACACCTTATTTGGCAACCTAATATGCACCCACATTTGCATACATATCTATCAGGGCAGTTGTAATTATAGCGTTTCATGAAAATTCCTCTTCCTTTATCCTTCGATGGATGTCCATATCCTGTTCCAAAGCTCCCATTCTAGCACAGGCAGGCAGGATGCTGGCTAAAGTTGTGGATATATGCATAATGTGTGGTATTCTGAATTTAATTAGTGTTTTAGGCTGCAAATATGTATATATTTATGAATTTTATATGTTTTTTGTACAGACATACCCAAACATACTCAATCCCCAAAAAAATTCTGCTAGATTGGTGTATTGTACCCAAATACCTGATTTGGCAACCTAATATGCATCCACATTTTGCATACATGCCTATCAGGGCAGTTGTAATTATAGTGTCTCACAAAAATTTCCCTTCCTTTTATCCTTTGATGGATGTCCATATCTTGCTCCAAAGCTCCCATTCTAACACAGGCAGGCAGGATGCTGGCTAAAATTGTGGATTTTGGCTTTACACCTGCCAATTGCATTTCCTTGAATGTTTGTAAAGCCTTTTAAAAAAAATCAATTTAATGGTCAGTTTACCTGTCACTGGATCTTAATTCAGTTTACATTTTTAACCATGTGGGTCCTCTGTTTGCATAGTTATAAATGTTCCTATCTCAAGTTTCGTTTGTAGGTCCTTTTTCTCTGAACCTCAATACCTAAACATTGTATGCAATAGGAAACATTGAGGTCTGATTATAGTTTGATGCCCAATAACAAATGTCCTAATTTCTCTTTCCTCGGTTTTAAAAGTTAATTTTGAAACTTTGCTTATTATAAGTTTTGGTGTTCATGTAAGTTTAATAGTTTTTGATGGCTCATATCTTCAAAAACATCCAAAAGCTCTGCAACAAGAGACAAGAGTCTGCCACTGACTTTGCCACGTGAGAGAAGTCTGCCACCAACCCTCCCAGAAACTGCAGAACTGCTGACTAGAAGTCATCACAAAGTTTCCAGAGCTGTCCGTCTCTGAAACCAGAGACACACTGAGAACAGCGGCTACGATTTTGAGGATAAATCGGCAAACCGTCGAGACTTTTGCAGAGGAGCACGACGCCCGAGAACAGACTGCAAGAAGCCAGTTGTGCAGTGTTCGCCTCGACAACTTGAGGTGCGACAAAAACAGACTGCAACAAACCACGATTTTTGAGGAAAAAATCGCAAAACCCATATTACAAATCATCGTTTTTTCGGAAAAAAACGGTAAAAACCAAAGACCAGAGAGCCCTCCTGAACAACAGAAACCCTGACTAGGGTATACAGGAAAAACTCGTAATTTTTCAAGGAAAAAATTATAAACCTTCAGGAATTTTTTAAGGGAAAAATTATGAAAACCCTCAACAAAGGGATCCCACGCAACACTGCGAATTACAGAAGCCCAGAACAGGTAGCCATCGATTGTCGGCTGAAGATCAGAGGGTTTGGAACCCTAGCCGCCAGAATAGATCTGCACAGAAATCGAGGCACGGAAAACGAAGCACCCAGAAAAATCGGACGACAACCCATTTGAGATCTCGGAAAACCCACCAAGAATCTGCAATCAGAAAATTTTTCCGACTTGAAACTGAGGCACGAATTTCGAGGCACGAATTTCGAGACACCCAGAAAAATTTGAGACCGACCCATTTGAGATCGCGGAAAACCCAGAAGGAATCTGCAATTAAAAATAATTTTCGCCTTGAACAGAGGGTAAAAACCCTAGACGAACTGGCAGAAACCCTAGCCGCCATGGATGCACAAAAAAGTTGCAGAAAATTCTGAATATCTTCGTACCCTGCAAAAACCCTAGCCGTCACTGGTCTGAGTTGAAAATAAAAAAGTCTTCCAGGAACGTGCTCGCGCCATATATGACGAAATGAGGGTCTGAAATAGCGCCTAATTGAATCAGAAAAATCTTCTCGCGTCCGAAAGTTCACAGCCGGCAAAGAGGTCGCGCGGACTGCAAAAAGACGAAACCCTACAAAACAACCTTCGAGCCGCGAGCAGGGATGACAAGATCGCGTCACAGGAAAATGCAGGAGAAACACGAAAAAAAATACCAGAAGACAAGTGACGCCCAGGAGAAACAAAAAATTTCCACGTGCTCAGAAGAAACACGCGCCCAGGAGCAGAGGAGACCACGAAAAAATCCGCGGGCCTAGGGCACGATTTTTTCCTTTAACAGGAGCATGAAATCTCACGTGAAAAATTTTCACGAATTACAGATTTAAAAAATTCGCCTAGAAACCCTAGTCGAATCTTGAGCCCTCCCGTAAGGGAGGCTCAGACCTGCTCTGATACCATGAAACAATTTGCTATGAAATTGCTTGATATTAACAAAGGAGGAGATTACAATATATAGAGGTAGAAGAATACTGTAGACATTAAAAATGTCTAACTACCTCACCTACTGACTACTGTAGCAACAGTAGTATTGACCATTAACATAAGTAGAATATAATATTCTAAATACATTGAGTAACTCTTGATGTGATCTTTTATGCTGTTTGGACCAATATTTCTTCCATGCCGTGACTTTTTATTGAGTAGGGTTTCTTTTCAGTGTTCAAGTCTCTTAAAGCTGAGATGAATTGAATGAGCCCTTTCAACAATAATTCAAGTTTTATTCTCTGGTCACAGTAACAGTGGGATTTCATATGCCACATTAATGAAAATTGATTTGGATATATCAGTGTAATTGGTCTTATTTCAGTTGTAGAAAGCCTAATTGGCCTTGATATGTGTTGGCTAAATCACTAGGTTCGAATTTAAATTCAAATTCAAGTTTGGCAACATTGAAATTCAGATGAAATTCAACAATGGAAAAATTTGAGAAGTAAAAAATTCGGATTAAATTCGCCTTATATAATTTTGACTTTTTTAAAATATAAGTAATAAACTTAAAATAAGTAAAAAAATAATATTAATATACTAATATGTTTAAATATATTAATAAAGCTAAACACAAAGCAAAATAAATAATAAATATGTTTAAAAATATAATTTAAATTTAAATATTATTAATATACAAATAATAAATCAATTTAATTATATATTAAATAATAAATATAATTTAATAAAAGTTTAATTTATTATTTTAAAATATTAAATTTTAACGTTATAAATAAAAAACAAAATTAAATAAGGAATGGACAAAAGGCCTTTTAATTTTGTTATTAAATTTTAGGCTTTTTCACGAAAGTCCTCTCCAAGTGCGTAAGAGAAGAATTTGACCATTAAATTGATTCCCTGAAAGGTTCAGCTCCAGCAGCTCCACGCAGTTGCCAAGACTCCGAAATTTCGCTGCCTAAATGATTACAGGCCAGGCCTATTACAGTAACAAATTGCATATCCCCTATTTTTGCCGGAATATTTTCATTAAGTAGATTATGGGGCTTTGAAAATGAATGAACTCTATTCCGCAGGCTTGCAATGGCAGGTGGAATGTTACCATATTGCAGATTTCAGCTGAAGGACAGATCCTGAAGACACAGTCCGGGTTTTGTTATTGACGGAGGCCATCCATTGTCACAGTCTGGAGCTCCGTTTTTCTAAATATTTTTTATTTAAAAAGCTTATGCCCTTTACTCATACGAATATAGATGAATTTCAACGAATTTCTAATGCTGTTTTGAAGTCCGTCGAATTTCGAACCATATGGTAATGCGGTGACTTAGTGTGTTGGTATCATTTCCTTTTTATTTCACTCTTCGTGCAAGTTTGTTAGTTTTAATTCCTTAAGATAAGTTATTTTTTGCTTAGTATAAATTCACATGGTTGATTTGTCAGTCATCAAGGTGTTGGCCAAATTTAATACAATTACATACATATATGTGAATGCGACATTTCTTGGAACATTCTCTGGGCAGGTAATATATACTAACTGCCCCAACTCTTACATATAAGCTTATTAAGAAGTATTGAAGCAAACAGCATTGGAGTGTGTAAAGCCTGAAACCCCTGGCAGCCCCTTGCCTTAATATCTGCTGCTGCTGCAGCATCCATGTGCTCATGGATTGTTCTTGTGATTGGGAGATAAGGAACATCACATTAGATTATGATGTCTGAATGTAAAGAAATGCCACCATAGAGCCAAGACAAATAATTTTAATGAGTGAGAATACATTGACTATGAGCAGCAACAGACCAATCCGGAGTCATTGCCTCCTATTCACAGTCACATCAAGAACTCTCCGTTTTTCATTTAATGGAGGTCCTCATCTTTTTGGCTCCAAATGTTGCATTGTGATAGGATTGTAGAGAACTTTGAAGAGTGAGGCAGAAAATTTTGTTTACAGATGTACCCAGGTAACCTTTTCTCAAATAATGGGCTGCCTTTACCTGTATCTGTACCTATCCGTGTATTCATATGCACATATCCTGTTAACAGTTCCCTAAAAAGACACAAGGAAACCGTTATGATATATTTGAAAACTAAAAATCAATATTTTGTCAAAGCAAGGAGTCAAAGTTTGTAACTCAAAGTACCACTCTGAAGTTGTAAATGTTCCCACAGTCTTATTAGATATGTTCAAGTTGCACTCTCCAATTTGGCTAAATATGAAGTCGGCAACATGAATACAAAATTTTTCTCTGACCAAAATATACTCCATATTTCTCTATCACCATACCCATTGCACCACTAAAGGGTGCAAGTGCTAGTTTAATATTGCAGTTAAGGATTTATGGTTTTCATTCTCCAGTGTAATGATCTGTGATATGGATGGTGAGCTACTTTTGGTGCTGGGTTTTCATCAATCCTGGCAACTTAATGGGTTATCAATTTTTTCAAGTTATTTCCCAATCTAATTTATATACGCTAGAAATGCTCTTAATGAAGTTTGCATGCTGTATCTGCACAAATAGGAAGGGGCATTCCCTTTTATTATTATTATATTTAATTTTATTTATAAAATGCCTACAAGCCTTATTAATTGTCCATCCACCATATCTGGTGCTTGTTTTCTGTCTTCTCTCAAATGTCCCTTCATATAGTGGTATTCTCTAGTTACAAATTTTGCTTCTTTAATGCAAGTATCATGTTTATTGTGAGAGAATGTTCAGTCGGTGGTGATCTTCCACTGTATCATGCTTTACATCTTGGTCATGCTCCTTGATTCTAGTTAAGATGGATCTGCCAATTTCTCTATTGTATGGTTTTCCACATGAACATTGTATCATATATATTTTTAAAGCATAGCAGTGGGTGTTTTCCACAGCTGGTTTAAGATGACAGCTAAGATAGATTATAATAAGATAGATTATAATTAAAATTTGTCTCGAAACACATTACCGTAAAGTAGTCACGTATGGTGCTGTGAGTGATTTACAGTACTGCATCTATAAGTTGATTGATTTGAAAAGTAAATTTGTTGTGGTTGTAGCATATTACTTACAATTCCTAGTATTATCTTGGCAGGATGCTTGAGGAGGAAGATGAAGATGAAGATAAAGATGGGGAAGTTGATGAAGAAATAGAAGAGTTGAAACAAGGGGCTTGTTTGATGAAGGTGAATGAAGAAAGTGGGAGCAGCCATACAAGTAATGCAGCATCAGCTGTTATGAGAAATTGTAAGTCAGAAACTGGTTCTTGTGATAATGTTTCCCCCCAGCAAGTTTGCAATACTGCCTCAATCAATGACAATTGCTGTGATGATAGAGAAGCTGATGTAGAGCTCAAGAAATATGAGTCCATTTCTCTTTCAGGAGAGAATTGTAGTAGTTGTGGTGAAAGAGAAGATAGCATTGAATTGAAGAAAGAGATGCCGTTTCCTCTGAATTTGAAGGCAGAGCAGAATAAAACTTGCCTGAATTCGTATGATGATAGAGAACCTAATGTGGAGTCGAAAACAGAGAATACCATATCCTCCTCGGGAGAGGATGATAATAGCTGTGATGACAAGGAAGCCACTTCTGGGTCCACTTCCGTCATAACCAATGAATGTGGAGAGAAAGGCAGCATTTATGCTAGCAATGATAGCATTGGAGAACCACTTGAATTTGATGAATTCAACACACCTAAGGATATTGAGGTAACTGTTTCTTATTTATTTTAGTTGCATCTTTGGTTAGCTTTTCTGGTTCAGAATTTAATTCCAACGCAAGAATGTCTAGCTGGGGGATGCTTGTATGCCAGGGACAAAGAGGGACTTGTTTTTCTTTATTTTTTCTGTATGCTTTATTAAAGTTGCATTTGTATATTAATGTTCACTGTTTTCCCACTGCCATTGCAGATATTGGGTCTTGAAAGGCTAAAGAACGAATTACAATCTCGTGGTTTGAAATGTGGTGGTAGCCTTTCTGAGCGAGCGGCAAGGTTATTTCTTCTGAAGACAACACCTTTGGAGAAACTCCACAAAAAGCATTTTGCCAAGGCAAAGGATGTGGGGAAATAAGCTGGAAGTTCTTGTACTAATAGTTCTGCTGCTAGAAACCAATTAAAACAAAGATCAAACAAATTATGAGAAGACCCCTAATATTTTGTATTTCTTTTTGTAATTATAAATGACCAATTCAAATGCTTTCCCATTGGTTGTTGTACCATATTCTCCATACGAAGTCTTATTTTAAGAATTTGAAAATCTAAAATATCGTGGCATTTAAAATAGGCTGTTAGATATATATTGCGTGTATTGAAAAAAAAGCAGAGGACAGTGATATGATGTTTGGGAGATGTAAAATTTTATTAAACACGAATTGCAATGAACTGTGCACGGACAGTGATATAAGGATGCAAAAGTTGGTTTTACTCTGGTAGTTTTAAAATTAGTTATTCTATGATGGCTGACAAATCAACACCCCGTTCCCCTCGGGTTATATGGCTGACAAAAGTTTACCGGCGGTGGGGGGTTATATGGGGTTATATGGCTAATACTGATGGACGCAACTAATCTCCCGACAAAAGGCGCCGAGCATAGGCATGTGACGTACATAAACGTATAAAAACATACATAGAAACATAATGAATACATGGAAAAGCAGCAGGCGGAAGGAAACGGAAATAGCAGCAGCACTGACGGCGAATGACAGACAAGAGGGGGCAGGGAACGGTAACGGTAGGTGCATCAATGGTTGTGCATCCCTATTCATCCTGTAGCAAAATTAATCATTGCCAGTCGTTTCAATCAAATGGACTTGATTAATTCAAGTTTAAATTTTGTTTCCGCTCAATCCATTCAAAGTAAGATTTAAACAAAAACATTAAAACCATCGGCATTAACAGTTGCAACTGATTTCTGTCAAACTTGAACCACCCACTCTTGGCATCTATTCCTCCATCTACTGCTCAAGATCAACCCTAGAATGACGTAATGAATGCTTCTAAAGGACTTAAACCTAGTCTCTCTAATTCTGCTGCACCCTCACCACAAAGCCTACGTTTATCTATCTTTTTTCTCTCCTTTCTGTTCAGTCCATCCAATACAGTGCCATATACGGCTGTCGCTAATACTCAACCTACAAATGCTTTTGAAGAAATTGCGCCAACTACAAGATTTCCAATTTAATTTAGTTGTTGATGTTCATGAATGAGATAATCGGTAAAATAATTATGGATTACACGGTAAGCTGAAAACAGTAGAATTGTGCCTTGTAAGACGTCAAATGGTGTCCCTTAATTATAATTTCTGGTAGAAAGAGGCCCTCCTGCATAGTTAATACAGTTTGCTAAATGATGAGTGAAGTAACTTAGCCGAAACATTTGGATTAGAAGTAATGACACGATTATTAAGAAGCTTTTGTTGAAGATTGTTCCTTGAAGACAATATTTGTGCCCCGGTTTGGTTTAATTATACATTAGAAGGATAGATAATGGAGAATTTAAAGAAAAAGTGGATAATTCAGTTTTGACATGGTTTTGAATCGTTTGATACTTTGATTTATTGCAAGTACAATGCAAATTACTCCAATTACCTATTATACACTACGTGGAGTTCATACGGCAAACTGCCCTCTTGCACCAATTGCTCGAGGCATACATTTGACTTAGATTCCACACAAAGACTCGCAGTTCCTACCCGCAGTTCCTCAACTGAGGTATCCCACGTCCAGAGTTGTAGGCCATGGCCAATTGTACACCTTTCTAGCACACTGACTTAGATAATGTATCCCAAAACTTATGTCTTTTGGTATAGGTACCCATTCTCACAGAATTCCACATGAATTGTCTCTTTAACTTTATGCTTGGAGGCCATTGTCAATTATCCGTTTTTCAGTCACTTCAGGATATAGCCGCACTTGGATGCACCACAAGAACGTTGAGCAGTCATAATGTAACCTTCTAATTTAGTACACGTTAGCATTACTTGGGTGGTTCAAAACAAAATCTACAAATCGCCATGTTTCAAGATCTGTTTAAAGTCGTGTCATTTTCATTTATTGTAGAGATGTAAGGTTGTAGAATTGCACCTAGGGGCAATTCCACATTTTAGCACTTGCCTACCATTTATGATGCCTAAACGCATTAATGGCAAAAATCCCATGGGTCGGAATTTCACAATTCTAGCTCCATGTGGTCTAATGGTGAAGCGATAGCACCCTGATGACACATTTCCCAAAAACTTATGCTTTGGACGCTTGTGTAGCGTGCAGACGTTTGCGTCGCCCGCTAGCATCTTGGCAGTTTTTCGAGTTTGAAATGAAGAAACTTGAATTTTGACTCTTGACACGTGTCTTAGCAGTCAGATTTTTGGGTGTAACGACTCTTTGCCGCCCTTGCATGCAACAAAAACCCCTCATTTGCTCTCATTTTGGGGGTTCACTCATTTGATCAAGCTCTCTCTTCAACTTGACTCTTGAATCCTTCTCATTCTTGACAAGCAATACTTCTACAAGCGAAGCTTTGTCGGACTGAGGTCCCTCCAACAACCAAAGCTCTCTAGCAAGCATTCAATGATGCGTCTGTGTGTTCCAGAGGGGGCTAAGGCTTGTTGGTAACACTCTCACTCTTTCCTATTTGCATCATCTTGTTCATATATTACTTGGTGGTGCAGGTTCTACTCCTAAAGCGGATTTTTCTTTCACCACTCCCTTTGTCCATTTTGATTACACTCTTTCTATCTGGGTGTCCGTAGAGTTGGGAACACCAAAGTGGGGGTCTAACTGCGACAGACCCCTATATAGCCCCAACATTTCCCCCTTGTTCGTTTTGTGTGTAAGTTACGAAGCGGAGCTTGGAGTAAAGACCCAAATATCCAGTTGTTAGTAAGTTTTCTCCAAGTTATCCTGGTACTTTTCTCATAGTTTTTGTTCTCTGTTTTATTATTCTGTTTAGTAGACCTCAGATTTGAGTTAGGTAGTGAAACTTTGTTTCACCCGCTTGAGTTCCTGAGCTCTCTGTTGCTTAGGATGCCAACGTGCCATTTGGATGACAACACGCTGCGCTGGCATCCTGAATCTATGTTGGCGTCTTTTGGCCGATGGCTCCTCTGTTGGAGGCAAAAATCTAGAAGTTTCTCTCTTTCGAAATCTGAAGTAGTCTTCTCTGATAATTAACCTGTGCACATTTTCTTTGTGATTTCTTCATTCAGCTTACGTTGAGGTGGATAAGGGCAGTTCATTCCCTGGGAATCTCTTGAGAATGAAGAGGCTCGTGTGCCATGAATCCCTCTTATCTCTGTGGCTCCTCCAAGCCCTTAGAAATCCGTCATTTACTTGACTCTAGCTAACCCTTCTTAAAGAAAGGATCATTCTTTCTATGGAATTTTAAATCGAGATGACTCACCGGATTTGTATTCAAGGTTTGTAAAAGCTATGAACTCCGCTTCTTACAATGCTGTTGGGCACACATATAATACAAGAAGAAACAAACAAAATTTGAATCAACAACCTTTTGTTCCTACACCACAATCTACTCAAGTTCCTACTTCTTTACCACCTTCTCAACCAAGCCTTTAGCACTTAAACCTGCGACTAAAGCACTAGGTGATTATGATCTTGTCGAGCAATTTTGCATTACTTTGGCTAAGATCTCACTTTGAGATTTGCTTTAGACCACTCCAGTTTATCAGGAAATGCTTCAAGAAGCCTCGCAAAAGATTCTCTTGCTTGTCTCCGCTAGCCCACGAATGTTAATGCGTTGATGGCTCATATTCGTGCGAATTCGCCGAATATTACGTTCTATCCACAAGAACTCTCGCCTCTGGATGTGCAGAAGCAAGCAAATCCTTTAATGGTTATGTTAATATTAATACTATTGGTATTAGGCGTACCCTCGTTGACATCGGTTCGACTCAACATTTGTGATATTGACCTACTACCTAAGATTAAAGTTGATTCATCTTCTCTAGCTGCTTCTTCTTTGTACATTCGTGGGTTTGATAATTCCGACCACCAAGCTCTAGGCACGATAATACTACTTTTGCAGCTAGGCCCCGTTACCCTACCCACTTTGGTTTATGTGATGCCTGATCCCTTACCTTACAATCTTCTTTTGGGGAGACCTTGGATTCATGCTATGGGCGCCATAACTTCTACTTTGCATCGTTCTTTAAAGTTTGTGGCAAATAATTGAGTGGTCACAGTTAAAGCTGACCCAAAGGTTGTTCACCTTTGTGAGTTAGTGGTTGCTGGTCGGGCTTTGGTTGTTTCCACTCTTAAGAATTGTATTCCATCTTTAACTGCTGATGCTATGACGCGTTCCTCGGCGATACCCTCTGTGGAGGTTGTCCCTGAAGTGAACGCTATTAAAGATGAACCATCTAAAGCAAAAAGTCCTAAGTCTTCCCCGTCTACCTCTTCTTTTGAATCAAATACTTTCCTTGACAATGATTGGGGGTCTTTGGAATTTTCCTAATTCTTTGTTGGAGAATATAAAGTCCCACTCATCTAAAGCTTCTGATAACCTCAAATGCCTCTAATGAAAAAGCTAATGATTCTCTCGTTGAGGAGGAAAACTGTAATCCTGTTCAGGAGACCAGTCCTTCCCTTGCTAAGGAGGATAGTTCTGCTTTTGCAAAGGAGGTTAATGTTTGCGAATCGAGTAAAGGAGATGGTTTTTGATGTTTACTAGTGGAACAGAGCTCTCTACGTAGAACCACCGCCTTTCGAAGTTTTGCAAACTCGCTATGGTTTCAGATATAGACTTGCTTCTCAGTATGGCTATGGGTGAAAAGGCCTGAGCAAGGAATCCAAGTCCCTATCCAGTTCGAACCTTGTAAGCGTTATCTGGGTTTGGCAAGCTCTATTGAACAATCTAAGCAAAATACTTGGAGTTTTACCATGATTTCGATTGAACCACTTAGCTTGGTTCATCCTGAACTAATAAAGGATGGGGTGTAGGGCGAGAAAGTCCCTTTAGATGTCTTCTCTTCGGATGAAGTACTCCCCTTTGCCTCCTTTCCATCATAAAAGATGATTCCCATATTGCCTAGATGGATAGACATATTTTGGAGAATCTATCTTGAGTGTTGATGAGGAGGACCCTTTAGCTAATGTTCATGATGACGTCCCAATATCGCATCTTGGAGATGGTAGTTCCCTCCTCAAGGGAGATACTATTGAAGTCTATGGATCTTGAGTCTTCTGAAAAGGTGATTAAGATTGGGAAGTTCCTTACTTCAGAAGAAGCAGAGGAACATTATGATCTCCTACACTCTCATCTCGATATCTTTGCTTGGACGTATGAGGACATGCCCGGTATAGATGAGTCCATAGTGTTTCAAAATATCGTCTTATGTCCTGACACTAAGCCAATTAAGCAGAAAATTCGAAAAATAAATTCCAAGGTTGCATTGTTGGTTAAGACCGAGATTGGAGAAGCTACTAAAAGTAGGCTTTATCCGTCCAATTGACTATTCCCCTTGGATCTTGAATATTATTGCCGTTAGCAAACCTAATGGCCGCATTCGTATATGCATTAACTTTCGTGACCTTAATAAGGCTTCTCTTAAAGATGATTTTCCATTACCTAATATAGATGTGTGGATTCAACTGTAGGCCATGCCTTGTTATCTTTCATGGATGGTTTTTCGGGTTGCAATTAGATCTGTATTAATCCGAAGGATCAGTTCAAGACAACCTTCACTACCCCTTGGGGGACTTTCTATTATGTGGTCATGCCCTTTGGGTTAAAGAATGCGGGAGCTACTTACCAACGGGCAATGACCCTAATATTTCATGATTTTATTCATAAGATTTTAGAAGATTATGTTGACAATATCTTGGCGAAATCTATAACTCATCAAGATCATGTGAAGAACCTTCATCTTATTTTTGAGAGGCTTTGAATCTATAAGATGAGACTTAGTCCTCTTAATTGTGTCTTCAACGTAGATGCAGGCAAACTTTTGGGATTTATAGTCTCTCATTGTGGAATTTAGGTTTACACAAATATGATCGATACTATTGTTAACATGCCTCCACCTAGGAATATCACTGAGTTGTAAAGTTTACAAGGGAAGATTCAGGCAATCCGAAGATTCATATCTCAATTGGCTAATCGTACTCTTCCTTTTAATCGTTTGTTAAAGAAAGATGTTAAATTCATATGGGATGTAGAGTGCCATAAAGCTTGAGTCAATCAAAGCCTATTTGGCCAATCCTCCCATATTGTTGTCGACTATGTAGGATAAGCCCTTTTTGTTTTACCTCGCTGCATCACCATATGTTTTGGCAGCTTTGCTTGCTCAGTATGATGATGCCGAGAAAGAGAGAGTGGTCTACTACATTAGTCGTGTCCTGGTCAATTATGAAACTCATTACTCCTCCATGGAGAAGCAATGCCTTGCTCTTGTCTTTGCTACACAGAAGCTAAGGCATTACCTTCTTCATGCTAAAACACGTCATTGTAAAAAGTGACCTTCTAAAGCATTTGTTCTCTAGTACCAACCTTGCTGGGAGGTTAGCAAAATGGGTGATGTTACTCTCGAAGTTTGACATAAATTTTATTACTCAGAAGTCAATAAAGGGTCAAGCAGTTGCCGATCAATTGGCAGATGCTCCCTTGTCTCACTCCTTCTTGGGCTTGGATTTTTTTCCTAATGAGAACATTCTTGTAATCAATTACAACCTCGAATGGAAAATGTACTTCGCTGGGTCGAGAAGTTAGACTGCCTCTAGAGCAGGTGTAGTTCTAATATCACCCGAAGGTAAGCCAATCCCTCTCTCCTTTCGATTGGACTTTCCCTGCACCAATAATATCGTTGAGTACGAAGCCCTTATTGTTGGCTTGCATGCCGCGATTGCACTAAAAATAAGACATCTTCGTATACTGGGTGATTATGAGCTTATTGTGAACTAGATTACAGGAACCATTAGGCTAAGAAAAGTAAGTTGTCTCTATACCGAGACCTTGCTTTGTCTTTGCTTAAGTGGTTCTCGTCCATGATAGACGGTGTCCCTAGGAAAGAAAATAGACATGCAAATGCCATGGCAAGCGCTACTTCCCTAGTACCTTCAGATGAGGACACAAAAGAATACCACTTCATGGTTCAGGTCTTTCGGTCTCCAGCTGTTTCCAATCAATCTGAATCTGATGCTTTTGTGTGTTCTCACGTAGACTCGAGAGAATGGTTTTCTAATATCTATAACTACTTGAAGACTGAAAACTTTCCCAATGATGTGACAAAAAACGATCAGACTCGTATACAAAATCTTTCAGTCTATTGTGTTGTTTTGTCTAATGTTCTCTATCAAAAATATTATAATGGCTTGCTTCTTCGATGTCTCACTAAAGCATAAATACCCCTTGCCCTTAAAGAATCCCATTCAGGCTCTAGGGGTGGACACTTTGGTGGTAAATCCTTGGTGAGGAAATTAATACACATGGGGTACTTTTGGAAAACGATGGAACAAGATTCCTTTGACTTTGTTAAAAAGTGTTTGCAATGTTAGTAGCATAGTCATCTTATTCATGCACTTGCACAAGAGTTACAAAACTAGACCTCTCCTTGGCCATTTGGAAAATGGGGGTTGGATATTATTGGGAAAATATCACCTCCTTCCTCTAAAGGACATACTTTTATTATCACCGCTACAGATTACTTCACGAAGTGGGTCGAAGCCATCCCGCTTCGATCCACGAAAGCTGAGGCTATTTGTAGTTTTCTTTTAAACAACATTATTTCTCATTTTGGATTGCTTGCTACACTTATTTCTGACAATGGTGTGCCATTCAAGAAAAAGGAAGTAAAGCAATTCCTGAAGAAATTTCACATTCAATATAGATTTTCTACACCATACTATCCTCAATCTAATGGTCAAGTAGAAGCATCTAATAAGACTCTTGAGTTCATTTTTCACAAAACAGTTAATAAACACGATAAGGATTGGCATATTCAATTAACATATGCTTTGTGGGCTTATCCCATAAGTGTTCATACAACGACAGGAACAACGCCTTACAACCTCGTGTATGGTGCCGAAGCTATTATGCCTTTAGAGTTGGAAATTCCGTCTTTGCGGGTTTCCCTTAAAAGATTAATTGACGACGAAACTTACCTAGCTAATCGTTTGCATTAGTTAGAGATACTCAATGAGCGCCGATTACAGGTCCTCAATCATCTTAAAGCTTATCAATGATCATTATCCAGACAATATAATCAAAGTGTACTCTCTAGAACTTTCAAGATAGGTGATGTGGTTCTCTACGAGAATTAGAGAAATGCAAATGCGCCGCCTAATCAAAGGGGAAAATTCAATCCTACTTGGTTAGGCCCTTACATTGTCATTTCCGTGTATGGTTCTGGTGCTTACGGATTATCATCTATGGATGGAATGCCTCTAAAAGAACCTATTAATGCGATGCATCTTCGTCAGCACTACGTGTAGTTTCCAATGTGTCATATGTGTAATGTTCATTCTTTAAGGGTTGTAGCATTGCATATGTTGACATTATTCATTAACACATTATGGAAAATAATTTGTGTTATGATATTATCGTGTGTGCGTGTTTCATACATACATCACATTATATCTTTTTGTAGACAAAGATTTTGGCACCCTAGGTTCTTTCTAGCACTTGTAGGGTTTTTCACCTAAAAGGAGAAAGATGGGCCAAAATGCAATGTAAACATTCAAGATTAATGCAAGGATGGATGAAATATGATTAAATACAATGTCCTAAATGCTATAAATTGATAAAGGAGATGGATTATTAATGCAAAACTATTGAAATGTAGGGTGTTTGAAAACACATTGTGATATGCAAACATGTGATAAATGACCTAGAAATGCAAACAAAACTAGATAGAAAGCTATGAAACAAAATGTGTACAACTAGAGGTTGAAAAATGATGGCATGAAGGTATGAAATCCTAAAAAAACTGTTGCAGAAGCCAACTAGGACACTTGTGCCAATTTGGGCGACTTAGTCCCAAATTTGGAAAACTGCCCAAAAACCCGTTTCTACCAAATTGGTGTCTGAATCTGCAAAAATCACTGAAAGGAATGTACAGTGTGTAAGGAAATCCAAGGTGCGGAAACAACTCTCCTAACGTCAAAACCTCAGGGAAGAATGTAGACTCTTTAAAATTTTATAATTACAGTCCAATTAAGATGCACTTGAAATAGATAACAGAAAAAGAGAATTAAACATACACATATGAATACCAGATATACGTGGGAAAAACCTTACGGGATAAAAACCCACCACACCAAGAGAAGTCACTTTGTGTTACAGTAATGGAGATTACATACAGAGATCAGACTTATCTTTCTGATGTCAGTTTACAATAGCTATCACAATGACCAACCTTGTATTGGAAACATTCAAGTTACAGTCTTCTTCAGAATAGAATTCACATTGATACACATTGAACTATACATTCAACAATCTATTGAACCGATCCTTCGAACCCGACTACTTCTGTAATCTCTGAGTATATCCATGATGCCCCTGTCTATCGAACTTCCTCTCAGTAACGGCCGCAACAGTCCAATTGCTAGCGGTTCCCATTTGACTCTTCTGATTGGTCAAATACAAGCCACATAGGATAGTCTTCAGTTGGTCAAAGCATTCAACTTGTGTTGGCATGTCAGTGAGACACTAACTGTGTCTCCCTGATGCCACAAGACTCAACCATTGATGTCGCCAAGAGTCATTACTATCGGCAAGAGGTTACACTGAGTCCAGAGAGCTATCGCTAAGACTTATCGCTTTCGCTGAGAGATCATACTGAGCCTTTATGTTATACCGAAATGTTCAACAATCAACAAGACTTATCGCTTTCACCAGGGTAACATACCGAGGTTCAAAAGTTACTCTGAAGTGCTCATCTATCACCAAGACTTATCGCTATCGCTGAGACGTTACTCCAAAGTCTTAAGACATATCGAGCACCAAACAACAGTCGGCAAGACTTCTCTCCATCGCTAAGAGTTCTTAGCGAACCCTTAGTGCTACCCCGATGACTCCAAATGAATACCTATCGGTGAGACATCTCCATATCGACAAGACTTCATACCGAAGCGTATGAGTTACGCCAATGACCACATGTGTAACACCCTGTTGGTGAGACATACAATCTCGATAAGACTTCATACCGAGATAAGCCTTTCGGCCAAGGGTCTCCTCGACACCGCTCGTTTCCCAGAGTCTCCCCGATATATGATAAGAGTGGCCTGTCGGCCAAAGATCTCCACTCAGCAGAGGGTTACGGCGATTTCCACAAGTCACAGCGATAGATACATTCGACATGACTAAAGAAAGGTCATAGTGACCAGAACTATTCACCATGGTTTCAACTACTAGTTGGCTAGACACAAAGCATGTCACATCGACTTGGCTCTCTTAGAGGTTTCAGCTTGTGGGGTTGAGGCATATATTTCCAACAATCTCCCACTTGACGAAGATCACACAGGAACCTCCAGAGCATAAAAAAACTACTGAAATTCATGGGCACTAAGGCCCATCGAATTGGCACACCACCTGAACTTGTCTGTGCTCACTGGCTTCGTCAATGCATATGCAACATTCTCCAGAGTATCAAATTTTTCCAAAATGACCTTTCCATCCTCCACCATATCTCGTACAAAGTGGTATTATAAATCTATATGTTTCGTCCTTGCATGGAAAGTAGGATTATTTGCCAGAAAAATTGCACTTTGACTGTCACAAAAAATAGTTATTTGCCCTGCATCAAAACCAATATTAGAACACAAAATTTTTAACCAAACTGCTTCTTTACAAGCATGTGTAGCTACCATGTATTCAGCCTCTATAGTGGACAAAGCGACTACAACCTACCTCTTACTCATCCAACTCACTGCACCACCATTCAACATGAAAGTATATCCACTGGTGGATCTTCTACTGTCAATGTCCCCTGCCCAATCAGAATCCACATAGCCTTGAATGTTGAGAGTCCTCTGTGATTCAACCAAGTTCCCATGGTAACACAAAGCATATTCTGAAGTGCCCTTCAAATATCTGAACTCTTTTCACAACATCCCAATGTGTTCTTCCAAGATTAGCCATAAACTGACTAAGTACTCCCACTAGTTGGGAAATGTCTGGCCTCGTATAGACCATTGCATACATAAGACTGCCAACCACACTAGCATAGGGTACACTGGTCATGTCCTCCATCTTAGTAGGAGATTTTGGACAGTCTTCAACAGATAGCTTCATTCCCTACAAGACTGGAACAACTTGCTTGCAATCATTCATACAAAATCTCTCTAGAACAATCTTAACATACTTACTCTGACTGAGCCAAAGTTTTCTATTCTTCCTGTCCCTAGTTATTTCCATCCCCAGAATATACCTTGCTGCACCAAGATCTTTCATTTCGAACTTAGCAGACAACTAACACTTAAGATTAGAAATCATTAGCTTACTCTTGCCTATGAACAACATATCATCAATATAGAGAGCAATAATAAGCACTCGATCACTTACAACTTTATAATACACACAATGATCAGATTTTGATCTTACAAATCCCAAAGACAATACAAAAGTATCAAAATTCTGGTACCACATCCTAGGTGACTGCTTTAACCCATACAAAGACTTTTTCAACTTGCAAACCAGTTTTTCTTTACCTTTTTCAATAAAGTGCTCAGGCTGGGACATACAGATTTCTTCTTCAATATCACCATGAAGAAATGCTGTCTTCACATCCATCTATTTGATCTCTAAGTCATACGCTGCTGCAAGTGACAAGAGAAATCTAATGGACGTCAGCTTAGCTACAGGAGAAAAAATCCCCCCATAATCAATTCCCTCTACCTGGGAATAACCCTTTGCAACTAACCTCGCCTTGTACTTTTCCACGCTGCCATCCAGACCTATTTTCTTCTTCAATACCCATTTTCAGCCCACAACTTTTTTGCCTTTAGGCAAGGGCACCAAACTCCAAGTATCATTCTTTTCTAATGATGCCATTTCTTCATTCATGGCTTCCAACCAAGAGTTTGAGTCAGACATTCTAAATGCCTCTTTTACAGTCCTAGGCTCATCAGTGCTAGAAATCAAAGCATAGGCACAAGTAGAATCAATCAAAGAGAACCCATACCTATAGTTGTTTCTTTCACGAGTTGACCTCCTCACTAGTTGAGGCTGAGGTTCTTCTTCTTCAGAACTTTCAGAACGCTTGAGCTCTCCTCAGTTTCAGGTACATTTTGAATTTTCAATTCTCTTTCTCTGGTGTAGGAGGAATTACAACTACATCCTTATTATTTTCTGACTTTATCTCCTGTAGATCCAAGGTAGAAGACTTCAACTCACGAAAGATTACACTTCTACTATACATAACCTTTTTCGTATTTGGATTCCAAAGCTTGTATCCTTTTATGCCAGCACTATAGCCAATAAAAATACATTTGACAACCTTTTTCTCCAACTTAGATTTTTTCTCATTCGGCACATATGCATATGCCTCACAGCCAAAAACACGAATGTGTCTCAAAGAGGGCTTCTTACTAGACCACGCTTCCAAAGGTGTTTTCTCAACAAGAGCAGAGTTTGGAGAACGATTTATCAAGTAACATGCAGTAGCAACAACCTCAGCCTAGAACTTCTCCTCCAAGCTAGCACTACTTAGCATACTTCATGCTCTCTCCATCACTATCCTATTGAACCTTTCTGCAACTCCATTTTGCTGTGGAGTATAAGGTGTAGTCTTATGTCTTTTAATCCCATGGTCTTTACAGTACCTCTCAAATTCATCAGAACAAAATTCATCGTCATTATTAGTCCTTAAACATTTGATTTTTCTTCCATTCGGATTTTCTACAAGGTTCTTAAATTCCTTAAATCAACTGAACACTTCTGATTTACTTTTCAAAAAATAGACAAATGCTCTTCTTGAATAATCATCAATAAACGATACATAGTACCTTGACTTAGACAAAGAAGGAACATTCATTGGACCAAAAACATCATAATGAATATAATCTAGCAAACCAGAAGATTAATGAGGACTGGAATAAAAAGAAACACGGTGCTGTTTTCCATATATACAATGCTCACAAAATTCAAATTCAAGGTTACAATCAACAAGCCCCTCAACCAGGTTTTTGTTCTTCAAGGTATTTAAACCTTTCTCTCCAATGTGGCCTACTCTATGATGCCAGAGCATAGTCTTTTCTGTTGGAAGTTTAACTTCCATAGAGTTTACACAATTAGGAACATTTCCCTCTTTACCTCCATGAGTAGCTTTCTGTGACTTTATAGAGACACTGTTACATTGAACATCATGTGCATCCAGCTTGTACAAGGTACCAATATGAGCACCCCCTGCTAGCACCATTGAGCCTCTAGTCATCTTGCAACCATTTCCAGAGAAGGTGACTTGCACTCTAATATCATTTAGCTTACTAACAGACAGTAGATTTTGAGCCAGACCTGGTATATGCATCACATCCTTGATTCCCTTCACTCTTCCATCAGGGAATTGGATTCTGACTCTTCCACAACCAACAATCTCCAAAGTTGAATCACTTGCCAAGTACACCTTTCCACCATTGTATTCTTCATACTTCATAAACTAGTCTCTATGAGATGTCATGTGGAAAGATGCTCCAGAATCAATCAACCAAACATCATCTGATGCATGCGTTGCCAAGGCTGCAATGAAGGCGTCTGCATCACTCTGAGAAGAATCATTATCAGAAGAGCTCTTCTTCTTCTTTTTCTTCTTTTTCTCCTCTTTACAATCCTTTCAGACATGACCAAGTTGCCCATAGTTCCAACACTTCATCTTGGACTTCTTTCCAAGAGACTTTGATCTCCCCTCTGATTTCAATTTAGATTTCTTGTCCTTCTTTTCTTTTTCTTTCAATCTGCCCCTAACAGCAAGAGCCTCCTTCACCATCTCAGAAGATTTCCTTCTCATCTCTTTTGATAACAAAGAAGCAACAACATCTTCCATCTTGAAATTCGATGTAGTACTCCCAATAGCCATGACCAGGTGATCCCAAGAGTCTGGCAAAGAACACAATAAAAACATACAACGATCCTCTTCATCAATTTTCACACCAACAAATGTTAACTGTGCAATCAACATGTTGAATGTGTTCAAATGATCAGCTACAAACCCTCCTTCTTGCATTCTCAAAGTGTACAACTTCTTCCTCAGGAATAGTTTATTCACCAAGGACTTCCCCTGATAAATAGATGCCAGTCTCTTCCACAAGGAAGAAGCAGTCTTCTCTTCATGCACATTCAGAAGTATAGAGTCTTCCAAACAGAGCCTTATCAACCCCTTAGACTTTCTATCTGCAAGGTCTCAATCTTCTTGCTTCATGCCTGTAGGTTTCATTCCAGACACAACAAGCCACAAATCACGATCCACTAGAATATCTTCCATTTTGAGTTTCTACAACTCAAAATTGCTGCCATTGAATTTCTCTATTTCAATCTTTCCTGATGTGCTAGCCATCTCAATCTGTAATTCGAATTAACAAACTTCTACAAAACTCCCATTGAACAAAATTGACTCAAAAAACCCAACGTACCCACAAGGGTAACACAACTGGCCAGGCTCTGATACTACTTGTAAGGAAAGCCAAGGTGCAGAAACAACTCTCTTAACGTCAAAACCTCAGGGAAGAATGCAGAGACTTTAAAATTTTACAATTACAATCCAATTAAGATGCACTTGAAATAGATAACAGAAACAGAGAATTAAACATACCCATATGAACACCAGATATATGTGGGAAAACCCTTACGGGAGAAAAACCCACCACACCAAGAGAAGTCACTTTGTATTACAGTAATGGAGATTACATACAGAGATCAAACTTATCTTTCTAATGTTAGTTTACAACGGCTTTCACAATGACCAACCTTGTACTAGAAACATTCAAGTTACAGTCTTCTTCAGAATAGAATTCACACTGATACACATTGAGCTATACATTCAACAATCTATTGAACCGATCCTTCGAACCCAACTACTTCTGCAATCTCTGAGTATATCCATGACACCCCTATCTACCGAACATCTTCTCAGTAACGGCTGCAATAGTCCAACTTCTAGCGGTTCCCATTCGACTTTTTTGATTGGTCGAATACAAGCCACATAAGATAGTCTTCAGTTGGTCAAAGTGTTCACCCTGTGTTGGCATGTCGGTGAGACACTAACTGTGTCTCCCCGATGCCACAAGACTCAACCATCGATGTCGCCAAGAGTCATTACTATCGGCAAGAGGTTACACCGAGTCCAGAGAGCTATCGCTAAGACTTATCACTTTCGCTGAGAAATCATACCGAGCTTTATGTTATACTGAAACGTTCAACAGTCAGCAAGACTTATCACTTTTTCCAGGATAACATATTGAGGTTCAAAATCTACTCTGAAGTGCTCATCTATCACCAAGACTTATCGCTATCGCTGAGACGTTACTCTGAATTCTTAAGACATACCGAGCACCAAACAACAGTCAACAAGACTTCTCTCCATCGCTAAGAGTTCTTAGAGAACCCTTAGTGTTACCTTGATGAATCCAAATGAATACCTATCGGCGAGACATCTCTATATCGACAAGACTTCATATCGAAGCGTATGAGCTACTTCGATGACCACATGTGTAACACCCTATCGGCGAGACATACAATCTCGATAAGACTTCATACCGAGATAAGCCTTTTAGCCAAGGGTCTCCCCGACATCGCTCGTTTCCCAGAGTCTCCCCGATATACGATAAGAGTGGCCTGTTGGCCAAAGATCTCCACTCGGTAGAGGGTTACAATGACTTCCACAAGTCACAGCGATAGATACATTCGGCATTACTGAAGAAAGGTCACAATGACCAGAATTGTTCACCAAGGTTTCAACTGCTAGTCGGCCAGACACAAAGCATGTCACATTGACTTGGCTATCTTAGAGGTTTCAGCCTGTGGGGTTGAGGCATATATTTCCAACATAGTGGGACTAATTCGTCATTAGTGGTGACTTAGTCCACTTTTGTATTTCTAAAAATTCAAAGGGGAAATGGCCCTTAGTTTGCACTTTGATTCTTTACATGTGTTCACTTCTGAAACTTAGGCTTGAAAGTGAATTTTAATGGATATTTTAGCTTTGCAAGCAAGGAGATGTCTTCAAAAACTTTGCAACTTAATATTTAATGATTTTCAAACCCTCAAAGTGCCTAATTCTACAAACACACAATGAAAGAGAAAGAAATGGTGAATGTTAGGGCATGGGGGTTTGCCTTGGTCAAACCCCTTTTTAGGGAATTAAACCAAAATGAAGAAACAATGTAATGAAGCATGAAAAAATGGAGTTAATACCTTTCCACGATGATTGATCTTGAATTTCTACAACAAAAGATGAAGATTTTTCCCTTGAATGTCCTTGAAAGCTATCTTGATGACTTAGAATGTAAAAACCTTATCTTGCTTGATTTGAGAGAGAAGAGAAATGATGAATGAAAGATGACGAGTTAAGATGAGTTATGAATTAGGGTTTAGAGGCTTATATTTATAGGAAATTCACCTTATTTGTCCATTAATTTTATCCCCAAGGCCGACATGAAGGAAAAATAAACTTAAACTTCAAAATTTCCCACTCAAACCTCAAAAATAGACCAAATTGGACTAAGTCACCGCCATGTTGGGCAACTTAGTCCCACCTGGTAGAGACTCATTCACCTAGATGGGCGACTTAGTCCTAGAGGGGCCCTTTTGATAGTTGGATTGTTGGGGAATAAGGAATTTCAGTTCTTATGTTGATTTCATTGGGTATTTGATCAAATTATGCCTTGAGATGCACAATATGGGGCCATAGGGGCCTATTAATGATGATGTAAAGGGTAATTAGGTATAGGGACACAAAGTTCAATGTGAAAGTGTGATTAAATACACTTTACACACCAAAATGAGGTCCACATAGCCTAGAAAGACACAACATCCAATGTGAATGTGTAGGACACATTACAACACTAGATTAAACTAAAACTTAATTTACAAGCCTTCTATATTGATGTGATAATGCATTTAAATACATTTTATATCATTGAATTAGGGAAAGATAGGTCCTTTAAGTCTAGAGAGGTGTGAAAGTATTTTGCAATACTTTACAACACCTTTACAAGACATCAATGAGTGCATTTTATTTAGTTTACAATGGTCCAAGACCTAGTGTGGATATGAAAACACCTCACAACACCAAATCAACACCTCATTGAGTCCAATTTATCATTAATTAATCCTGAATCAAGCAAGCAAAAAGGGATACTTTTTTCGTGTCCACAGTTAGCCCCCACTTTAGTGAGAGGATGAACTTGCTTCAAACTCACACTAAAGTAGACATTCAAGAAGAGTCCAATCGTACCAATGCAGATGGAAAAGGATGACAAAGATCAAAGGAGGTTGCGCAAGCCCCCAGGATCCAAGATCCTAAGTCAAACTGACATGAGTGCAAAAGGACATGCACAAGGAAAATGATTTGCGGAAAAACAAGATACGCGATCATGCAATGGAAAGAACTAGAAGGAAGGGAAAAGTGAAAATGAAAAGGTGGATCAAGCTTCGACCATTTGGCCAACCCATTGTGGATCATATCTAAGCTATTTGTCAAAAAATGCATACTCACTATGAGGTGACGAAACTCTAGACTATCTACTAGGTGAGAAGTCCAAAAAGGTGAGACGCATACGGCCAATATGTTCTCACACACACACATGTGGCTATGGGGAAAATTTATGCCTCAGAATGGGCTTCCCGTTCAACCATACCAAAGTTATACCTATTGATAACTTTAATAAGGCGCCACAAAAATGATCTTTGAGCTCTATGAGGTAAGAAAAAAATTGTATGCTTGACACTCATAGACATTTGTCAATGTAAAATAGTGCAAGGAATGTTTAAAGGGATTTTTCTTAGTTTGTGCAAGGTCTCATCTTAGGGAAAATTGTGCCTAATGTCTCCAAGAGAGGAAATCGTAAGAAAGGACAAGTGCAATGTCTCATCCTGGGTAACATTGTACCTAATGTTTCCAAGAGAGGAAATTGCAAGAAAAAGAAAATCACACAATGAAATGTGAGTGTCGGTGTATGCCACCACTTTAAAGTGGTTGCAAACACCAGTACTATGAGAAATTGCTTTAAAGTAGAATAAGAAAACATGAGAGCTTACTTAGAAAGCCCTATGCCAAGTCATATGTTTCCTAGAAGCTACATTATAAAACATGGAGCATTTCATGTGTGATCCAACTTAAGGCATGTCATCCACATCCCAAGCTTTCTCGTATATGTTCATGAAAGGTTAAAGGCGAGCCAAAAGAAACAGTGAAAGGTGACATACAAAGACAAGGTTGTCAAATCCCTTGCCCCCACTTAGTGTAGGACAAGGGTGAGCCGAATTGATTAATGAAATGCATGCTAGAGTGAAAATCAATATCAAATAGAGGAATTAGGTGCCCCCACATAAGGAAGAACACCAAACTCCTTAAGATGTTGGATTTTGCGACTTAAAGCCTTACATTCATTAGTGGAATGACCATGAACTCTATGATATGCACAAAATGAATTGTTGTAGTAACATTTGTTTCTAGTTCTTGGAGGAAGGGATATTAAGTGATCTTGGAGGAGTCTCGACAATATACCCTCTTGATCTATGGTAGAAGGTGGTCCTGTGGTTTTCTTGAAAGATACATCTTGCTTAGTATGAGTTGTCATACGTACCTACACAATAATCTTTAGATTGCAAGATTTTGTTCTCTCCTTTGTAGGAGGGTGTAAAATCTAACAAATTCAAATCATTAGTGTCTTGTGAGATGGAATTTACATTAAGAGAAGAGTTTATTTTTTGGTTCATGTTGTGTAAAGGATGACTTTCAAGACCACTAGTGTCGATGAGTTCAAAATGTACGACTGCTAAGGTTGATTTAGGAGAATGTTGTGTGAGAGTGTTGATGTTGAGTGAACGCTTGGCAATTTCTATCAAAGGAAAATATCCAAGACCATGAGTTGTTTGTTGTGTGATAGGATCTATAGGGTTGTAGATACCTTGTTCGTTAGCACCACATCCTTTTCCACTATATCCAAGTTGTTTCATAAGTTCATAACCTCATCCATAAATATTTTTCATTGCTTTAGGATCGGGTGGTTGTTCGTTGTTGTGTTCGTCAAAGTTTGTCTTGTAATTTGTTTCTTTGTATAAAGTGGTTGAGATGGATGCTTTCAAAGGGTTTTCCAAGTTTTATGTTGTCAGGATTATGTGTTTGTTTCCCTCAGTTGAATCTTTGTTTATGATCTTGTACTCGTCCATGAGTGTTGGTGTGAAATCTAAGGAACCCTAATCATCATCTAATAGTTTCGTGTGTTGTTCAATATGTTGTTGTTTGTCTTATTGTTGTACGGGTTCCACATGTGTAGGTGATGTTGATGTGTTTAATGGGTTTTCTTTGTGTTTCTCAAGTTGTAAGAGACTATAGGGCTCAGGATCGACATCAAGGGTGTGTACTTTGTTGTTGCAAATGTATTTCATTTTTTGATGAAGAGTGGAAGGCACACCATTCATTGCATGAATACATGATCCACCTAAGATAAGATTATATGAAAGTTCATGAGGCATAAAATTTATTGGTGTATTCAAATTGGCCACTCCAACTATAAGAGGTACAATAATCACACCAAACAATTTCTTTTCGACATTGTCAAATCCCTTAATGGATAAAGAATAAGGTTGAATGTTCGATTGATCAATGCCAAGCCTATCTAGAAGGCTCACACTACACACATTAAGGGTATAACCAATATCTAAAAGAGTTATCTTTATCCCTGTTTGTTTGTATTGAGATATGATTATGAAAGGGTCACTCTATTTTTGCACTACCAAAGAGGAGAGTTCACTTTGGTGGAAAACAATGTCATTGTTTAGTCCTTGGATTATGGCTGCTATGTCAGTTGGTTGCACATTAGAAAGGATAGGAAATTTTTGTAAGGCAATTTGAAGCATAGTGTGATAGGTAGGTAATTTATAAAGGAGGTCCCATAGGGATATCTTTGCGGAAGTGCTCTTAATTTGTTCAACAAGATCATACTCCCTTAATCGAGGAGCAGGAGGCCCAGTATAGAATTTTGCAAAGGTAAGGGGGTTGGGGTTGGTTGATGTGGTTGTGGATTGTTTCAAGTATTATATGTATGAGCAACGGTATTATGACTCAATTTCTACAAAAAAATTGTTCGTAGGTAGGTAAAGGACAAATTCAAGCATATTTTGAGTTGAAGGTTTGTGTGAAGGTGGGTAAAGGATGAGTTCAGGTTGTTGTTGAGTTTGTTGTTTGTGTGAAGGGGGATAAAGGATGAGTTGAGGTTGAATAATATTAACATCCCTTGGAGAATGAGAGTATAAAATGGGCTCTTCATCTTCTTCGAAGGGCATGATATCATTATTTTCAATGTTATCCTTGTCTTGCATCATGATATCCTCCCTAGGAGGAGATTTTTTAGGAGAATAACAAACCACATGTGCTTGACACTCGAGGGTTGGTTCTTCTAAAAGGACTTCACCACAAGTAGGGGAAAGATAAATTATGGGATTATCAAGAGTATGATGATAAGGAGAAGGTGCTAGTTGAGTGTCCATTGTCTTTAAGGTCTCATTCTCTTGTTCGATATTATTTACCCTAGAAGGAGAGCTTGTAATTTGTGTTCATCCGGGTTGGAGTTTGTAAAGTGGCTTCATCACAAATAGGGAAAGCATCAAGAGAAGGAATTCTATGGTTTTCATGTTTTCCAAATAGATCCTCCCATAGGATAGGAACATTAGGGAAGGAAGGGATAACATTCTCATGACTTTTAACAGGTATATCTGCTAACACCAACCTATCCTCTTTGCATCGAGGAGGGATATTAGGAGAAGAAAAAGTTTGATTATCATGATTATGGAGACTAGGTAAGGTAATGTCTAGAAATGTTTCTTTTTGTGTTGTATGATCGTCATGATTACTTATTGTGATGTCCTCTTCTTTAGTAAGGTTATGTCTAATAGGAGAGGTAAGAGGAGAGAAACAACTCAGGTTTTCAAAACTCTCATCAATTGGTTCTTGTAGCACTACAATATCTTCATCACAAGTGTGAGAGATAATAGGAGAAGAAAAAATGTGATTGTTATAAGTATCCAAGGTTTATTTCACTAGACTAACCTCATCCACATAAGGGAAACTAGGAGAGGGATCGATGACAAACAAAAAGAGAGGGGAAAGGACCTCATATTCATATGCACCTAACAAAACTTTCTTACAACACACAATAAGATATAAAAAGAGAACATGAAAGATGATAAATATAGATTTTTGTAATGAAAACATGATGTAATGACTATTCTACAAACTTGAAATGTAACCATGCTAAAGCAATCATGCAAAAGAGGAATGCAATTTTTCATATTTTAAGAATGACAAGTGACTGATTATGATATGTAACAATATGAGAATGCAAACTTGAAATTTAAACCATGCATGAAATGAGATAATGTTGGCTAGATCTAATGAAATTCATGGTACAAAAACTCAGCCAACTGATACAGATGGGTAAGGGCAACAAACGAAAGCTTAAAAACAGGGTTTTCAGATTTGTAAATGACAGTTTCAGGGCTGAACAGGGACTAAGTTGCCCAAGGTGGTGAATTAGTCCCAGTAGGGATTTTTTTTGATGGAATTTGATGGTCTCTGTACTGTTTAATGTAGACCTAAGATGAAAATGCAAAATTTTATAGATTTTCAATGATTTAAGGTGGAAAAATGCAACCTATATGGACTTTCACTAATGTAAAATTTGAAACCCTAGAATGCAACTTAACTAATGCAATATGCAATGCAAGCTAATTCTCAAATGATGAAGGAATCCAAAATTAGAAAATAAAGTATTCTAAAGGCGGTTTCACGAAAATGTAGACAAAGATTTCGGCACCCTAGGTTCTTTCTAGCACTTCTAGGGTTTTTCATCTAAAAGGAGAAAGATGGGAAAAAATGCAATGTAAACATTCAAGATTAATGCAAGGATGGATGAAATATGACTAAATAAAATTTCCTAAATTTAATACACTAATAAAGAAGATGAATTATTTATGAAAAATTATTGAAATGTAGGATGTTTGAAAACACATTGTGATATGCAAACATGTGATAAATGACCTAGACATGCAAACAAAACTAGATAGAAAGCTATGAAACAGAATGTGTGCACTTGGAGGTTGAAAAAGGATGGAATGAAGGTCTGGAATCCTAACAAAAATATTGCAAAAGTTGACTAGGACACTTGTGCCAATCTGACTTAATTTGGAAAAACTGCCCAAAAACCTATTTCTACCAAATGGGTGTTTGAATCTACAAAAATCACTAAAAGGAATGTACAGTGGGACTACTTTTCCATTAGTGGTGACTTATTCCACTTTTTCATTTCTAAAAATTTGAAAGGGGAAATGGAAGCCCTCGGTCTGCACTTTGATTCTTTGCAGGTGTTCGCTTCTAAAACTTTGATTTTCAGGCCTGAAAGTGACTTTTAATGGATATTTTGGCTTTGAAAGCAAGGAGATGTCTTCAATTTTTTTTTAACTTAATCATTAATGATTTTCAAACCCTCAAAGTGCCTAAATCTACAAACACACAATGAAAGAGAAAGAAATGGTGAATGTTAGGGCATGGGGGTCTGCCTTGGTCAAACCCCTTTTTAGGTAATTAAACCAAAATGAAGAAACAATGTAATGAAACATGAAACAATGGAGTTAATACCTTTCCATGATGATTGATCTTGAATTTCTGTAGCAAAAGATGAAGATTTTTCCCTTGAATGTCCTTGAAATCTATCTTGATGACTTAGAATGTAAAAACCCAAGCTTGACTGACTTGAGAGAGAAGATAAATGATGAATGAATGATGATGAGTTAAGATGAGCTATGAATCAGGGTTTAGAGGCTTATATTTATAGGAAATTCACCTTATTTGTCCATTAATTTGATCCCCAAGGCCGATATGAAGGAAGAATAAACTTAAACTCCAAAATTTATTTCTCAAACCTCAAAAATAGGCCAAATTGGACTAAGTCGCCATGCTGGGTGACTTAGTCCCACCTAGCAGGGACTCATTCACCTAGATGGGTGAGTTAGTCTGAGAGGGGCCCTTTTAACGGCTGTATTGTTGGGGAATAAGGAATTTTAGTTCCTATGTTGATTTCATTGGGTATTTGATCAAATTATGCCTTGGGATGCATAATATGGGGCCATAGGGGCCTATTAATGATGATCTAAAGCATAATTAGGTCTAGGGACACAAAGTTCAATGTGAAAGTACGATTAAGTACACTTTACAACACCAAAATGAGGTCCACATAGCCTAGAAAGGCACAACATCCAATGTGAATATGTAGGACACATTACAACACTAGATTAAAGTAAAATTGAATTTACAAGCCTTCTAGATTGATGTGATAATGTATTAAATATATTTTATATCATTGAATTAGGGAAAGATAGGTCCTTTAAGTCTAGAGAGGTGTGAAATTCTTTTACAACACTTTACAACACCTTTACGAGACATCAATGAATCAATTTTATTTAATTTACAAGGGTCCAAGACCTAGTGTGGATGTGAAAAACACCTCACAACACCAAATCAAGGCCTCATTAAGTCAAATTTATGATTAGTTAATCTTGAATCAAGCAAGCAAAAAGGGATACTTTTTTCGTGTCCACACTTTTAAGGCAATTAGATCATTATTAAATTTAATTAACATACATTCATGTGTGTTCATTAAATCATGATAACATCTAATGTAAGCATACATCCATATCATCCATAACATCAACATACATGAAAGTAAAGGAACATACACATCAAAGTACACAATGCCATAATATTGGAATCAATATCTCGCATATGCATATATATCAAATGTCATGTACATGTATTGGGCGACTATCATCAAAAAATGTGTGGCTACTAAATATGTGTATCAATGTCTATACAAAAAGATCCACAAATATATGTCGTAGCTACAAAACTAATGTACAAAATAGAGCTCTCTAAGGTTGAGGCATGTGACTCCTAGAACCCTCTAGTTGTGGTTGTGGCCTGGGAAGGGGCTACATAGTGGAGACAAATCTGGAGTGGTGGGAGCGCGATATAGATAGAGCTGCACACATCCCCTTGATCTCTCTTTGAAGGGAGCATATTTGCATCTGTGCCTGCAACAACTCCTGCTACAATTGCTGATCACCTTTCGAGATCATAGCTACCGGTTGACTCTTGAGGTCATCGAGATGAATTTGAAAGGCATCAACACCTGTTCAATGATCTTTTCCCTTGTCACGGCCATGTCTCACTTTGTGAGTGCTGTTCATAGCTCCCTCGACAGTTGGTCATGTTGTCCTTGTGTTATGGTGACATCAGCTGTCCTTTGCACCACCTCTGCTCGTGCTTCCTCATATGTAGTCCTGAGATGCGCTACTGGCTCGAAAAGGTGGACATGTCTTGCTGAGGCTAGCTGATAGGCATCTAGAGTTGTCCCTTAGATAGGCACAAAAGGGGCCACCTCTGATATGCACTGGGTAAATAACCTAATTCACCCCTGAGTATCCACTACAACCACAGAAGCAAAGGGTATATTAGTATCACAAAGTATAAAATTAAAACATGATATGTATATACATGAGATAAAAAGCCAAATTTTTTGAAATGAAACAACATAAATAACTGCCATACTTGGGTCCCTTGGCTGCCAAAATGGGTCATGGGGAGGAGGTGCACTCAATCCTACACCATCGGTGTCAGAAGATACCCTAAACGTGGCAAGGGCTGGTGGGGCTGCTGAAACAGGTGTAGCTGGTGGAGGAGATGACATCCTCCATTGCCTCTTAGATGTCAATAGTGTCACCCTAGCCTCCTACTCTTCCTCACTGTCGCTGCCTCTGCACCTCTACCTCAACTTGGCTGGCTGTGGTGGAACGTTCCCTTGCAAGCCCGAATCCCCCTAGGGGCGTCTGCTAGGAAAACTGGGGTGGGACGATGTTCTTCCCACCACATCAAAAAATATTGATCCACTTTGACGTCATCTAATGCGCCCATAGGTGGCATGTTAGTGTCATCAGTGTTTTCATCAGAGAGGTCTACATTCTCTAATGTAGGGCACAAATGGTCCTCTGGCCTCGCTGTGCTCCACACAACTAGGGTGTATGTTAGCACAGGAGGGGGAATGGTCTGAACCCTTCTATACTGCCGCATGACCTTTGCTCCAGTAATATGGCATAATAATATAATTTGTGCAACCAAGGATAAGTCAGTCGAACTGTAGGTTTTAGAGGAACCTTTGATCATCCACCCATTGAAAGGCTCGGTAGGGTCTCCATCCTATTTGATCTGGCGTCAATGTGTCCAACTGTAGCCACTAGAAAATCAAGTCACCGTGCCTCCACTGCCATGTAAGTTTGTACCAGTGGGCCATCATGACAGTGTAGTTCTGCACCTGTGAATATCTCTCTAGCCTTGTGCACATGATGTGGGCGAATGCCCACACCTGAAGAAGTGTGCATGTTGTGAGGCTGTGGTACTCATAATGAACGTACCAGTCGAGCTCCTGGTAAAGGTGCACCAGCATGCTGCGCACCTAGGTGAAGATGGTACGCTCCTCCATCATTGCTCTGATGGTGTGGAAAAGGCCCCAGTGCAGGTGAGAGCCTCATGCATCGATGGTGACCCTCATGGAAACTGTAACTAACATGATGCGACACAACAAAGGGGCATTGGTCTGAGTCTGGTTGAACCACCAGGTGTAAATGTGCTCGGTCCTGTCCTTGCCATCTTTCAACCAGAGTAGTATAAGACATCATCTAATCGCTCCTGTGCTGAGCGTATATCATCGATCACCACCCATTGACCATGGATGGGGAGCCCGAGGATGCGGTAAACATCCTCCAATGTGATGGTCATCTCTCCAGTCAATAACTAGAAACTGGAGGTCGTAGCACTGTGCAAGCATCCTGGTCACCATTAATGGTGCTGGGATGACAATGCGCTCCTTAAATTAATGTGTCCTCAGGATGCCAACATGCACCAAAGAAACATGCGCACACCTAGGACACCTTTGCACCTTGAAATCCAAAAATAGGCAAAAAACGACTAACGAGGAGGTTTCAGGGCCTACTTGGTCAACCTAGATGCCCTAAAAAATATTTGCACGTAGCTGGTCCAGCCTCGAAACCTTGTCTACTTGGAATTTTGATGAATTTTCTCTCATAAAATTCAACAAAATCCTCGCGATGAATAGTGCAAATGACCCTCCTTAGGAGGGGGCATATAGTCACCTCTTTACCATATTTTTCTTTTGAAGCATCAAATTTTTCTTGACCATTCTTCTCATTATTGTAGCTTCTTCTGATTTTTGAAACTGAGTTAAAATTGAGTTTTGTAGAAAATAATCTCGTGCGATATCTCACAACCAGTTTTTCACTTCTCGCTGAGCCAGTTGCTAGGGGACACCTTCAGTACCAACTAGCTCAACCTCGGTGACTTGTGAGGCACTCTTTTTTGACACACAAATCCATAAAATTTTAAAGTTTGGGTGAAATTTTTCTTCTCTACTTTAGTGTGGCTGATTTTTTCCAAAATCGAGCCAACTAAAGTGGGGGAAAAATGTAATGTCGTAGAATTGCACCTAGGGGCAATTCTACATTTTAGTACTTTTTCCTAGCATTTATGATACCTAAACTCATTAATGGCAAAAATCGCATGGGTCAAAATTTCATAATTCTAGCTCCATGTGGATTAGTGGTGAAGCGATAACACCCTGATGACACATCTATCAAAAACTTATGCTTTGGCCACCTGTGTAGCTCGCTAGTGTCCTAGTGGTTTTCCACATTTGAAATGAAGAAACTCGAATCTTGACTCTTGACACGTGTCCTAGCAGTCATATTTTTGGGTGTAACAACTCTTTGCTGCCTTGCATGCAACAAAATACCTAATTTTCTCTCATTTTGGGGGTTCACTCATTCGATCAAGCTCTCTCTTCAACTCTACTCTTGAATCTCTCTCATTCTTGACAAGCAATACTTCTACAAGTGAAGCTCTTCCAAACCGAGATCCCTCCAACAACCAAAGCCCTCTAGCAAGAATTCAATGATGCGTCTGTGTGTTCTGGAGTGGGCTAAGGCCTATTGGTAACACTCTCTCTTAATATTTCCCATTTGCATCATCTTGTTCATTTACTACTTGGTGGTGCGGGTTCTACTCCTGAATCGGGTTTTACTTTCACCACTCCCTTTGTCCATTTTGGTTACACTCTCTTTCCATCTGGCTATTCATGGAGGTGGGAACACCAAAGTGGGGTTCAGACTTTGACATGCCCCTATATAGCCCCAACATTTTCCTCTCGTTCGTTTTGTGTTTAGGTTGTGAAGCATAGCTTGGAGTGAAGAATTGAACATTCGGTTGTTAGTAAGTGTATGAACCCCAATCCTAATACCTAAAAAACAACATGAAAAAACACATTAGAAGGTGAAATGCAAGCAAGAACAAGGATTCATCAAGAAATTCATTCGAATAGAAAAATAGATAGAATATGAAATGAAGAACACAATGAAATTTAAAAGCATATCAAATCCTATTCTAAAGCAAACAAACTCCTAATCTCTTGAGGGAATCCGTGCCAATTTGATGTGAAAATTGGCCCTTTTCCAACTCCTATGATGCAAGATTGATGTGTGATGAAGAGTGATCCACTTTGTTAATGCTTGATGAGTGCTCCAATAGAAAAATCTGCATGAACTCAATGATAATGGATGAAAATTGCTAATGATTTGAGCATAGTAAGTTTACTCAAATTGTGGATGATCAAATGAGGAGATTACCCTCTTATTTATAGAATGGGAAGATGTAAGAATGTCCAAAATAGAGCAAAGTGGGACTAATCTTCAACAAATGAGAAGAAGCCACATCTCACCTTGTGAATGGTTGAAGGATGTGCAAGTTTTGAAGAATGTGTCAATAAATGCATATATTTGAATTTTGAAATTGTTGAAATGACATGCAAGAGGGAAGGAAGAATGCATTGAATACCACTTTGCTCAAGGAAAAGGAATTGTAAGAGAGAGTAAATTCCTTGTTGGAAGGACTCATCCCACTTGGATTTTGAATTCAAACTTGGGGAATATTCCTTAAAAGATGCCTTGTTGAAGGAAAATAGAAATTTAATAAATCAATTAAATCTATTTTTATGTGCAAGTGGCAAAAGATGGAGGATGGGACATGAGGAGAGATTAAATTAATCTAGGTTGATTAATTTAATGAAGGAATTAAATGATGTGACCTATTTGACTTAAATCTGTGGATTTATTTAAATCAAGTATGAGAAGAATGTGATAAAGGATTAATTAAATAAGGATTTTTGATTTATTTAATTAAAAGAGATGATGTTATATTAAACTAAATAATGTTTTAATTTATTTAATTTAATAGATAGAATTTAGAGATTTAATCAAATAAAATTAATTATTTAATTAAATAGGATAATTAGATCAAAATGGTTAATTTAATTATCGAGAAAGAATGACTTAATTAGATAACTGATTTATTTAATTAAGAGAGGAATATTAATGAATTTAATCAGATAAAGGTATTTGATTAAATAGTTAGACCAAAGGATGATTCAGGATGAAATGATGTTAGTGGTGAGGATCAGGTGTCCAATGCCAATCAATATATTTTACGTGTCTACATTTTGCCCTTCTTTGAAGCAATGCATTTGTTGCGTTGGTTCAAAGAATAAATGGTCTCGATCAAAGCCAATTTTTTTTTGTTTTCAAAATCTTTCCCCACTTTTTCTCGATGAGAGAAACATGCCAATATATTTCCCCTCGAGAGAGTGGATGAAATTTTTTATTTTTGGGTGATCTTGCAAAAAAAGAGGATAAGGTGCCTGACAGGTTCAAAAAGGCTCTAGGAGGCCAAAAACGTGTCTAAATGCAATAAAACGATGTAAAACAGGCCTCAACTGGACAAAAAATAGGTTCAAGTGTCCAAAACCCTAGTAGGATAGCCAATCGGGGTGAAAAAACCCTAATTTTCAAGCTTAAAAAAGGCTCTGAGGGGTCACTTTCAATTCATTTTCACACACAGCCCTCTAGTGATTTTGAGATTTGAGCTCTGACCTCGTGATGATATGGTGCAACGACAGCTCCCGATGCACATTTCTGACCGATACCGGACATACCAGTGGCCATCCAACATTGGGGCACTAGTAAGTGATCCTTACTTGAGCTTTATTTCTCATTTTCTTGCTTATTTAATGTGTTTAAAGTTAGTTGTTCTGCAACGACGCTATATAGCACTGCTAAAAAATCAAATTGCACCGCTCAGTGTCAAATTGCACTACGACAGTGGAGTTTGGAGTTTGAAAACAAATTTCAAACTCTGATGCTCACACCCCCACTAGCGGGGTCATTTCAAAGTGCGACATGGCGGTGGCCTTTTAGGTCAGAAGCTTCTAAAACTGCGTTGCTCGGCAAAAAAGTGCACCACAGAGGTGCACTTTCGACATTTCGTGTCCCAACGTCGCAGTTTGAAAAAAATCAAACTGCGGCACCTTCATGGATAGCGACGCTGGAGTGATTTTTGGATGCTCGAGATGAATTTTTTCAATTTTTTTAACATGGTGACCCTTCCTGATGCAGGATGTGGTGAGGGAGCTCTATTCTCGGGAGCACTGGTCGTGGGAGCTCTTTAGTTACTTGCGAGACCTTAGTGATAGAGATTAGGATTGATTACAGGACATGGGGCTGTGGCACATTGCATACGCAATGCTTGTGCACACTCACCTTGGGATGATGTTAGTGCTTGCCGAGAGATGGCATAGTGAGACCTCATCCTTCCACCTTCCTATTGGCGAGGCCATTGTCACCTTAGAGGATGTGTGGCACATCCTGAGATTTCTGATTCATGGTCGACGCGTTATCTTTGATATGGATGTCGGGTGGGATGCTTGTCACACAGTCCTCGCTATAGAGGACATTATCTATTGCGAGGGTCATATTGAGCTTGAGCGTCACAGAGCTCTAGCCTCTCCCTTATGCTTGGTTGTTGCGGCCATCATCTCAGGTCCCTTTGCCCTAGATCAGCGAGGCCGGTACTTCAGTCCTAGTTGGGGACTGCTGGGAGCGCATGGTGATGCAGGACAGGCCTACTTATTTTTCTTGGGGGCCTATTCTTCTTGCTTCACTGTACAAAGATTTACACAAGTACGTCTACCTCGATGGCAGAGCACTTAGGGTAGGTATTACACTCCATGTATGGGCATGGGAGCACATTGCTGTTCTTTAGCCGTGAGTCATTGCAGTACCAATGGGGCTTGATGATCCCCTTGTGTGGCGTTACAGAGGTGGTGTGTCCTTCACACATACAGGAGAGCATGGGATTCCCTATTGGAGGAGAGTCCTAGATGAGATGCATGCTTTTACATGGTGCCCATACCTTGGTCGGCCCGGATGGGCTGATGATGCAGAGTCGATCTTCTTTTCCCGTCAAGATCGGTTTATGCAGGGGCGAGAGCATACGATGGTGGAGAGATACCTGCCCAGGCGTGTCCAACACCAGTTTGGTGAGATACAGGACTGACTCGATGATGATTATGTTGCTATATTTTCCCACACTATATCATAGGCTTCGTGGGGGTGATACATTCCCTCTTCCGAGGCCGTAGACAACTTCTGACAGTTGGTGGCCTAGCCATGGGTATACGATCAGGGGCCTGCAGATCTAGGCATTACATAGGAATGCAGAGACTGGTTCCACCCTCCCCTATGGTTGACAGTCCCAGGAGCACTTTTTGTTTGACAGAGGATGAGGGGTAGAGGGGGAGGACAAGGACAGAGAGACGGGGCCTAGCAAGATTAGCCAGTCAGGCCTCCATTTTAGCCAGTTCAGCCACCTCAGGCTGACATTCAGATGCAGGATCAAGAGTAGGTGCCAGGTAGGCAGCAGGATCAGGTAGATGCACCACCACGAGCTGGGGGTGAGGATCAACCTCAGGTACAACCTCCACGAGCACAACTAGTAGGGCAGGTGGATCCTCGAGATACATTGATTGCGTAGCTACAGGCCCAGGTTCAGACCTTGACAGGGGAGAGGGATCAGGCCAGGGCCGAGAGAGACTAGGCTGTTTTGCAGAGGCAGGCCGCAGAGCTACAGGCAGCCACAAAGATGGGCCAGAGACAACAGTTGGAGAGCATTGCAACCTCCTCCTCTCAGAGCACAATTTCCCTTTGATCTTATAGGGAGGCCGTCTGGGAGGTAGACTACTATCGTATGCATTACCATCAAGCCGTTCCCAGAGTAGAGTGGGCCTTAGATTACTCACAACAAACCAACCACAAACCAGTAGAGGGTCATGGTGACAGGGGCGAGGGAAATAGACAGGAGGGATAGGCCTTATTTTGATCGAGACACCATTTTTTGTGCCATATGGGCTCATTTTGTATAGCCCGATGGGCCTTTTTGTACTTATTGACACACATGTACAATGATCCAATTATTTTGTACTATGACAGTTACCCGATGATGATATATATGAGATGATGATTTTGATATGATGTGTATCCTTTATTTATGCATTTATGGATGGTTCTATTTCTATATGCTATGCAATCATGGTATGGTGTTATGCGATGTATTTCTTTTCTGATGATGTATGCATTATGGATATATCTTATATTATGCTGTTTATTTATGATATGTAATATGGATGGATAACGATGATGATATGTGATATGAAATATAATATGCAAAATGATATGGAGATGATCTATGGTGTATACACGAAATGATATATGAATCATGCTTATAAAGTGGTTATGGATTTTATGTTCCTATTATGCTTTGAATGTATATAATGGTATGGAATGATTTATGCAAATTGAATGCGAAAAATGATTGTTACATGGTTGTTTATGAGGTGTTTTATATAATATGGATGACTAGTTGATGATATAATGCGATGTAAATGTAATGGTTGTGTTTTTATATGATGTGTATTGATGATATAAATGAGGTGGTTTTTTAAGATGCTTAGAATAACAAATATATTATCCTAAACATGTTAAATGATAATGTAATGTATGTGGTGCATTTAATGTGATGTGATTTAATATATGAAATGATATGTTAATGCAAAGTGGTATGATGATGTGTAATGCAAAATAAACGTAATGTGGGAGATGACTTTATGATGTTTATGCAATGTGAATATGCAAATGGGTTATCTATAATGCTCATGTACCTATTATGTTTGATTATGCAGTAGGTGGTAATGTGAAATGGTTATGAAATGTTTATGCAAATGAATGTTATGCAATGGTTCATGTGATGAATGCAATGTGATGGAAAAAGTGGATGTAGTGTAATGAGAAAGGGATGTGCTTATTTATGGAAAATTCTTATAATAACATGTTTATATGATAATGAAAATGCAATGCATGTGTTTCCTACATGATATGTTGATGCAGTATGTTAATGAATTTGTGGATGTAGGATCAACGATGATGCTGACGATAATGATGATGATGAACTGTCATAGTACCTTGTTAGTGTGATGAGCAAGAAGGGATGAAAGAGAAGGAGTCATTTCAACCAGACACAAGATGATGAATATGCAAATGATGATGACTACTTTCCGAGGAGTTGGGATTTTCAAAGGGCCAATTTTCTTATTTTTGATGGCACATGTGGTACGATGCATCAAGGTATAGAGAACCAGGATGACATTGTACCTAATGTGATGGACTTTTACTTGACAATAAGATAGAAGTATCCTTGTTCACACCTGACATACGAAAACCTTACTAGGATGCACTTCAGAAGTTTCAAAACACCTCAGACCAAAACATGGAAAGGTATAACCTATCAATGCAATAGTCAACAAGTTGTCCAAAACACCCTCCATACATACCTATCAAATCAAGTATTCGCCAAGGTTATATTACAAGAACGTCCAACAAGCACAAATGATAAAAGATATTGATCGTTGCCCCATTCCTATTTCTCTAAATCCTCTGTTCATATATCATTGAGAAGTCCTTGGAATGAGCACAATAAGATAAGTAAAAAAGATAAAGATAAAGTAAACAAACAAGTTGATGTTCTTCAATACCGCTAACCAAAAGGGGATGTGTTTTTAAGGATAAGAACCGAAACTGTTGCCAAAAGATAATGCCCATTGTAGGAAGGATATATCCTAGGACATGTTAGTGGATGGAAGCATGCCATTTCATTTATCCAAAGTGTTCTTTCAAATGATTGATATGGGACCAATTGGATGATGGGATACCTACACAAAGAGATGGCCAACTTGCTTACGTACTGACTTAGACTTGAGACTTGACGTTTTGAGTTTTCACTTTTTATCAGCTAGACTTGCTTCTGATTATCTTACCAAAGGTTGAGGATGACGATCGTTTATTATGAGTGTTGTTATTGCGAGTGAAAGCGAGATGAGACAAATGGATTTCTTTAAAATATTTGGATTTTTTGGATTTTGGTGATGTTTTGAGGCTATTTTTGGTATTTTTGAGATTTTTCAAATGTTTTGATTTTCCAAATTTTTGAATGTTTTGGGGTTTTCCAAGATTTTGACTAGGAGACTAACCTAAGGACCTATCCTAGGGGCCTCGGGGGATGATCAAAAGATGAGCCTTTCCTACGTTATACACACAGAGACCACGTAGTTTGATTGACGACTTGACTGATTTACAGATGGTGATATACATGATGAAATGTCAGTTTATCATGACAGACTCCTAAAGGACTGATCTAAATGTCTCGGGGGATGATCAAAGATCAACCTTGCCTACATTCAGGGCTCAGAGACCCGTAGTTCGATAGGATGACTTTGTTTTTGACTTTTTGACTAACTTTTGACCTGTTTTGGGATTTTGATATGTTTTGAATGTTTTTTGGATTTTGTTGATTTTTTGATGTTTTTGGATTTTCTGATGTTTTGATGTTTTTGGATTTTCTGATGTTTTGACTTCAAGAATATACATGAATCTGATCCAATGATAACATGCCCCCAACATGATGTAATAGATTACTTTGATAAAGGAAGGACAAACTGACCTCGGGAATGGGCCAAGTAGTATTAGGAGGGATCATGATACAAACATAGGACCAAGCTATGATGTAGATGCAGGTGGATAAGTGATGTATGGAGATTCAAATGCAATGGATGATGGAAGCGTAATGGATGCATATTGCAGAGCAAGTCGTAAAGATCCCAGTGGATAAAAAAGTGCTTATTTACACAAGGCGCCTATTCGCCAGGTTTTCGCCAAGGTACCTACCCAAAGTGCCACCAAAGTGGTTTTCATTAGAGGATGATTTCTCTCTTTACTATTTTCAATCCTTTTTCTATTATTTTTGGATTTTTTGATTTTTTGCTTTTTTTTTGTTGTCACCAAGACGCCTATTTTTCAGGTTTTCACCAAGGTATCTGCTACCCATTTTTCACTCATTGGTTCAACAGGGTAGAATTTGTTTTAAATTGGAGGAATATAAGGTACATTTTATTATCCTCCTTCATCACATTCAAATGTATAAATGAAAATCTGAAAAGATTACAACTACAGACCATTACATTCATACATACACATGTAATAGAGAAAGATTCACGTATTCCTGAAAATGAAATATTTATTGAATGTGATAAGATACATGTGTCTCACACAACAAGCCGTGAGACTAACTTTTCCTTGATACAAATAAAGGTAAATCAATACATGATTAAATGAAGGAAAATAAATAAGCATGTAGAAGGGATGACCAGTCATTGCTTGAATGACTAGTTGGGGTTTGTTTCATTCTAATGTTGTCCTCGTTGCTTGTCCCTCCTAGTTTTCATACGATCCTGTTCCTGCAACAGTCAAAGAAATGTGTTAGAATTATACTCTAAGTAATGAAAAGTCATAACCATACATGATCATTTATGTTATCCATCTATACATGTATCAAATTATCTCCATGTGCATCAAAAGATCAATGAATGCCTCATGTATCTAGGAAAACCATTTGGTCAATGTACACACAAAAGACAATCATTTTTCCTAACTTGTTTGTTCCGTGTGTAGCTAAAGGTGCATATATGGCTTAAAAAAAATATGAGTGGAGATAAATGTGGCTCCCATGAGGGTTGAGCCCAACTCATAATCATAATACAGAAGATACAGTCAAGATCATGAAAAGAACAATAAAGGGAATGCATGCTCAAATTGTGTGTGATGACCGTACCATGGTATTTAACAGTCGAGTCTCATACAGGAAAGTAAAGGCTCAAATGACAGTGTATAAAAGTGTAGGGATAGTGATGTTAATCATCAATATGAATAGTAGAAAACATTTTCCATGTATGGCAGATAACAGAGTATGAGAATACAGTTCAATACCCCTTATAAACCTCACACAAAAGACACAATCTGTAGCCAGGGAAAATCATTCTTACAGTCAAACATTATGATGCTTTTACAACGCCATTCGGAAAAGGCAGATTAGGTGTGACATTTCAGCCTCCATAAAAAATGAGTCATATATGTTGACACTTTATTAGATATAATCCTGTGGTATTAGTCTTACAACCATAATTAATTGAAGCATCAATCATTCAGAGTAATTAAAGGAAACAATACATGGGGTATATTCTAATAACTAATAGTGGTAATGGCATCATGTGTAATGATATTATAATGTATTAAATCCTTTTTGAATAAAGTTACATCAAATTTGAAAGTCAAATCAGCAAACAGGTAATTAATTTCCTATAGGATCAAATAGTGATCCAGTATGGCAGCATGCTAAGGAAGGTGTCTTCAAATATGGAATGATGAAACAGTAATACGAGATGCCTATTGTCCAAGATAGTGAGATCCAAGATCAACATCTTCACGAGGAAAATCATATAAAAAAATTATGGTGCTCTTTTATCTATTTGAGCTTATGAACTGAGCTGAAGAAATGAGCCATACAGATTTCAGTTGGAAATGAATGGCAGTGACCTCTCCAACAAATGTGATAGTCACTTATGATGATCACAAAGACAAATGTAGGTTGAGTCATGCCCTTTTTAGAATAAGGAAAAGATATTATGATATGAGGCAATAAGAATGACAGTGCAATCAAATGCTTCAGGAAAAGAGATCCACATGTTTTCATTGCATTTAAATTTACAAGGAAAAGTTTTGATCGTCGCCCATAAACTGAAAATATATCAAATGGAGGCTGTCACAAGTTTCATTTAAACCCAGAAATTGCAAATAATGAAACCCAAAATTTTAAATGGACTATGGGTAAAGTTTCAGAACTTTTAAAGCAAACCCAGATAGATTTTATTTCAGAATCTAAGATGATCTCTTTGGCCGAATCATGATCTTCTTAATGGAGAAAACAAAACTCAGAACAACCATGGTGGAATGCAGAGGATACTTCAAAACAAATGAACCATGAGATTCACAGACAAAGATCGAGCATAGAGACATCTTCATCATGAACATGTGGTCGCAACCATTTAAGTCAAGGCCTTTTGATATTCTAATTGTAGACATCTAAATTTGGACACTTAATTTATCCAAATTCATCCCCTTTCGTCTTATTTTCGTTAATTAAGTAATACTGCTATTATTTAATTAATATCTTTAATTCTGTCAAATCCCTAAGGTATTTAATCAATAATACCTTATCTCTTTAATCCTCCTTCCATCAATTGAATTAAATAAATATTCCATTTATTTAATTCCCTTCATTTCACATCCTCCATCATTTTTATCTTATCCTAATCCATCTTCTAATCTCATCATTAAGGTGTGCACATGCCTAATCCTTGATTAGGATGTGTCACATCCTCCAACTTTTGCAAGTTGGCCTCTAATCTCTCTTAGCCACCTAACCTTCCTCTAACCCCTCATCAACTTGTCTAATCACCCCTTTAGTCAACTCTTCCCATCCCCCAAGGAATTTTAATTCCTTTTGTCTTCCCAAAGTCCTTTGAGGAATTTTTAATTCCACTCTCATCTTTCAAGGAATATTAAATTCCTTTTCTCTTCCCCATGTCCTTTATGACATGTGTCCTTGGTCAACCTTATTAAAGGCCTTCCCATTTTGGACAAGGCACTCCACTTCCCTATGTGAATTTTTAATTCACATTTAATCCCCCAATGCCCCCTTTGGAATTTAAAATTACTTCCCTCTTCCCCATGAGAATATTTGAGGAATTTTTAATTCCCCACTTGTCCTCTCACCCACATGGGGACAAGGATCTCCTTTATGAGATCTTGTCCAATCCCAAGGTACTTTGTACCCCCCTCCATGTCATGTACCATCCTTCCACCTCATGTCCACTTCACCTTTTAGGGCTATATCACATGCCACATGTCAAGATGTGAGGGCTTGTGAGTTCTCAACTCACCTTAGCCCTACATCTTGATATTTGGTGGCTCAATCTTGGCCATCCATCTCTCTAGGAATTCTCAAAATTCCTATAAATACCCCCTCTTTTCTCTCATTTTGGGGAGATCATTTTGCTAGCCAAACTCTTGCAATTTTATTTCTCAATCTACACTTAGCCATTTTCATGCTTTCATCCACTTCCATCCATCCTCACATCCTCATCTAGTTTGCATATCTTGCCATCCAAGGAGCATACACATCGAAGATCGAAGGGCCAACCAAAGGATCGATTCGAGACAAGGTATAAGGTTCCATTCATTGCTTTTATCTTGTGTTGATTCCAACAGGCTAATCTTGAGGTGTAGGTTGTTTTGGTGTTCATTTGCACTCTCTTTACTCTTTAGTTTGCTACTCATTTTCTAATGCTTACATTCGACCTATCACATTTCTGGCATGCCTGGTGGGACCCACAAACGGGTCTTTTTCTTTCACATTTGCTATTTTTTGCTTTCCCTGCAGAGTGGCGGACCTGTCCCTGCAGAGTGGCGGACCTGTCCTTACAGAGTGGTGGACTTGTCCTTATGCAGTGGCAGATTTGACCTTCTGATCTTTCTTCTCGGGGCTGCCATTTCCACACTATTTGTCTGATTGACTTCGTTCAAAGGCAGTTCTTCTTATTTTTCCGTGCTCTTTCCAACGATATATAACACTTGATACTTTTGAGAAGTTCGACGGGGCACCTTTTTCTCTGGTGGCGGACCTGTCCTTATAAAGTGGCGGACCTGTCCTCACAGAGTGGCGGACCTGTCCTCACAGAGTGGAAGACCTGTCCTCATAGAGTGGTGGACCTGTCCTTATAGAGTGGCGGACCTGTCCTGCTTTGGCGGACCTGACCTCCCGAAGGTGAAATTTCAAGTTTTTACCAATTGTCCTTTGGTAAATTAAGCACATAGTTTAACTAGAGGGGTCAACAAACCTTGTTTGGCATGTCTGTGGAAGGCTATTTGACGTATCCAATCCCCTTGTTCCATTTGGTGATCCTGGGTGACGAGAAATTGTAGCTTTCCAAGTCCTTTGAGTCACCCCATTTTTTATTTTCTTAGTGGGACCTGCTTGGGGATTTCATCACCCCAAGGGACGATTCCAACCACGCGTACTGGCGGGGTATATAAAGGGGGGAGAGCAAAAGCTATACCTCAATCCAACCACGTTGTAATTGGCGAAGCGTCGGGATGACATGAAGAGTTGGTCCGAGCCTTTAGTATCTCGCTAAGGTTCCTGACTCATGCTTGTAATGGGTTGGTGTTCACGGTTTGGGCCTCATGTACCGGGTGTATATTGAGGACTCCTTAGCAACCATGTTCATCCTAGAGTAGAAAACTTTGTTGGCCATACCCATTTCTACTAATCTTAGGGTTGTGTTGTCTGAATTGTCTTTCTCATGCAAAACCAGTCATTTTCAGTCTAGCCAAATTTGTTTATCAGTGTTGCTATATTTTGGGTCCTTTGCCTTACCCATCCATCAAAAATCAAGCTTAAACTTATCCTTTGCATGACTCGTTTTCATAGAGTGGCGTAATCTCGTCTCACAGAAAGGGCGGATCTGTCTCCATGGTGGATCGCTTGCCCTACAGAGTATGGACTGGCTCCTGCGCAAAGGTGGATTTGACTTCGCTTTTCTTCCCTGGGCCGCCATTTCCATACCTGCTTATCCTGACACTAAAGGCAGCTTCTTCTCATTTTTCATGCTCTTCCACATGATATATACCACTTCATACTTTTGAGAAGGATCGCACCTTCACCATCCGCCTTCCCTCGAGGGGGTATAATCTTCTACTATTCTCTTTGTTTACCTGCCTGCAAACGCTCATCCATTTAACACATCCTTTCATCATTTTGAACTCGCTCTATCATTTTCGGCCATCCGCTTTTACTTGTCTCGGTAAACGCTCATACATTTTACACCTCCTTTCACTGGTCTTCCTTCAACTCTTGCTCCTATCATTTCCCCTGATAATCCGCTTACTCAAGCCCTGAGTAAACATCCATCCATTTCATATATCCTTTTTCATTCATCATCCGCCATTTGTTCCGAAAACATTCATCCATTTCTACACATCCTACTGCCCCCAACTTCGTCATTATTATTCTCGATCATCCGCTACTCGCTTCGGTAAACATTCATAAGCATTTCTTATAGTCCCTTTTCATCATTTTGAACCTCGCTTCTATCGCTCTCGACGTTTCGCTTACTCATTCCGAGTAATTGTTCATCCGTCCCGATCAACCATTTGCTCATTTTGAGTATTTGTTCATCCATTTCTATCATCCATTTCTCCAATCAAATCATCGCTTTCCCCATCCAAATCCCCTGGACTTCATCTCGGGTTATTATCCAAATTGACCGAAGTGTCTGATCTGATCATCATCATTAACATCCTCTTAGGATTGTCACCCATCCTAAGTTAATCATCATCATTGGCCCAATCAATCCATTTTCAATCTCAAAGTGGATTCGGTGCCGCAATCATCCATTCATCCTTTAATCTGATCAATCAACATCCTAAGTCATCTAAGATAATCTCTGAGTGGGATTTGTAGTCTCTTTCGTCATCCATCAGTCGATCTTATCAATCAATCATCGATCGATCTTATCTAATCCAATCCAATCCAATCGCATCGCATCGCATCCCTATCCAATCACCTTCGACCTAATCAATCTACTTCCATCTCGAGGTAGATTTGGTGTCGTAATCATCCTTTGATAATCAAATCCGATCATCAAAATCAATCCCATCCAATCATCCAATCATCCTAATCTGAGCTTTAATCCAATCCCAATTTGAGCTTGTCCTAAATCCCGATTTGGGCTTTTTTCCATTTCCATCCAAAATCTTTATCCTTTCATCATCATGAATTCTTATCCTCCATCAATAGTGGTCAAGGGAAACCCTAATTACGTCAACAATGATAATGAAAGTCTTGTTGATCAAGAGGTATATGACATAGATCCCCTTGACACTATCATTGCTAGTAAGCTTTCTCCACCCACATTCCAAAATCCGATCACCCCATTGAGTTATCCCATCATGTCTTCATCTATGCCTAATCACACTCCTTATGCTACCTTTGTAAAGGGATGTCCATCATATCCATCATATCCTTCATCTACGTCATCCCCTTATCCTAGTTTGCCATCACAATACCCCTATCTTGATCCCCCATCCACATCCTCTTATTTCAATCCTCTATCCACATGTATCCACTACCCTAATCTCCCATACCAATCCGCTCAGCCTAATCCTACATTCACACCTTCCTATTCTAATCCAACATCCACACCAACCTATCCTTATCCTAATCCGACATCTGCAATTCCCTATCTCCATCCACCACCTCAATCTTCTCATCCTAATCCACCATCCCCATACCCTTACTACAATCCACCACCCACATTCTTGTGTCCTAATTCAACATGCCAATACCCCTAGCTTAACCCTTCACCTAATCCCCAATCTATTCCCAGTCTTGCATCCAATCCCATTCCCCTATCTAATCCTAGCCCACCAATCCCTAGTCCTAATCCTAGTCCACTAATCCATAAACCTTCATCCACTCCCACCTCGCCATCTCAGCCTAGCATATTTAAGTTTCTCCAAGGACTTATAACAAAGGAAACATCCCCCACTCCACACATTGTAGTCGTGGAACCATGCCATCCCAACCCATCATCCATGGTCATTAGTGACGAGACCCTTCTCCATCCAACACCTATCATTGAT
>VDFB02075321.1:452207149-452246777 GCA_007258455.2 Sequoia sempervirens
AATCAAACCCATCACCAAGAAGGCTCCACTAAAGAAAAATCAAAACCATGTGGGCCCCAAAGAAAAAAGATGCAATGCCTTCAAATGAAAAATCTGTAATAACATCCAAAGTTGCTAATCCAATAGCTAATCATTTTCATCCACCCTCTCCTAAATCAGTTTTGGGTCTCTATGTCCCAAAATTCACTATTCCATCTCCTCCATTCTCCCCACATCATCCATCCATTAATCCTCTTATATTTTTACATCCACCCCCACATGTGCCAATGTTGGTCCTGAACACACCACCCCATCACACATCCACCCCATCATTCTATCCATACCATTTTCAACATCCCACCCATTACCCCACATATCTCCCCATCAAACTCTAATTCATCCTCTCGCATAATCCATTTATCCTAAGGTTGTACCACATCCAACAGTCGGTTCGAACATGAGCTCTTAATACCTAATATAGAACTTGATGCTTGAGTCCTTCATCCTTATCCTTATCTCATGTCTTCTAAATCCACTTATTCGCCTCCCTATCATTATCCATCTCCTTTCGCATATCCAAAAAGTCAAAAAATCCAAAAGTCAAAAATCCAAAAAGTCAAAAAATAAAAATAAAAGAAAGAGAAATAATCCATCCAATGGTGAAACTTTGAAAACAAGCCTTTGGATAAGTACCTTACAGATGAAACCCGCAAACAGTATCATATGTGAATCCTCATCTGCACTCGGGTGTGTTTCTGATATGCATTCCCTCCATGCGCTATGCTTCTTGCTACACTTTTGGCTATGCACCCATCTTCTTGCTATACATCATTTTCGTCCATCCCCTCCACCCTATCGAGCTTACACATCTTGTTTGGCATATCTCATTTATCCCAATCCTTCCATCCTCCTTGTGATCTTGATAACAATGGGGAAAACATATAAGCATGCTTTGGGAACCTCTTAGCATACATCTCCCTCATCTGCAAACTATCCCAACTATCATTCACACTCGTCTACCTCCCTGATCCACCTGTCATGCTACCCTCAATCTCCCTTCCTTATCCATGCATCCTATCTTCATCCATCCCACTCCTTTATTTTCCTATCCTTCTCTATTGCATCCCTCATGCCTCCTCACACATGACATATCTAGAGTGGGGGAATCTATCTTCCTTTGTGATACAGTCCTTGGAGACATCATTCATTCCATCAAATCACTCTCCAATAGAGCCACCATCCCTATCCTTATCTCCTTATTGATATATCCATCTCCCCATCCTTATATTTTATCCCTCCACACAATCCTTATATCCATATTCCCACCCCTATCTTCCTATCCTTCCATCATGGCATCCATTCTCACCCAATCCTTATCCCTCTATCCAATCCACCCAAACAATCCTTTTCCTCCCCCCATCCTCGACCCTCATCCCATCTCATAATCCCTCGTCATTGGTATCTAGCTATAGGATTTTCCCCACACAATCCAATGTCATCTATCTTATCACCATCCCTTCTGCCTCTTTTGCACATCTTTTCCATCATATCATCCTCCCAATTCATCTTTTGATTATTTGGATAACTATCCCATCCCCGAGCTTTGTATAGTCACTATCCTCCAATCCAATCCAACAGGTCTATCTTGTCCCATTGTGTCAGTCCAATCATTTTATCCCCTTATCTAGGGTTATCTCGTCATCTTTCATCCATCACTTGTCTTTGACCTTGGTCGAACTACGTTGCCCCTATGCTTTCACGTAGGCATGTGTTAGTCTCCTATCTTGTGTCATGTCTCTTGTGTCATGTCATCAAGCTATGCCCTTATCTAGTTGGTTCTTAACCAACAAGATCCACTTGTATCATCAGATCCAATCAGTTCTGAATATCCTGCGTCCTATCAATCTTTTAATTTAGTATCCATCATCGGTCTCAACAGGATGCATCCTTCCTAACAGACCTCATCAATCCCATCCATCCCCTTGATTGATCCTATGGAAAAGGACGTTTGAAATTGATTGCGATCTTTTGATGCTTTTGGCTTTTGTTTATCATTTGAGCTCCCTATCATCACTTGTCATTGTCGCCTTGATCCATCATATCATGGTGTGCTTTGACTAGTCAACATAGGGGTGTATTTTGATCTTTTCTTTGTCTTCTCGGTTGTCCCACGTAGTACTAACCAAGATCCCTGATGTCTTGTGTTATGTTGGGGCATCCTTGTGTGCTTGTGGTTATCCCAATACCTGGCCCGACCAAGGTCACCATGACTTTGGGGTGTTGGGATAGCCTTCTTGTTTGTTATGTTTGTTTTATGCATTAGACACTAATCTGCCTTAGTTCTTCATACCTTGGCATCTTGTGTCTTATGCTATAGAAAAAATCAGTGCTCCAACGATGGCAAATTGCATTTGGATTTCATTTCCTCTTCATCCTCTCATCTATCAAAATCCCCCCTCCATTCATCCTTCATCACACTCCCCTCCCAATCTTCCATCACATTGCATCATCTTCTTCAACTCCCCTTGCATCATCTCATCCATTTCGAGAGCACACTCATGTTCTCTTGAACCCGCATGTCCTCTCGAGGGGGCATACTTCATCCCTAACTTTCATCTTTACCCCCATCATCTTCCTTCCTATTCACTTCTTTGAATGACTGGGGCATCTTTTCCAATCTAACCATATTCTTCTAGGTTCTATGTTTTAATAATCTTTGAAATGATGCTACTTTGTAACACCATCTCAAATAGGGGCAAAATGTAGACATCTAAATTTGGACACTTAATTTATCCAAATTCATCCCCTTTCGTCTTATTTTCATAATATTCCTATTATTTAATTAATAGCTTTAATTCTGCCAAATCCCTAAGGTATTTAATCAATAATACCTATCTCTTTAATCCCCTTTCCATCAATTGAATTAATTAAATATTCCATTTATTTAATTCCCTTCATGTCACATCCTCCATCATTTTTATCTTATCCTAATCCATCTTCTAATCTCATCATTATGTGTGCACATGCCTAATCCTTGATTAGATGTGTCACATCCTCCAACTTTTCAAGTTGGCCTCTAATCTCTCTTAGCCACCTAACCTTCCTCTAACCCCTCATCAACTTGTCTAATCACCCCCTTTAGTCAACTCTTCCCATCCCCCAAGGAATTTTTAATTCATTTTGTCTTCCCAAAGTCCTTTGAGGAATTTTTAATTCCACTCTCATCTTTCAAGGAATATTAAATTCCTTTTCTCTTCCCCATGTCCTTTATGACATGTGTCCTTGGTCAACCTTATTAAAGGCCTTCCCATTTTGGACAAGGCACTCCACTTCCCTATGTGAATTTTTAATTCACATTTAATCCCCCAATGCCCCCTTTGGAATTTAAAATTCCTTCCCTCTTCCCCATGAGAATATTTGAGGAATTTTTAATTCCCCACTTGTCCTCTCACCCACATGGGGACAAGGATCTCCTTTATGAGGAGATCTTGTCCAATCCCAAGGTATTTGTACCCCCTCCATGTCATGTACCATCCTTCCACCTCATGTCCACTTCACCTTTTAGGGCTATATCACATGCCACATGTCAAGATGTGAGGGCTTGTGAGTTCTCAACTCACCTTAGCCCTACATCTTGATATTTGGTGGCTCAATCTTGGCCATCCATCTCCTCTAGGAATTCTCAAAATTCCTATAAATACCCCCTCTTTTCTCTCATTTTGGGGAGAGATCATTTTGCTAGCCAAACTCTTGCAATTTTATTTCTCAATCTATACTTAGCCATTTTCATCCATCTTTGTTCAAACATTATTTGCATCTCACATCTCACATCTTTGCCATCAAGGAGCATACACATCAAAGATCGAAGGGCCAACCAAAGGATCAATTCGAGACAAGGTATAAGGTTCTATTTGTTGCTTTTATCTTGTGTTGATTCCAACTTAGGCTAATCTTGAGGTGTAGGTTGTTTTGGTGTTCATTTGCACTCTTTAGTTTGCTGCTCATTTTCTAACGCATATATTCGACCTATCACACTAATAAGGAGGAATAGATGTGCACAAAAGTAACATAATATAGAAAATCCTTAACAAAGTATTGCCACAACCACTAAGTGAAAATGAAACTCAAATGCATAAGCAAGGCCGCGTCCTAGGAGCCCTTAGAGAGTTTCAAACAACAATGAGAATTCATTAGGTTTCTAAAAATCAGATTTACCTCATATTTCTGCAAAAAGCTCGGCCAAAAAGTTTGATAGTGGTGGCCACAATAGAGTATCCAAGCAAAAGCTCGACCAAAAAGTTTGATAATTGCTGCCAAAGCAAGAACACCAACATAAATAAAAGGTTATCAGAGAAAATGTAGAAAAAAAAAATAGTATGGCTGTGGCCTGAAAGAATTTAAAAGCTTTCAAAACTAAAAAATCTTCCAGATTTGAATTCAAATCAACTTACCTTCAAATATCAGTTTCAATCTTCTGAAATCCTCAAAAATGATGTTTAGAACAGGGATTTCCAACTCAAAAAGCTCAGCTAGGGTTTTTCCCAATGGCGGTGGCTTAGCTTCATCCAAGTGATTCCAGAAAACAAAATAAAAAAGCCTTTGCTTGTTTTGCATTTTTTTCCTTTTAGGGTTTTAACCTAATAGATAATGCATATCAATGCTTCATTGCATTTTTATTTTTGTTTTAAAAAAAAGAAAGGAATTGTTAATAAGCCTTAAGTCTTATGACTTATCCACCACTTCAACCTTCTAAACAATAAATACACTATATCATTCTATTCTTGCATTAGTGTATGAATGTAAAGCTCATGATTTTGATGATGACTTTATAAATCATTTAAATCATGTGTCCATTTTTATGCAAGGATAAGATGCGTACCCCTTCTTGCTTTTATGGGAGTTGTTAAAATCTAATGCTTTTTGAAAGAATATTGGGAGATGGTTTGCAGTTTACAAACATTAGGAGGGTATCTAGGGATGTTAGAGAAGATTCAAGGGTCGAATTTGACTTCTCTCAGGTAGTTTGGATGCTTTTATTTTCAGTTGAAGTGCTTTCAGAGTTGGTTTTGCTAGGTCATAGGGTGGTTAATGACTTGGGGAGACTTTTCCATGTATCTGACTTTCTTTTGGAAAGTGGAGTGTCCTATTTTGGGGGCTATTTTTCTAGATCTGACCCTGGGTGGTTGTGAGTTGTACTTATGATTTTTGAAGCTCATTTTTGGAGGAGTTCTTCTACATTCAGTGACAGATACTTTTGGAGATTTTCAGAGCCAGATTTTGTGTTCTTTTGGCAGTTGTAACTCATGATATTTTGAGGACTTCCTCACAGTTATTTTCTGATAATTTAGGAGATTTTGGGACCTACTTTGGAGTTCACTCTTGTATGCTTTTATCCTATTTTCAGTTTTATGTTTCATGCTAAGATTTACTTTAATTCTACATGTTATGTCTTGAAATTGTGTCTAAAGTGAAGATCTTACAACTGAATAGATTATAGATTGTGAAATTTTATATAGTTTAGGCTTGATTAGTTGTGAGGATTTTATATTTTCCTGCTAAGTTAAAATCTGGAACTAATTTAATACCTATCTATAAAACATTTTATACAGTGGCTCATATACCAAAGTTGTGTCCTATGCACTTAGTATTGTCATATTTTCATTGTTGTGTGTTGTTAAAACAAGATATCATCATATTTCTGGTGTATCACCCTGAAAGGTTTTAAAGTTTTCAGTTGTTTATTGCTTAGTTTTCTTCCTACCCCTTTTCCTTGCAAGTTTAAGTGATTTTAGATGTTTATCTGAATAAGAGACGGCCTAGAACTCGAAGGTTTCACTTCATTCCAACGGTCCCACATTGAAGTGAATATGTTTCTCCAAGATTGCTGAAACTTGTGTAGTTCAGTTTAGGGTGCAAAATTTGAGAGCAAACAATTTTGGCAAGCCCGGTGGGACAGAGTCAAAATTAAAGTTCATAAGTCTTGCTATTTTGATGTGCTGACAATGAGCTAATAGCCTTTTAGAAGTTGTTTTTCTAGCATATCTAGCGACTCTGTGTGGAAAAGAAAAGATCAATGCATTTGATTATATGAGAAGGATAGAAACCAAAAGTTCAAAATTTTTAGAGTTTCTACATTTATCCCCTCCAAGAAGAAAAGGGAGAGCACTCATAACGACTGTTCCTTCCCCCAGAGTTTAGGTAACACCACCTGGTGTTAGTGACAAGGCACTATTTGCATACGAAAGAAGAAGGAGAGATTCTCTTGCTAGGCGTTCAACATCACCTACCTTTAGAACATATCTTTTTATCTCTTCATTTTGGGTTTTTAATTTTTCAACAAGTAGTAATTCTGTTGTAGTAAATACTTCTCAATCAAGTTCAAGTTCAGTACCAGTAAGTTCAAGCTCTACTTTAGCAAGCATACCAACACATTCAAGCTCAATGGCAACACCAAGAGCCTTTTCTTTCGTACCGTTCAATCAGGGTAGTCCCCTTAATCTAGCACAACATGATGATTCCATTAGCAACGTTAAAAGGGTTACCAGAGTTTACTGGAGAAGAACAAGTAATTCCTTTTGAACATATCAGACATGTGGCAGCATTGTGCAATGTGCATCATGTGACACAAGAAAATGTAGCTGTGAGATTGTTGGCTGCATCTTTCAAGAAGAAGGCGTTGGAATGGTTTAGAAGCTTGCTGGTGGGCTCTATAAGAACATGGGATGAGCTTGGTGATGAATTTACCAAATTTTTTGAGGAAAAATATGATCACCTATCTTTGGTAGAGCAATTAACAACTATTAAAAGAGCCCCACAAGAGTAAATGACGGATTTCAACATTCGATTTCAAAATACTTGGAACATAATACTTGCTACGGTAAGACCTTCTGCTAACTATGCGTTCTTATACTATTTGAAAAGTTTAAATAGTGATATCTCAGTCATGATATAGTCCATGGGGGATACTTCTTTACCTCAGGCTTATAGTCTAGCCATTAAGGCAAAAAATAACCTCATTCAAGTAGGCAAGATAGCACCTAGGCCACCTATGCCCTACTTCCCTGAAATTCAATCAAATATGCCATTGAAAATGCCATCTTTAGCCCCTTTACCTACTATTCCAGCATTACCCACTACTGTAAGTCATGGAGTGTCATCTACAGGACCATCAAGTGAATTGCAAGAGATCAAGTCTAGTCAGCAGAAGATTGAAAGTATTTTACAAACTATGGGAAATGAGTTGATTAGCATGAAGAAATAGTATCAAGGGGCAAGGCCAAATTTTTAACAGCAGAACCAACAACAAGGTCAGAATGCAAGTCAGTCTTATCAAAACCAAGGATATCAGTATCAGAAAAATAGGAAACCCTATCAAGGTGCTTATCAGAGGAGAAATGTTAATCAGAGACCATTCCAATCATATAATCCAACTCCTCTTAATGCTGTAAATCCAGTGAAAGATATGGTTCCAGCCTAGAATATCTTTATGACAGAAAATGAATGGTGTTATTCATGTAATCAAGCACATAACCTAGCCTCATGCTCAAATGGGGTAGTTAATTAGGCACTTATGGTCCAAAATGCTGTCAGTCCATAGCTAGATGCACCTACTAATATACCTGAACAACAATCGGATATACATTCTAATGAGACTGCATTTCTAAATTGGTAAGGTGAAGAATTCTATGGTGTGAATGGTGATTCAGTAATTGCATCCAATACATGAGCTATAGAGGTGGAGCAATCAACTGATAAAAACAAGGGGCTTGCAACTACAGAAGCATCATCCACACCTATTCCAAATGTACCAAATAAAACTATTGTCTTACCAATCAATAAGTAGCCTCACAAGAACATAGAACCGACTGCTGCTAAAGTATATCAAAAGGTACTTTCAACTATGCCTTACAACATTGTGGATAGTATTAAGAAGATGAACGTGAATATGACCATGTGGGATTCCTTAAGCATTCCTGGACAAGCTGATTTGCTTAAAAAGGCGTTATTTGAAGATGCAAATCCTAAACAAGTTGCTGCTGATTCCCAAAAGGTCGTGATGGCTAATGATGATCAAGGGAAAGTTGTTAATCCTAGTAGCAAAGGAAAATCTACGACTCAAGGTAAGAACATGAGACCTCCTTTGTTCTATGTTTCATTGATTATTGGAAAAAATTTAGTGCACAATTGTATGGTAGATAGTGGTGCTACCTATTCTGTGATGCCCAATCAAGTAGCTGATCAGTTAGGATTAAAATATGAGCCTTTAGAGAAAGGAGTAGTCTAGCTGGATGGCTCATCTATTAATACAGTGGGTCTTATCAAAGATGCTAGCTTAACTCTGCATGCTTGCCCTAATTTTTTGATTTCCCAAGACATTTATGTAGCAGATTTGCCCCCGTATTTTAGGTTATGTTTGTCAAGAGAGTTCATAGCTAAAATAGGGGGATACCTTTCGTTTGACTGGTCTCACATGCTATTCCATACTAGGTATGGAACCAAAGTAACCATTAAGTCTGAGCTACTTGCAAAAGACAATATAGAACCCTATATACCTAGTGCAATAAATGCCAATTGCATAATTTTTGAACAAGACGAGCATGCTGTTGTCTCTGATCCTTGTATAGCTGTTAATTCTATTCTTTATATAATTTTAGATGAGTGGGCAACAAGCCAAACTTTTAGTGCTGAAAGTGACTTAGTGTTGGATGCTGGTATGGGTAATTACATGTTTCATGAAGCTGACATAGTGAAGCCTAACTTGGTTAAGAGGTCAGAGAATGAATCTGATTAGCAAGACGAAGTTTGGGAAATGTATTTTGATGGCTCAAGGAGTAGGCATGGTGCTGGTGGGGGTGCATTATTGGTTTCCCCAAGAGCTGAAAGATATTATGCAACCTTTAGGTTTGCATTCTCGTGCACTAATAACACAACAAAATATGAAGGTCTTATTCAAGGGATGGAATGGGCGAGGAAACATGGAATTAAGTGTTTAAAGGTGCATGGGGATAGTGAATTGATAGTAAATCAGGTTAGAGGCTTGAATGCTGTTAAAAATGACGTCCTTAAATTGTATAAGCATAGGGTTTGGGACCTCATAGAGGATTTTGAAGCTTTCAATATTATTTCAATCCCAAGAAATTAGAATCAACATGCTGAAAGGTTAGCAGCTGTGGGGGCTCAGTTTGACATTCTGAACAACATAAGGAAGGAATGTAATCAACAACAGATCAAGGTTATTATTAGGCCTTCAGTGCATGATAACAATGTTAACTGGCAGGTCTTTGAGAGTGATGAGCAAATTTTGCAATTTCTGCTTGAAGAGGACGTGTTTGCAACATCAAACCAGGAGATAATTAAATAGCAGTATGGAGACTAGGTATTGCAATTAAAAAATAACAAATTTCCTAAGGGATTGGTCACCTTAGAAAGTATTTTCAACTCTGATGATCAGGCCAAAAGTAACAAAGCCAATCTGTTGGTTCAACAAAATCATTATGAGGACTTAGAAATTGCACCCAAGAAAAGCGTCAAGATAGGAAAAATAAACTCTGCTACTGAAAAGCAGTCTTTTCTGCAATTATTCCAAGAATTCATTTACATATTTTCTTGGGAGTATGGAGATTTGAAAGGATTTGATCCACACCTTGCATAGCATACAATAGAATTGGAGCCAACAGCCAAACCCATAAGGCAGAAACAAAGGCCAGTTAATCCCAAACTGGAGCCATTAATGCAGAAAGAAGTTTTCAGACTTATAGAAAGTGGGATTATCTTTCCCATCAAGCATACTAGTTGGGTTGCAAATCTAGTTCCCGTGAGGAAGAAGAATGAAGAACTTACATTATACGTAGATTTCAGAGTTTTGAACAGAGCTTCTTTAAAGGACAGACACCCTCTTTCGTCTATGGAGCAGATTCTTTAATGTGTATCAAGTTCTGAACGTTTTTATTTATTGGATGGATATTCTGGTTATAACTAGATTTTGTTAAGAGAAGAAGATCAATTTAAAACTACATTCACCACAAAGTGGGGCACAATGGCATACAAGAAAATGCCATTTGGTTTGTCTAACACTGGAGCAACCTTCCAAAAGGCTATGGACATGGCCTTTAGTAACCTGATGTAGAAGTTTGTTTTAGTATACCTTGATGACATCACTGTCTATTCCAAGAAGACAACATATCACATTGACCATTTGAGGCAGATTTTTAAACGTTGTCGAGAGTTTGGTATATCATTGAATCCCAAGAAATGCGTTTTCTCTGTTCATGAAGGAAAGCTTCTTGGGTATGTAGTATCTAAGAAGGGCATCACTGTGGATCCTGAAAGAGTTGCAACAATCTTGGAGTTGCCTTTACCTCAGCATAAGAAAGGAATTCAAAGTTTCATTGGTCGTATTAATTTTGTCAGGAGGTTTCTACCTGATATAGCAGTCTTGTTAAAACCCCTTACAACTATGTTAAAAAAGAATACAAAGTTTAAATGGACCCAAGAAGCAAAGGACAATTTTCAGCTGATCAAGGAGGCGTTAGCTTCAGCCCCAACATTAGTTAACCCAGATTTCAACAAGGATTTTACCTTGTATGCTTTTGGCAGTTTTGATGTCATTTCTACAATTTTAGTGCAGAAAAATGTAGAAGGGTTGGAGAAGCCCATTGCTTTTTTCAGAAAGGGCCTGGAAGACTATGAGTAGAAGTATAACTTCATGGAAAAACATGTACTGGCTATTGTGAAAAGTTTGAAGAAATTTAGACATTTGTTGTCTCATAAAAAAATTCATCTACAGGTGGCACATTCTAGTGTGAAAGAGTTTTTACTTAGCAAAGATTTAAACAAAAAATGGGCTGGGTGGATCAAAAAAGTTATGGAGTATGATGTGGATGTTCAGGTTACCAAGTTGGTGAGGGGAAAGGGTTTATGCCAATAGCTGGCTAACAAAGACATTTCAGCAATGGAGGATGAAAGAGACTTAGTTTTGATTAACGTTGGGACAATAGATAATGAAACTACTAGTTGGTTGCAGGAGATGTCACATTTTTTGAGAATCGGAGAATGTCCACCTAATCTAAACAGAAAAAAAGGAGGTATTACCAACTTTAGTCTATTCCTTTTGTCTTGATTGATGATGTGTTGTATAGGAAGGATCACAGTGGAGTATTGATCAGGTGTGTTGATAATGATCAAGTGGATCAAATATTACATGAGTTCCATGATGGACCTTCTGGAGGTCATTATGCTGCAAGGATGACAACAAATAATATTTTAAGAGTAGGCTATTATTGGCCTAATTTGTTTAGAGATTCACATACATATTTTAGGAGATGTTCCAAATGTGCCTTATTTGCAGGCAAAGAAAAGCTTGTTGCTTTGCCATTGCAACCAATTCAGATATTGTAGCCATTTATGAAGTGGGGAATTGACTTCATAGGGGAAATCAATCCACCCTCAAGTGCAGGCCATCAGTGGATTATCAAAGCAACAAATTATTTTACACGATTGACAAAAGCTTTGCCTCTAAAGGAAGCTAATGAAACAGTAGTGCTGATTTTTTATGAAGATATTGTTTGCAGATTTGGAGTCCCAGACTCTATAATTTCTAACAATGCCCTGGCATTTGTTGGTTTGAAAGTTGCTGATTGGGCATTGAAGAATGACATTTACTTGAATACAAGCTCCAACTATTATCCTCAAGGCAACGAACTTGCAGAGTCCACTAATAAAAATATGATTAATATTATCAAGAGGACACTTCAAAACAATCAAAGGGATTAGCATGCAAAACTGAGGACCACTCTTTGGGTAGACAAAATTACCCCTAAGAAGGTGATTGGGAATTCACCTTAGATGCTGGTGTATGGTAAAGAAGCAAAATTACCTATTTCTACTGAGTTACCCGCCTTGGACATTGCCAGCCAGCTAGTCTTGTTTGAGTAGACTGATCCACTTGCCTTAAGATATACTCAGCTGATGGAGTTGGAAGAAACCAGAAACAAGGCTATGAAGAACATGGAACATCAGCAAATCCTGAATAAAAGAATGTTTGAAAAGAAAACAAGATCAAGATATTTCATGGTGGGAGATCTTGTGCTGAAATAGGATGTTCTAAGGAGCAATCCGGGCCATCATACCAAGTTTGACATGTGGACGGGTCCATTTCTCATCAAAGGCCGCAAAGAACACAATGCTTTTCAATTGGCCACAATTGAAGATGAAGTGCTTCCTATCCCAGTCAATGGGATACACCTTAAGCCTTGTTTTGAGGTTTGATGAGTTCCTTCTTGTACATACTTTAGGTTAGATTTCATGCATTCAATAAGTGCTAATGCACTTTAGTTTAGTTGTCTTTTATTCCTTAAGTGCTTTTCCAGCACAATAAATAGTTTCACTTCAGTTTTTCCTTCTTTCAATAAGTTTCCAAGTGACCTGACCTTTAATAAGTTACAAATGAGTTACAACCATGTATAAAATTTCTCTAGGTCCGTTTCTGAGTTTTTTCTAATGACTCCATGCCCAATGGAAAAGTTTAGGCTACTGGTTTTCATGTTTAGCAGGCAAACATCCAACAAAAGTCGCCAGAAATGTTACCCATTTTTCACTCATTGGTTCAAAAGGGTAGAATTTTTTTAAAATTGGAGGAAGATAAGGTACATTTTATTATCCTCCTTCATCACATTCAAATGTATAAATGAAAATCTGAAAAGATTACAACTACAAACCATTACATTCATACATACACATGTAATAGAGAAATATTCACGTATTTCTAAAAATGCAATCTTTATTGAATGTGATAAGATACATGTGTCTCACACAACAAGCCATGAGATTGAATTTTCCTTGATACAGATAAAGGTAAATCAATACATGAATAAATGAAGGAACATAAATAAGCATGTAGAAGGGATGACCAGTCATTTCCTGAATGACTAGTTGAGGTTTGTTTCATTTTGATGTTGTCCTCGTTGCTTGTCCCTCCTAGTTTTCATACGCTCCTATTCCTGTAGCAGTCAAAGCAATGTGTTAGAGTTATACTCTAAGCAATGAAAAGTCATAACCATACATGATCATTTATGTTATCCATCTATCCATGTATCAAATTATCTCCATGTGCATCAAAAGATCAATGAATGCCTCAGGTGTCCAAGAAAACCATTTGGTCAACGCACACACAAAAGACAATCATTTTTCCTAACTTGTTTGTTCCATGTGTAGCTACAGGTGCAAATATGAGTTAAATAAAATATGAGTGGAGATAAATGTGGCTCCCATGAGGGTTGAGCCCAAATCATAATCATAATACAAAAGATATATTCAAGATCATGAAAAGAACAATAAAGGGAATGCATGCTCAAATTGTGTGTGATGACTGTACCATGGTATTTAACGGTCAAGTCTCATATAGGCAAGTAAAGGCTGAAATGCCAGTGGATACAAGTGCAGGGATAATGATCAAATAAAAGAATGAGAATGTAGTTCAATTCCCCTTATAAACCTCACACAAAAGACACAATCTACAGCCAGGGAAAATCATTCTTACAGTCAAACATTATGATTCTTTTACAATGCCATCTAGAAAAGGTAGATTAGGTGTGACATTTCAGCCTCAATAAACAATGAGTCATATATGTTGACACTTTATCAGATATAATCCTGTGGTATTAGTCTTACAACCATAATTAAGTGAAGCATCGATCATTCAGATTAATTAAAGGAAACAATACATGGGGTATATTCTAATATCTAATAGTAGTAATGGCATCATGTGTAATGAGATTATAATGTATTAGAGCCTTTTTGAATAAAGTTGCATCAATTTGAAAGTCAAATCAGCAAACAGGTAATTAATTTCCTGTAGAATCAAATAGTGATCCAGTATGGCAGCATGTTAAGGAAGGTGTCTTAAAATCTAGAATGATGAAACAGTAATATGAGATGCCTATTGTACAAGATAGTGAGATCCAAGATCAACATCTTCATGAGGAAAATCATATAAACAAATTATGGTGCTCTTTTATCTATTTGAGCTTATGAAGTGAGCTGAAGAAATGAGCCATACAAATTTCGGCTGGAAATGAATGGCAGTGACCTCTCCAACAAATGTGATAGTCACTTATGATGACCACAAAGACAAATACAAGTTGAGTCATGCCCTTTTTCAGAATAAGGAAAAGATAATATGATATGAGGCAATAAGAATGACAGTGCAATCAAATACTTCAGGAAAAGACATCCACGTGTTTTCATTGCATTTAAATTTAAAGGGAAAAGTTTTGATCGTCGCCCATAAACTGAAAATATATCAAATGGAGGCTGTCACGAGTTTCATTTAAACCCAGAAATTGCAAATAATGAAACCCAAAATTTTAAATGGACTCTAGGTAAAGTTTCAGAACTTTTAAAGCAAACCCAGATAGATTTTTATTTCAGAATCTAAGATGATCTCTTTGGCCGAATCATGATCTTCTTAATGGAGAAAACAAAACTCAGAACAACCATGGTGGAATGCAGAGGATACTTAAAAAAAAATGAACCATGAGATTCACAGACAAAGCTCGAGCATAGAGACATCTTCATTATGAACATGTGGTCGCAACCATTTAAGTCAAGGCCTTTTGATATTCTAATAAGGAGGAATAAATGTGCACAAAAGTAACAGAATATAAAAAATGCTTAACAAAGTATTGCCACAGCCACTAAGTGAAAATGAAACTCAAATGCATAAGCAAGGCCGCGGCCTAGGAGCCCTCAGAGAGTTTCAAACAACAATGAGAATTCATCAGGTTTCTAAAAATCAGATTTACCTCATATTTATACAAAAAGCTCGGCCAGAAAGTTTGATAGTGGCAGCCACAACAGAGTATCCAAGCAAAAGTTCGGCCAGGAAGTTTGATTTTTTTAGGACATTTTCTGATTTTTTTGATTTTTTGGTTCTATACCTTGAAAGAATAGGCATAATTTTTTTTGAGATGAGAGCTATTCATGGGCTCTTGTAGAGGTTCCCCTTTGGGTGTTGATAACTTATATGCCCCTAAATTATAGCTTGCTGTGATAACAAATGGTCCCAACCAATTAGGTTCAATTTTTCCTTTGCTGTTTGGATTTGGGACATTTTTCTGATTCTCCTTTAGTACCAGTTCTCCAACTTGGAAAGTCCTGCTTCTAATTTTCTTATTATAGCTCCTTTTTAGTCTATTTTGATAGAATTGCAAATGATTTAAAGCATCTATATGTCGCTCATCCAATAGCTCCAACTCATTTAGTCTTGATACTCGGTACTCTTCATCCGTGATGAGGTTTTGTAGTGATATCTTGAGTGATGGAAGCTCGATCTCAATGGGGAGTACTGCTTCTGATCCGTAGACAAGGGAGAAGGGGGTGGCGCCGGTAGGTGTGTGGATTCTAGTTTGGTACGCCCAAAGGGCAGGATTGAGCTGTAGATGCCAGTCACGACCTGCGTCATTGACTATTTTCTTAAGGATTTTCAGAATGGTTTTATTAGTGGCTTCTGCTTGGCCATTGCCTTGGGGATAGTATTGGGTGGAGAAGCGATGTTGGATTTTAAATTTTTCACATAACTCACAAACATCCTGATTCTTGAATGGTGTCCCATTATCTGAGATAATGGCTTGTGGGACACCGTAGTGGAAAATGAGATAGTTTGGGATGAACTTTGATATCTGCTTCCCAGTTATATACATCATGGGTATGGCTTCCACCCACTTAGTAAAGTACTCTGTGGTGGTTATGATGAACATGTGGCCGTTAGATGAAGTGGGCGTGATTTTTCCAATAAGATTGAGTCCCCACTACGAAAAGGGCCATGGTGTGATGATGGTACGAAGTCCTTGAGCTAGAGCATGGATGAGGTCCCCATGCTACTGACATTGTAAACACCTTCTGACATAGTCGTGTGCTTCTCTTTCCATTGTAGGCCAATAATACCCCATCCTCAGAAGTTTCTTAGCTATGGTTATGCCACTTGTGTGAACCACAGATATCGTTATGTACTTCAGTTAGAGTGGTCAATGCCTCCTCAACATTTAAGTAGCATAGTAAGGTTCCTTCTATGCTCCTACGATATAGGGTATCTCCTAGGATGACGAATTGGGATGCCTTTTTTACAAATGTTCTTTTTAAGGTTGATGGTAAGTTAGCAGGTATGTCACGTATTTGAAGGTATGTATAAATGTTGTGGTACCAAAGATCATTAGGACCAATGATTTCGCACACAACTTCTAATTCTGGTACCTCGAATGCAAGCACGAGAAGTGGCTCTATCAGGAATTGATATTTTGGAACGTTGTGGGGGATGTCCAGTAAGGATCCAATTATTGCCATGGCGTCTGCTGCTCTATTGTTGGCTTTGAGTATCTGCTCAAATGTAACCTCGATGAAGGATTCTTTGAGAGTCTCCACCAGTTTCTTGTATGTAGTGAGCATATCATCCTTAGTCTAGTACTCATCGTTTACTTGGTTTATTATCAATTAAGAGTCTTTGTATACTCTAAGGGCTATGATATGCCACTGCACTGCTATTCTAAGACCTATGCTTAAAGCCTCATATTCTGCAATGTTATTAGTGGAGGGAAACACCAATTTATAGGACCTTGGTATGTAGTCCCCTTGTGGGGTGATAAAGAAGATGCCGGCTCCTGATCCATGTTGTGTATATGAGCCATCAAAGTAAAGTTTCCAATGGTCGGCTATGTTGAGATTGAAAATGGATTCGTCTGGAAACTCAAAGATGAGAGGATTCTCTAAATAGATTGGTACTTTTGCGAGCTGATCTGCAATGATTTGTCCTTTGATTGCTTTCCACTCCACATATTCAATGTCGTATTCTAATAGTATCATTACCCATTCTTCCAGTGAGCATTGCTTTTGACAGTAAGTAATTGAGAGGGTCAATTTTGGTGATGAGTTTTATTTTGTGTGCCATGTAATGTATGAATTTTTGTGATGCAAACACTACTGCTAGGCATGATTTCTCTATGAATGAGTAATTTAACTCATGCCCAACTATTGTTCTACTGATGTAATAGATGGCCTTTTCTTTTCCATTTTCATCATGTTGAGCTAGGAGAGCTCCAAGGGCTGCTGCTATTGCCGACACATAGAGAATTAATGGTTTTCTTGGGATTGGTGGCATTAGGACCAATGGTGTAAGTAGATATTCTTTGATTTTATTGAATGCCTCTTCACACTTGTTATCCCATTTGTACACTACTCCCTTGTGAAGTAGGTGAGAATATGGGTTTTGTTTGTCTGCCAGCTGTGCTATGGTAGACAAACATGAACCTTCAAATGGATTGAATCTTGCCTTGGAGACCTCTTAATTGATTTAATGTTATTGGTGCCTCCATCTTGAGGATTTCTTTTACTTTTGCTGGATCTATCTCAATACCTCTCATTAACACTATGTATCCTAGCAACTTTCTTGATTGTATGCCAAAGACACACTTCTTTGGGTTTAATCGCACCTTGTACTCTTCCAGCCTGTCAAAAATGACACTTAGGGTTGCTATGTGATCCTTTATCCTTCTAGATTTTGCTAGAATGTCATCAATATAATCTTTGACAGTCTTATGGATCATGTCATGGAAGATTAACGTCATGGATCTTTGGTATGTTGCTCTTGCATTCTTTAAGCTGAATGGCATCATATTCCAGCAGTAAGTCCCCCATGGATAAGTGAAGGCCGTTTTGTGTTGGTCTTCTTTAGCAATCATTATTTGGTTATAACCTGAGAAACCGTCCATCAAGGAAAGAATTTCACGTCCTGCCGTCATGTCTACGATCATGCCAATATTGGGCAACGAGAAATCATCTTTCAGATATGCTTTGTTCAATTCTTTGAAGTCTGTGCAAATTCTAATGCCCCCATCGGGTTTTGATACATGCACCAAGTTTGACACCCATTATCGATAATCTATCGGTCGAATGAATCCTACATCTAATAGCTTTTTTAATTCCATTTTGACTAGCAGGGTGATCTGAGGGTACATTTTTCTGAGTTTTTGTTTAACGGGCTTTGCTTCTAGGTATATTGCTAAGTGGTGAACCACAATTTCTAGATCAAGCCCAGGCATGTTAGCATAGCTCCATGCAAAGTTTATCTATCTCTCTCTTAAGAAGGTTGCTAGGAGTTCTTGTTCCTCTGATAGTAATGACTACGCATAGAATGTGATGTGTGGGGTTTCCTCTGTTCCTAGATTGACCGAATTATATTTTTCTGCCAGGACTGCTAATTTTTCTTGATGAAGAGCTATGAAAGGAAGATTGAATCCCCCATCCTTAGGTGCCTTAGAGAGATTTTCATCGTTGGATGGGTCCTTTCTTTTTACTTTTTTCTGGTCGGAGAGTGCCACAGTGTTGCTTGATGATTGTTTTGGTGTTGGATTTGGATTTGTGGTGAAGGTGTATTTTGGCGAGGGGAACTAATGACCACTTTGGCGTCAATGACACCATCATTAGTAAAAATTTTGGTTCTTGCCCATGTGCAAGGTTTTTCATTGTAATTTTTAGGCGAGCGGTTGTTTTTTTGTTCGAGGTATGAAGTTGATCCTATGGGTTGTGTCATAAGGGCTCATTCGATGCTGAGCGCCTTGGAGATCAATTGGTCATATGTGGTAATCCCTTGGACCTTGAGATGAAATTACAAGAGGTCATCAAGGTTGGATATGATGGTTCAAAATTGTAGTTCCTTAGGCATGATCCATTTGTCTGATTGGCCTTGGATCACTATCATTGTAGGAATGAAGCGAATGATTCATTCTTAGCTTGTTTCAGAGCTGAGAGTTCGTCTAGACTGACATCCATTGCGATATTGCATGCATAATTTTTGATGAATGCGTCTATTATTTCTTGGAATTTTTTAATGCCCGTAGGTAGGCGAGAGAACCATTCCATGGTGTGGCCAGCCAAACTCCTAGGAAATAGCCGCATTAGATAGGTATCGTCATATGTGGCTTCCATGCAATGAACCTGGAATTCCCTGATGTGATCTTCAAGGTTTCCCATCCCACGATATTTGTCAAACTTGGGGATCTTGAATCCCTTCGGTAATGGTTTCATCACAAGGCTCCTGTCAAATGGATAGGGACAAAAGTTGCTTGGTGTTTTTGTGGTTCACCCTGATTGAAGATCGAGCACTTGTTGCGAGAGCAACCTAATTTGTGTCGTTACATCATTTTGCGGATTAGGGGGTGGGATGAAGGTGTTCTGGGGTGTTTCAATTGTTGGTTGGATGGGTGGGTTGTTTGGTGCGTTGCTTGATGGTATTTGCACATTTTGTCGAGCTAGGTATGCTTGCACTTGCTACTGTATAAATAACGCTTGTTGTTGGTCTTGTTGTTGCTGTGATAGGATTGCCTATTATTGAGCTTGCTGTTATGTTTTTTATTGTTCCAACAACGCTTGTTGTTGGGCTACCAATTGGGCTGCTTCTTGTTGCTCTTGATATTATTTTATTGCTTGCTGATATGCTTGTAATTGTGCTGCTTGTTTTTGTGCTAGAAGCTGTGGTTGTGGTTGTGCTTGTTGTGCTTGATATTGGGCATACACTTGAGCTTGATCTTGGGCTTGTGCTTGTGCCGCTTGTTGTTGCAATAGAATTTGGGCTTGAGTAGCCTTTTGTGCTTGTAATGCGGCTTGGGCTGCTTGAGCAACTTGAGTGGCTTGTTGTTGTTGTTGCAATAAGGCTTGGGCTTGTGCGGCCTATTGCGCTTGTTGCACAATTTGGGCGGCTTGGCCAACTTGTGCAACTTGAGAGGCTTGTTGAGCAACTAGTTACGCGGCTTGTTGAGTAGCTAGTTGTGTAGATTTTTTCTTCTTTTGCACTTGCAGGAATTCCTTTTGATAAGCAACTTGCTGAGCGGCTTGCAATTCCATACTGTATTGGCTTGATAAATTGGAGTTTGGTGGTGGTGGAGGTGGTGGTGGATTTGGGATGGTGTTTGTGATGGTGGTGAGTGGTGATGTTGAGATTTGATTAATATATGTTGTGATCAACGTGATTGGTCCTTGAGATACCATGCTTTGAGATGTTAGAGGGGTGGTTGATGATGTCCTGATTGCTTGTGTGGTTGTCATCTGTTGTTGCGATATCGATGACAAGTTTTAAGAGTTTTGTGTGATGTTTTGATTGATATTTGGAATGTTGGCTTGATTGATATTTGGTAAAGGTGGGAGTCCCAAGAGTGGTGTGGATAATGGTGGTAATGGTGGAAGAGGTGAAAATGTGAGGGGCGTGATCTCTTGAGAAAATGACCTGGTGTCGAAAATGCCCCTAGGTCCGAACATGTCACCTTCTCCTTGTGAAGTTATGAGGAGAGGGGTTTTGGGTGTTGCATGGAAGGATGATGATGATGGATCATTAGGATCATGGAAAGTGAGAGGGGAATACTTATGTAATGGATTTTGGGGTATGTAGTGTTCCAAAATTGTATTTGTGTCCAAGTCTTGATTATTAACAAGGGGGTGTGTTTGAATAGCATTAGGAAATGCATTTCCCTTATTAACATTGGGCTGGGTTGGAGCAAAAGATGTTGTGATTTGCGGAATGTTTTGAGTGATGCTTTGGGATGGGGGTGTAGATGAGATGGGGAGTGTGGATGAAATTAGAGGCATGACCTTCAAAGATGGTTCCACTATAGAGCTTATGTCAAAATCATAAGGTAATTTGGCCCCTTATTTTGCTAGTTCGAGCATGTATAGTGAAGGATTAAGCCTCATCATGATGTTGATGATCTTATGGTACTCCAGATTTTAGACCATTTCGGTTATTTCTTCATGCGACATCTCAAAGGTAAGATCTTCTTGAATTTCCTCTTGTGGATTTTGTGATGATGAGTTAGTCAAAGGATTGCTTGATTCGATGGGATTTATTTCTGCATTCGTTTGACTTAGGTCACTTGAAGCGGGTGTTTCTTTGTCGGCCTCCATGTTTTTCTTGTATTAAGATCTAGTGTGAACCATAAAACAAGGATCAATTTTCAAGAATATGGGAGATGAATCTCTAATTCTTTGGATTGATCTTATTTTAAGCACAAAAGAGAAATTTTTAGGATATCTTGAGGATCAAAAGGTGATATGATGATGATGCAAAGAGATGGATGATGTGGATGTTTGATCTTTTTGAAAAATATTGAGGGAAATGCTAGGCTTTTAGGACTTTTGGATATGTTTTCGATTTCGATTTTGATTTTTTGGATTGTCCTTGACTTGATTATTTTTGGTTTTCTTTGTTTGAACAAATAGACCCTAAGATGTCGGATGATTATCTAAGGGGTATATTTTCTCAAAGGATGTTAATTTGAATATGTGTAGGGAGAAGGATGCATCTACCCACACCTATTCAAACAAGATGATAATTTAACCAAGCATATGAAGAAGGATGCATCTACATATACCTAGCTAAATAAAATGGTTTTATAATTTTGGCTAAGCATATGCAAAAGGATGCATTTACACATACCTAGAAAAAGATGTTTTGATAAAGATTTCAAGGACTTTGTCTCAAGGATTTGATAATTTTGATTTTTGTCAAAAAAGCCTAGCATGAAGGATAATTTCAAGATTTCTCAAAAGATGATGGTGAGGTGATTTTTGGTTTGATGTTGAAGGATGGATGAAAAGTATTTTATTTTGATCCTAAGATGTACCTAAAAAGACACTTTGTTTACTAAACCTAGGTATTGAAGAGCATGCAATGCTTCTAAAGACCTTTCAACCAAGAAGTGGTTCAAATTGAGCATACATTTCTGGATTGTTCAAAGGGATGAGTCTATAGAACCCTGTGAATTTTTTACTTATCTTGATAAGTTGCTTTTGATTGCAATTCCTATTGTACTTCTTTATGGTCCTTCAAGTGTGACTCCTAAATTTCAAACTTTGACTCAAGGATTTTTGTTTTGGGATTTTAACCTTCTTGGAAATCATGAGGTTTTCAACACATGAGAGTCAATTTTGTTATCTTTTCTTAGTGACTTTGTTTTATCACAAACACCTCTTTGATTAGGTTTTCCAAACTAGATGTTCAATGTCTTAATTTCTTCGAATCCCACAAAGTATGTTATGTAGAAATTTGATGAATTCAAGGCAAGGGTTACCTATTGTTGATCTTTAGTGGGAAAATTGAGATGTAATTTCAATTGTTTAGAAACCTATAAAGGATGTGAATCCCAAGGGCAAGCAATAACACATTAATTAGGTCAATAATATTTGCCTCCTAAATGGTTTGATATTTTGATGATGATGTTAAGTGTTTGTTCTCAAATGTTTTCGAGCAAGCAAAGTGTTTTGTCACCAAGAATAAGCACAACCCTATGGATATGAAAGGAAATATCTGTTGGGTCCCCACTTGGACAGGTCCAACTACACTTATCTTTAGTGAATGGTTAGATACTTGACCCCACTGGATCCCCTCCACGACACTCACTTATACGGGGCAGCCAAGCATCAACACCCATGAAACTCCCATGGCATGCTTTCTATTTCTACTAAAGACTGTAAAACTATGGGGCGGCTTCAGAACGATCGTTCTTGCACTAAAAAATAGATCAAGGATTTTGGAAATTGTAAAACACGGGTTGTAATTAGGACTTTCCGTTCGTAGGAGTTGACCCTGCATGGCGAGAGACCATTGCTTCCCTTTTCGTCGGAGTCAACTGTGTGATATTGGTGTTTCTTTGAATACCCACATTTAGATCCTGACTGGAAATAGTCTTGGGTTCAAAGTGTTACCAGTTGAGTCGTTCCCTTGGGTGAGTAATTTTTCCCCAAGGCAGGCCCTCTAAGATAAACAAAAGCGAATAAACATATTCATAGTTCAATCAAACTTTGTTAAGAAAAAAAGGGAGAACACATGCAATAAGTTTATTCACACTCGCACAATGTTTTGTTCAATCTTAAACCCAAATTGAAGTGTGTATGGGCAATTATTTACACAACTTAATGTCACCAAAAGCCTTTTGATTCTCAAGATAGCTGTGAGGCACGAGAGAAGTGCATACGTCTTTTGATGATATTACTTTGTGTACGTAATTGCAAAACAAAGCAAACACTTGTTTATTTTAATTCCTCAAAGCAAAAGTGAGTTTGTTTTAAAAGCACCAAAGTAAGTGTGATAATTTTCCTTGTTCAATTTTTAATCCCAAAACAAACTCTAGTAGGTTTGAATCCTAATTTTCTTTTTAAGCCTTTTTGCAACAAGAATTCAAAAGTTCTTTTTAAAGCCTAAATGAAATTAGTGGATCCTAAGCATAAAAGATGACAAATTTTCTTTAAGAGGAGTAATGCATCCTCCAAGAGTGTTAAACAAACACTATAGTGTTTAAAAACACTTGTTTTTGTGAAATGAAATCATCATGCTTCTCCTCATTTTCGTCTTTGATCGATCCAACCTACAAGAAAAATTAGTTAGATTGTACAAAACAGAGGTCAAAAAGACAAAAAATAGACAAAATAATCATAATTTGAAAAAAAGCACGTGCTATAAATTAATTTTCACTTCATACTCCCCTCCAGTGGCACAATCCATGAAGGCGTCACAATTTGATTTCCTTAGCAGTGCTATATAGCACCACTTTCCTATCAACGTCGCTCTGCAATCAAGCCAGTGAGCATGAACGCGTCGCCCTTTTTCTCAACGGTGCAGTTTGATTTTTTGAAAGATTCCCGCTGGTCTGATTGGTTCATAGGTGTAGTTTGGAATTCAAATTTTATGGGTGGGAAGACTTCAGTGGTGCAATTTGATTTTTTAGCGGTCCTATATAGTGATGCTGAAGAACCAGCGGTGCTGAACAACGCTGAACTTGTAAACAAAGAAAAACACATAATTTTGATAAAAAAACGTGATTGAAATGTGAGATCGCCCTCCTTCTAGCGCCAAATGTATGAACCCCAATCCCAATACCTACAAAAAAACATGAAAAAACACATTAGAAGGTGAAATGCAAGCAAGAACAAGGATTCCTCAAGAAATTCATTCGAATAGCAAAAGAGATAGAATATGAAATGAAGAACACAATGAAATTTAAAAGCATATCAAATCCTATTCTAAAGCAAACAAACTCCTAATCTCTTGAGGGAATCTGTGCCAATTTGATGTGAAAATTGGCCCTTTCCCAACTCCTATGATGCAAGATTGATGTGTGATGAAGAGTGATCCACTTTTTTGATGCTTGATGAGTGCTCCAATAGAAAAATCTGCATGAACTCAATGATAATGGATGAAAATTGCTAATGATTTGAGCATAGTAAGTTTACTCAAACTGTGGATGATCAAATGAGGAGATTACCCTCTTATTTATAGAATGAGAAGATGGAATAATGTCCAAAATAGAGCAATGTGGGACTAATCTTCAACAAATGAGAAGCACATGTCACCTTGTGAATGGTTGAAGGATGTGCAAGTTTTGAAGAATGTGTCAATAAATGCATATATTTGAATTTTGAAATTGTTGAAATGACATGCAAGAGGGAAGGAAGAATGCATTGAATGCCACTTGTCTCAAGGAAAAGGACGTATAAGAGAGAGTAAATGCCTTGTTGGAAGGACTCATCCCACTTGGATTTTGAATTCAAACTTGGGGAATATTCCTTAAAAGATGCCTTGTTGAAGGAAAATAGAAATTTAATAAATCAATTAAATCTATTTTTATGTGCAAGTGGCAAAAGATGGAGGATGGGACATGAGGAGAGATTAAATTAATCCAGGTTGATTAATTTAATGAAGGGATTAAATGATGTGACCTATTTGACTTAAATCTATGGATTTATTTAAATCAAATATGAGAAGAATGTTATAAAGGATTAATTAAATAAGGATTTTTGATTTATTTAATTAAAAAAGATGATGTTAGATTAAACTAAATAAGGTTTTAATTTGTTTAATTTAATAGATAGACTTTAGAGATTTAATCAAATAAAATTAATTATTTAATTAAATAGGATAATTAGATCAAAATGGCTAATTTAATTATCGAGAAATAATGACTTAATTAGATAACTAATTTATTTAATTAAGAAAGGAATATTGATGAATTTAATCAGATAAAGGTATTTGATTAAATGGTTAGACCAAAGGATGATTTAGGATGAAACAATGTTAGTGGTGAGGATCAGGTGTCCAATGTCAATCAGTATATTTTACGTGTCTATAGTAAGTCTTCTCTAAGTTCTCCTGGTGCTTTTCTCATAGTTTTTGTTCTCTATTTTATTGTTCTATTTAGTAGACCTCAGATCTGAGTTAGGAATTGAAACTTTGTTTCACCCGCTTGAGTTCCTAAGCTCTCTGTTGCTTAGGATGCTAGTGCGCCATTTGGATGACAATGTGTCATGCTAGCATCCTGAATCTGCACTGTCATCCTCTGGTCAAGGGATCCTCTTTTAGAGGCAAAAATCTAGAAGTTTCACTCTCTCAGAATCTAAAGTAGTCTTCTTTGATAATTAACCTGTGCATATTTTCTTTGTGATTTCTTCATTTGGCTTATGTTGAGGTGGATAAGGGTAGTTTGTTCCCTAGGAATCTCTTGAGAATGAAGAGACTTGTGTGCAACGAATCCCTCTTATCTCACAAGAGAATACATAAGGTCTTGTATATTTGTGTTTAATTGTTCCTTTAAATTTGATTATGCTTAGTTTGCTTTTATTTTGTTTGTGTCATTTATTTGGAGGCACATAATTAAATCTAATGCTTACCTCCATTTCCTTACATTCTATTCCAATTATTTCTTGTTACTTTTCTTGGATATTTTTGGGACAAAATAGAAGGGAATGATCTACCATGAGCCTTTTAGACTAGCTTTTTCACAAGTGGTTCAATACATTTGGTTTTATACAACTTATGTTATTATAGTTTTGTGGCTTTGGGTGTATCTGAAATTAATTTTGTGGTTTTAATTTCATTATCATCGATATGATGAATTTTTGGGAATTGAAACATGTAACCATTCCTTTACCCAAACATGTTTCTTATTCAAGTTATAACCATCCATTGGATCCATATTGTGGACTACTTATGATATATAAGGATAATGTATTTTATATTTATTCTATAGATAATGGGCATCATACATAGGGTTATCTAACTTTGAATCTCAAGATATATCATTTGTTTAATTAAATTGGATACTTGAAGAAGGTGATAAAGATGGGGAAATTCTCCCATAAGAGGTAGTGTTATGACTTATAAGTATATAGTTGTTAAAGCTGCAACCAATGCTTCTATCACTTCTCCTATTTTATTCATTATAGGAAATGATACATGTGACAATAGTATATATATTTATTTTTTGATATGGAACATAAGCATATGGCTGAAAATGATAATAGAATGAGAATCCAACTTCATGTTCAAAACTTTAGTGATGCACCCTTGCATAATGAGAAAATATGGGTTGTTGATATTGAGCTGCATAGAATGAAAAGGGTTTTGTACACACAAGGTTTGTGCAAAGTGGCCATTGATTTGGCACTTATTTCTCCCTCCCACAATAATATTGGTAACATAATATAAGGAACCTTCAAATTTACAACTCTTAGATTAAAATTGTATTTGAATTTCTTAACATGATTGAGAAAAAATGCTATAAATATTTATAGGTAAAAAAAAAACAATGGATTTTTAGTTATTTCATTTTGTATGTTCAAAGCTAAGGGTGAAGAGAAAGGGGAGGATTTCCAGGTGGGGATACATAAAACTAACCAAATTTAGCTAAGGGGTGACTAACCAATTGGGTTGTTGCATGTTTAGGGTTTTAAAACTGTATGTGGGTTCCAAGGTTTCATAACACCCAATGTATTATAACTTGCAATTTTACAAAATAGTATGGATGTAATTAAAACCTTTAGTTATTTAGATAGTAGGAATTTAGTGTAAGGATCCTTCAAAATTTATAACTGTTAGTTACAGTAAAATTGCATTTCAATTTCTTCAAATGATTGAAAGATAAATGCACAAAATAATTGCATGTTGGAAAACACAATGTGGGTTATTTGTTACTTCATTCTACATGTTCAAAGCTAAACAGTGGAGAGCACAGGGAGGGGTTTCATTTTGGGGATACATAAACCTAACCAAATTGAGTTGAGGGGTGACTAAACAAATGGGTTGTTATGTGCTTACGGTTTTAAAATAGTATGTGGGTTGTAGGTTTCATAACACTTAGTGTTTTCCAACTTGCAATTTACATAACATTATGAATGTAATGAAAAAAAATGTTATTTACATAGTAATAATGAAATGAAAGTTACCTTCAAAATATATCACAATTGTTAGTTAGAGTTGAGCCAGGAAGAAAATAGGTGGGGGAGATCCCACTATTCTCCTCCAATCATTCAATAATGTCCTAGGATCCCAAATTGGATTGACTATCAACAAAAAGGTGAGTCAATTATCAACAAGGAATACCTAGGAGAGGGGGTTATTTAAGCTTTAAGGGGTTCACCACCAAGAAAAATCTTGTAAAAGACAACTTAACATTCAACTCACAAAACTTAGTAATGCAAGCCAAATGATGAAATTAAGCAATAGAAAGTTAGGGTATGTGTACCTAGGAATTCTGGAAATGTGATGAGGATACCAAAAGTGTGAAAATGTTGTAAAAATATGCTAGGGAGGACTAAGATTCCCTTATTGTTGTCTTAGTCCCATTGCTATTTTTCAAGGAATATGCAAAATATTCGAATGCCAGAACAGGATCGAAAGAATCTCTGAAAAATACCCTCAGGAGGACTAAGACGCCCTAGGTGGCAACTTAGTCCCGTATGGAATTTCTAAAATCTCTAAATGTGGTCCTGAGGCTCAAGGTTTGCACTTCCTTTTTCTCTAATCTCTGTTAGAAAACCAAGATCACCTGCATGCAAGATGGATACCTGTCACATGCAAAAGATATGAAGAACCAAAGAAGATGTTCTGTAAACCTCTCAGTAAAAATGCATTAAGAGGATCAAGTATTACAAAGAGATCAATCCTTATGAAGGAGATCAAGAAACCCTAAAAGGGAAACCCTAAATGAAACCCTAGTGTGCACACTTAATAATTAATAATTAATTAATTATTAATGTTCCTAAGTTTAGCTTAAGTAACAAAGAGGAATAAGTGACTTAATTAATTAATCAATATGATATAATTAATTAAGCATAATAACTTATTACTCTAACACCCCCCCTTAAGATGAACTTAGGAAGAAGCTAAAACACTAGAATAAGATTCATGAAAGCAAAGATGGGTCCAAAACTAGGCCTGATCTACCCATTTACAAATGCAAGAATGAGGTAGAGAAGGAAAAACCCAGTGGGACAAAACCCCCCTACAATGAGATGACATGCTGCAAAGAAGCACTGGAAGAACTCTGTAGAGTAACACTGGAACCAAAATCTGGCAAGCAAGGAAAGATACTTCTGTTTACTATTGAAATCGGATGAGAGTCACTAATTGACTCAAGGAATCATGAAAAAAGCAACAACAGACCTGATGCCTCAGAACACTCAAAAACTCCAAATGGGAACAACCCTAGAATCTATGAAGCATCAAGTGATTATTGAATGATGTATTACTGAAAATGAAGTGCAAAGATGCAAGATGCACCCTCCCAACTGCCAAAACATCCAAGTAATCTCCAAACAACCCATCGGGCCAAATTTGGACTAAGTGATCAACCTAGGATAGATACAGAAAAGGTGCATGGACAGCAACATAGAGCTCCTCAATACCTTTCCAACACTTCAAACGAGGCAAAAAATGGAGATCGTGGCAAAAAGTTATGAGCTCGGAAGAATAAAATAAACATCTGACTTAAAACAACAATAAATGTAGTAAAAAATAAAAATACTATAAAATAAACTACACGAAATGAAAGTGCTCAAAACCAGCTTTTTGGCGATATCTCGTTTGCCCGATTTTGATACCGTATGCCCAAGTTATGACCAAAGGAAAAAAACTGCTCTTTTAGGGCAAATTAGGGCTAGAGGGGCAAAGAGGGGCCGGCCGTACAGATGATGTCATCATGACGTCAGAAAAATGAGAGCTTAAAATTGACGGCCATCTGGCCATCGGGGCAAAAAATTGCCCGCACTGCCAGAAAATTTTTTTTTCGATCGCCGGTATATGCTTCATTTGCCGGAATATTCCAAAATTTCCCAGCGAATTCCCAAGAGAATATTCTCTGGCCGGCGGATTTTGGTTTGGGCCCTTGGTCTTCAATACGACCTTCGGTGAAGCTGGGGAGCCCTCAGGGGTTGGCAGAGAGCCCCCGGTCCACCATGTGACCGGGGCAGATGCTGGAGGAGCCCTCATGGGCTGCATAGGGCTGGCGGCAGGCCATCGGGGGAGACTGGCGGTGGCAGCGGATGGGTGGCCGCTTGGTGGCCGTCGGGTGGCGGAGGAGTTTTATACTGGACACGGCAGTGTGAAAAACAAGAAACACATATTTTTGATATTTTTCTCAATTTTTGAGCCTCGGGAAGTGTGCAGGGGAGGCCGTACGGCCCCTCAGACAATTTTTTTTTGCCTTTTGGATCAACTTCTCAGAAATCAACGAAACGAAGGGCGATATTAGGGTTTTTGGCCGCTGCAAATGCAATGGAGACCTCCATTTCTGCCCAAAGTGTCCCAAAAATTTGGCTACCCCTAGCTCTTGCAAAAAAGATGCCTGTGAAAACCCTTGCATTAGAAACTCATTGAAAGGCCATATCTTCAGATCACAAACAGGCAGCTACAGGTCTGGAGCTTTGATACCATGTTAGAAAACCAAGATCATCTGCATGCAAGATGGATACCTATCACATGCAAAAGATATGAAGAACCAAAAAAGATGTTCTGTAAACCTCTCAGTAAAAATGCATTAAGAGGATCAAGTATTACAAAGAGATCAATCCTTATGAAGGAGATCAAGAAACCCTAAAAGGGAAACCCTAAATGAAACCCTAGTGTGCACACTTAATAATTAATAATTAATTAATTATTAATGTGCCTAAGTTTAGCTTAAGTAACAAAGAGGAATAAGTGACTTATGGGGGGGTGTTAGTGTAATTAATATTTAATTACACTAACAATCTCAAGTTCTAAAACTTCCGGATCTAGGCTATAGGCGAGTTTTCCTGAAGATGACAACTTTGCAACTTTTCACTTCAAATGATCTTCAAGTCTTCAACCTAAATTTGAAATCACAAACACACAAGAGAGAAAAAACTTGTTGATTTTTAGTAAATGGGGGTATACCTTGGTCAAAGCCCTTTGTTTGTAATTAAATCTTGGAATGAAATAGAATAATGAAGGGAAATGATGAATGAACAACATGAAATGTTACAACTCACCAAACCCTTATTATGAAATCTGAAAACATGTGTGAAGTGGATAGCTTGAATGTAGATCTTGACTTGCTTGATAGATCTTGAATATAATGCTTGCTTGAATTAAAAGCCTACATCACAAATGTTAGCTCAAAAATGCACATGATGCAAGAATATCCTTGATATGATGCTTGAATCTTGATGATGTCTCCAAATTCTTGATGAAATGCTCTTGAATGCTCTTGTGAACTCAATTATGCTATAAAGAATGCTCTCACAAAAGGCTTGTATAAAAATGAATGTAAGAACCTTGTATTTATACTTATCTATGCTTAATATCTTGAAATTACACCACAACAAGCTGACATATGAATTCATTAATTAAAGGAGGTTGAATCCCGCCAAGATTTGAAATTAAATCCCAAAAATACCTTAAGGGGGACTAAGACGCCCTAGGTGGCGTCTTATTCCCGAGGCATGAAACTCGGGGCAAAAACTTCAAAAAGGGACCCATTTAAGATGCCTTTGAAATTAGGGTCCCAAGATCTTTGGGGGACAAAGACACCCTAGGTGGAATCTTATTCCCAACCCAAAAATTAGGAACACATAGCCAAAATCATTAAGTTATCATTTCCCCTTTGAAGTATGTCAGGATTAGCCATAAAAAGATATAATTTATTAGGCTTGTGGATGAAAAATAGGACCAATTAAGACATAAATAGGGATACATAAAACAAGGCAAGCCTAAACAAGTGTAAATGCAAGGGTATGCATTTTTCTACAATAAATTTAGCCCCCAATTTAGTGAGAGGATGAACTTGCTTCAAACTCACACTAAAGTAGCCAACTACAAAATCAAGAGGGGTTCTAATGTACAAATTTTAGTGAGATAGGATGACAATAACCAAGAGGGTGGCCAAGCCCCCAGGATCAAGATCCTATGGAATACCAACATAGGCACAAAGGAACACACTTGCAGATGATATATGGAGCCATAACCAGATCACAAGCATACACCATCAAAGATAGAAAAAGAAGAAAAAGGAAAAATAAAAATACAACAAATCAAGCTTCGACTAGCCATCCAATGCATTGTGGATTGGGTCTAGGTTGTTTTTCCAAAAGAGGTTTACAGTTGGAATACACTCTCCACTATACAAACAAAACACATGCTCACAAGGGCTAGTGAAGCTAGTTGTTCACTAGGTGAGCCCCAAGAGGTCCATATCAAAGTCATACCCCCATGACTGATAAGGACAATAAAAAAATGCACTCTCATAAGGGCTAGTGAAGCTAGTTGTTCACTAGGTGATCCCCAAGGAACCATATCAAAGCCATACCTTGATGACTTTAATAAAGCAGAAAAATAAAATGCACGCTCACAAGGGCTAGAGAAGCTAGTTTTCCACTAGGTGATCCCAAGGAACCATATCAAAGCCATACCTCCATGAATTTAATAAGGTAAAAAAAAACAATGCAATAAGAAAGAGAGATGTTTGAAGGTATTTTGCTTCGTTCATGCAAGGTATCATCTTAGGTGTTAGAAACCAAGATCTGATTGCAAACCAAAATAGACCTTCCACAGAAGAGGAAAACAAAAAAGCAGAAGCTTTTCATAAAAACATGCAATTTGATATATTCAAAAAGACCAAATAATACAAGAGATAATTTGCTTTATAAAATCAAAGATACCTAAACCTAATCCTATCTTGAGCAACCAAGATAGCTCAAAAGATAAAGATAAGAATAAATAAACCTAGGAATTAAATAATGCCTAAGTAAACTTATGCAAGCGTAATTAAATATTAATTACACTAACACCCCCCCATAAGTGCAACTTAGGGAGAAGCAGAGTATTATGCAAATATGAGTCCCAACAACAAGGCCTGATGAGGTACTCATGTACAAATGCATAGAGAGAGAAACCCCCCTCAGTGAGATGAACTGCTGCGAAGAATCACTGGAAGAACTCTGATGAAGCAACACTAGAACCCCAAATCTGGCAAGCAAGGAAAGATAGTTATGTTTGCAAAATAACAATCAGAATGAAAAATGCATCAGTAGACCCAATGCCAAGGAACACTGGAAACTCACATACTGGATCAACTCTAGAATTTGTGAACAACAGTAGATGAAAGGATGAATGGACCCATAATGGGGACAAATCTGGAAGCTGTGTCTCGAAGCCAATGCCAAACTGAAACTAAAACTTCCCATAGGACGAGTACCATCAAAATTCTAGAACATTAACCATAAAACCATGGCCTTCAAATGAGAAAGATTTGAACCAATGCGGATCAAGAACTATAAAATCCCAATGTGAAGTGTGAACCAAAACAAACCAACAATGTGTCCAGCTAAGCAAGAAAGAAGCTAGAAGGAGACAACAGGAAACCAGACAAACTCATGTGAGTTGTCACCAACATGAAAGATGGATGCAAGAACCCCCCTTAATGGAACTTTATATCAGTTCTTTATTACAATACCCAATGACTGCATAAGGAGATAATGCAAAATTACAAAAACATAAGTGAAAATGCAAACCTAAAGCATGAAACAAAAATGAATTCATGCATAAAATAAGTTACACATTTTCTGGAAATGACCTCATATCTGTAGAGAGGCCGAAACCAGCTTTCTGACGCCACAAAAATCATGAAAAACGGATAAGCGAGTCACAAGATATGCTTCCCGGAGTGAAAACGGAAAAATCTGACTTCCGAGGCCGAAAAGGATATCAAAAAAGAAAAACCAGAAAAACACACTAGCACCATTACGTAGAGCTCGGAAACAGCTTTCTGACGATATCTTGTTTGCAAAAAAATATGCCGTATGAGAAAGTTATGCATGTTTCCGCGAAACTGCTCAAAAATTGCCCAAGTAGTCTCCAATAAACCCTCAGGGGCTGAAAAAGTTTGGCCCTTGGTTGCCTGAGCGGACTAGGGGGCTGGCGGCATGGGGGCTTCTACATAGCCCCTGGTCACCCATGTGACCAGGGCTGGGGCTAAAATCCTGGTGGGGCCTGGCGCTTGGGCTCTGGTCGCCCATAAGACCTAGGCGGAGCCCGTGGGGGCTGAAGGACTAGGGCGGTGCATGGGTGGAGGTTTTGGGCGGCGGTGGTCTTGCGGTGGCCACCCTGTGGTAGGTTCCATTTGCACTGGCTGCACAAAATTTCATTCAAAATTTTTGATTTTTTTAATATTTTTTTGATTTTTTCGATTTCTGTGCCTTGTGAAGCGTCCCTGGGGGTCGTACGGCCCTTGGGCAAAATTTTTTTGCCTCTCCGGACAACTGTTTCCAAATCGGACAAATTTTATATGGAAATAGGGGTTTTTGGGCGTTGTGAATCCAACGGAAAGGTCCGTTTGGGCCCAAAGTGCTCTGAAAATCAGGTGACCCCCAGATCTAACATATAAATCACCGATCTTACAACCCTCGCAGATCTGGCAAACGGTGATGAAAATCAATGAAATAAAAGCTATTTCTAACTTTTTCCAACACTTTGAATCCAACGGAAAACCTTGATATGAACCAAGACACTGCATAAATTTACTCAAGGATTGAAACCCTCAAGGGACCTCGAACGAGCTTTGCATTGTGATCCTCCAACAAAGCTGAGAAGGGGCTGCGAATCGAGGCTCTGATACCATGTTAGAAACCAAGATCTGATTGCAAACCAAAATAGACCTTCCACAAAAGAGGAAAATGAAAAAGTAGAAGCTTTGCATAAAAACATGCAATTTGATATATTCGAAAAGACCAAATAATACAAGAGATAATTTGCTTTATAAAAGCAAAGATACCTAAACCTAATCTTATCTTGAGCAACCAAGATAGCTCAAAAGATAAAGATAAGAATCAATAAACCTAGGAATTAAATATTGCCTAAGTAAACTTATGCAAGCGTAATTAAATATTAATTACACTAACATTAGGGAACATTGTGATTAATGTCTCCAAGAGAGGACAAATGTAAGGTCTCATCTTAGGGAAAATTGTGCTTAACATCCCCAAGAGAGGAAAAATGTAAGGTCTCATCTTAGGTAAGATTGTGCTTAATGTCCCCAAGAGAGGAAAAATCAAAGAGATATCATGCTCTTAGAGGAAACTAAACCCAATGACACCATCAAGAAAAGGACACATCACAAGAAGAAATAAAATCACACAATGAAACATGAGTGTCGATGTATGCCCCCACTTTAAAGAAGTTGCTAACATCATTGTTGTGAGAAATCTCTTTAAAGTAGAAGAAGACATGAGAGGTTATTTGGAAATCCCTATACCAAGTCATATGTTTCTGAATCAAACTACATCATGAATAAGTATGTCACAAGCGAGTCAACTTAAGGCATTTCATCCACATCCCAAGCTTGATCTTATATGTACATGAAAGGAATTCAACTATCCAAAAGAGACAATGAAAAGTGACATACGAGGATAAGGCTACTTAACCCCTTGCCCCCACTTAGTGCAGGAAAAGGATGAGCCAAAATGATTGATGAGAAACATGCTTGTGTAAAAATTAGTATCAATTAGAGGAATTAGGTGCTTCAACACAAGGGAGAGCACCACACTCCTTAAGATATTGAATTTTACTACTCAAAGCCTTACATTCATTAGTAGCATGACCATGGACTCTATGATATACACAAGATGAACTCTTGTAGTGAAATTTCTTTCATGTTCTTGGAGGGAGAGATATCAAATGATCTTGGAGGAGTCTCGAAAAGATACCTTCTTGATCAATGGTAGATATTTCTTTATTTTGTGACAAAGATATCTCTTGCTTAGCACAAGGTGTCATACCTACACAAGACTCTTTAGATTGTGATATTTTGTTCTCTCCTTTAGAGGAGTGTGTAAAATCTATCAAATTCAAATCATTAGAGTTTTGTGAGATGACATTGACATTAAGTGAAGATTTCTTTGTTTGTTTCGTTTCTTTCAAAGGATAATAATCAAGACCACTAGTGTCTATCAATTTAGGATGTACTACTATTAAAGTTGGCTTAGAGGAATTTTTTGTGAGACTATTGATATTGAGTGAAGGTTTGTTTGTTTGTTTGTTTCGAGGGGCAATAACCAAGACCACTAGTCTTTTCTTGCATGTGAGGATCTATAGGGTTATGGATGCCTTGTTCTCTAGCACCATATCCTTTTCCACTATAACCAAGTTGTTTCATCATTTCAAACCTTTTCCATAAATATTCTTCATTTCTTCTGGATTTGATGGTTGCTCTTGATTAAGTTCATCAAATTTTGTTGTGTAATTTGTTTCCACTTGTTCTAAAGTGGTCGAGGTGGATGATTTTGAAGGGTCCAAATTTTGTGTTGACACTACTGCTTTTTATTTTCCTTTTTTTGAATCTTTGTTTATCATCTTGTATTCTACCATGAATGTTGATTTGAAATTCAACAATCCCAAATCATCTAGTAATATCGTTGTGAAGGGTTTAGGATACCTATCTTTTTGTTGTTCTTGCATGGGTTCTATTTGCATAGTTGGTGTTAATGTTTCCAAAGGATTCTCCTTGTTTTTCTTAATGCTCAAACAACTATTTGGGTTAGGGTCAGCTTCAAGTGTGTACACTGTGTTGTAAATATACTTCATTTTACGATGAAGAGTAGAAGGAATCCCATTCATTGCATGAATCCATGATGTACCTCAAAGGAGATTGTATGAAAGATCATGAGGCATAACATGGATCAATGTTTCTAATGTGGCCTTCCTAGTTGTAATAGGCAAAGTGATCACACCGAGTGCTTGTTTTCTAACATTGTCAAATATGTTAATAGATAAAGAGTCAGGTTGAATTTTTGATTTATCAATTCTGATCCTATCCAAAAGGGTCACACTACACACATTAAGGGCTGATCCATTGTCAAAAAGAATTTGCTTTATCCCCACACTTTTACATTGAGATAATATTATGACAGCTTCGTGTTGTTTTTGCAATTCCAAAGGAGGGAGCTCACTTTGGTGGAAAACAATGTCAGCATTCAGTCCTTGAATCATTGCTGCTATGTCATTCAAATTTGCACTAGAGGGGATCACAACTTGTTGCAAGGTTGTTTGAATCATAGTGTGATAATTAGGTGAATTTTGAATTAAGTCCCACAGGGATATCTTTGTAGGAGTATTCTTAATTTGTTCAACAAGATTATACTCCTTTCCACTTTGTGAAGGCAAACGAGGGGCACTAGGCAAGATAGGATTAGGCAATGGGAGGGATGTTGAAGGTGTTTTTCCTGGTTGTGGACTGTTCCTAGTGTTTTATGTATGAGCAACATTATTATAACTCAATTTTTTTGAAACATTTTTCTTAGGTGGGTAAAGGATAAGTTCAGATTTGTTTTGAGTTTGTGGTTTATGAGAAGGTGGATAAATGATGAGTTTAGGTTTGGGAGATTAATTCAAGGGGTATCTAATGTGCATAACCTCATAAGACTTATCCGTATTTTCATGATCTCTTAGTGAAGGGGAGTCCAATGTCACTTCATCATCTTTATTAAAGGGATTACTGTTGTCATTGTTCTCATTTTCTTCCACTGTTATATCTTCCCTAGTAGGAGATTTTTTAGGAGAACTACAAACCAAATATTCTTGACATTCCAAGATTGGTTCTTCTAAGTTGACTTCATCGCCTGCAAGGGAGTTATCAATGGTTGTATTTTAATGTTCATCAATGATGTTGTCTTGTTCCATAATGTTTTCCCTAGGGGAAGAGAGACACATAATATTCTCATGACCTTCATCTATTGGATTTTCTACCATAAAACTATGCTCTTCACAACTAGGAGAAAAAAAAATGTGATTGTCAAGATTGTCTAAATTTTCACTCCTTTGTCCTATAATTTTCTCCAAAGTAAGAGAAGGAACATAAAGAGGGTTGTCATAAGTCTTAAAGGTTTGATTATGTAACACCAATATATCTTAATCGTTATCACAAGAGGAGAATATGTTGGGAGATGAATGTAGAATGGTTGAAGTTTGTTGTGTTATGTGGTCGTCATGATTACCTATGGTTGTTTTGTCTTGTTCATCAATGTCTTGCCTAATAAGAGAGGTAGAAAGAGAGAAACAACTAGGATTCTCAAAAATTTGAATGATTGGTTCTTCAAACACCAAAATATCTTCTCCAATAGGAGAGATATTAGGAGAAGAACAGATATGATCATTAGTAATGTCCAAGGTTGTATTCTTTTTCACTAAAACACTCTCATAGGGAGGGGATATGAACTGTTTCTTAGTGTGCCTAGAAAGGTAAGGTACTAACATTGTTTGACAAAAAATGAAAAGCATTTTTAACCATCTCATGCAATGCTTTAATAATGTAAACAATGTGTATCCAAATATGCAAAACACTTTTTACAATGTATGCAAAACTTTAAGAATGAAAACAATGTATATCCAAAAATGAAAAGCACTTTTATCAAACTCATGCAAACTTTTATGAATGTAAACATTTTATATGGAAAAGTGAAAAACACTTTTATCCATAATATGCAAAGTTTTAGAAATGCAAGCATTTTAAGATCTTATGATGCTTGTAATTGAAATGATTTCAAAATACAATTGGAATAATAGTAATTCTACAAACTGTAATAGAAAATTGAAAGCAACAAACAAAAGCATATAAAAGAAGATGTAAACCTTGAAAACTACAACTTGAAACTCAACAGGGACTAAGATGCCAACAAAGGCATCTTGGTCCTATTGAAGGAATTTTGAGGTTCTAGAAAGTGGAACAAAAAGAAAGCAACCTAGACAAGATTCTGAGGAAAAAAAACCATAGAGGGACTAAGACACCAGTAAGGGCGTTTTAGTCCCAATAGGGGTTTTTTTCAGAAAAAAAATAACATCTAAGTTGATAATAGTGTTCCCAGGTTTCCCACCTAGGGATTTGATGTTTAGAAATAAAAAAGTGTGCAAATGAATGCAAGAAAAAGTGACTACTAATAAGCAATTAAATTCAAAGTTGAATGCAATTTTTTTCAATTTCGAATGTAATAACAATGTTTCTAAATTCAATTAGGATGGTTAACAATGCCCTTTTTAGTTTTTCAATGAGATAAGATGATGCAAGAAAGAAAAAATGCAATCTATATGCACTTTCACTAATGCAAATATGAGAAGCCCTATATGCACTTTCACTAATGCAAGATGCAATGCAAGAATGAATTCCACCTAGATCTAGGACTTCAATGAACTCAAAATTAGAAAATGAATGCTCAAAAATGTCTGGTTCACCAAAATGAACCAAAAATAAAATAGGTGGGGGAGATCCCACTATTCTCCTTCGGTCATTCAATAATGTCCTAGGATCTCAAATTGGATTGACTATCAACACAAAGGTGAGTCAATTCTCAACAAGGAAGACCTAGGAGAGGGGGTTCTTTAAGACTTAAGGGGTTCACGACCAAGCAAAATCTTGGAAAAGACAACTTAACATTCAACTCACAAAACCTAGTAATGCAAGCCAAATGATGAGTGCAAATGATGAAATTAAGCAATAAAAAGTTAGGGTATGTGTACCTGGGAAGTTTGGAAATGTGACAAGGATTTTTGAAGTGCAAAAATGCTATCAAAATATGATAGGGAGGACTAAGGTTCCCTTACTATTGTCGTAGTCCCGCTGCTGGTTTTCGAGACTGATACAAAATCTTCAGATGTGAGAATAGGATCTGAACGAATCTCTAAAAAATAGCCTCGAGAGGACTAAGATGCCCTAGGTGGCGATGTATTCCTATATGGAATTTATAAAATCTATAAATGTGGTTTTGAGGCTCAAGGTCTGCACTTCCTTCTTCTCTAATCTTAGGTTCTAAAACTTCTGGATTTGACCTGTACGTGAGTTTACATGAAGAGGACAACTTTGCAATGCAAATTTTCAACTTTGCAACTTTTCACTTCAAATGATCTTCAAGTCTTCAACCTAAATCTACAATCACAAACACATTAGAGAGGAAAAACTTTTTGATTGTTAGTAAATGGGGGTTTTCCTTGGTTAAACCCATTTGTTGGCTTAGTGTACGGAAATGTATACCCTTGCATTTTCACACTTTTTTGGGCCTTCCTTGCTCTATTTATCCCTATTTATGTATTAACTGGTCCTATTTTGCATCCAAAAGCCTAATAAACTATATCTTTTTCTGGCTAATCCCGATAAACATCAATGGATAAATGATAATTTAATGATTTTGGTTGTGTCCTTAATTTTTGGGTCAGGACTAAGACACCACCTAGGGAATATTTGTCCCCTAAAGGTCTTGGGACCCTGATTTCAAATGTTCCTTAAAGTGGCCCCTTTTTGGAGTCGGTGCCTCGAGTTTCATGCCTCGGGACAAAGACTCC
>VDFB02075321.1:452246877-452431160 GCA_007258455.2 Sequoia sempervirens
CAACTTGTAAAATCCTGGACCCTGCATCATTCCTGGTAATCTGAGAATACTTTTTAGGCTTCCTTGGTGTTTTAGCTTTGCCAATCCTCTCCAAGAAGTCTTGCATGCTTTCAACTGGTTGAACTTCATCTAGTGGTCTAGGCTTCTTCATCAAACTTTCAGTCAGCCAAGCTGGGATAGTGGATAATTCCATCCCATCCTCCAATTGAATATCGTTATCAGTTCCTTTCAAGGCAGAAATTACTTCATCTCCCAGCTCTTCATTGTTTTCAAGGACCTCAGTATCTCCCATGCCTTCAATCATTAGCGTATCATCTCCTTCCAAACACTTAGTGAAGGTTTGCTCTTGGAGAAAATCCAACTGTTCTAACTCTTGAAATTCAACCTCTTGTTCATGGCTTGGTTCGATCTCAGCGATGGACACCTCTTCAACTACTCTAATAGATAAAGTACTTGAAGATGATGGAATTTCACTTACCTTTTGCTTCTTACTCTCCAATTCTTTGCTAGCTGCTTCCTTTTCCTTTGTGTGAAGATCTTCAGTTACTGCCTTCCTCTTGCTAGGACATGGAAGTTCATCAAGACTTTCTCCAACTGCCTCTCCTTGACTTTCCTTATTGTTCAATGTGGCATAGGTAAAGGGTAATTCCTTCTTTTCTCAATCTGCTGATCTGATTATCTGCCCACTCCCTAGAGTACGCCACAATGTCCTTCATCAATATGTCCAAATCAGTCAAGTCAGGTTGTGTCCAGTTGGGCAACAAGATAGGCTTATCTTTTTCCTGTTCAAATTGAGGATGCACGTAGTCTCTGTTGTCTTTTACCTGGTCAGGAACGGGGAATAAGTCACACCTTTTCACAAGGTCAATTGGAATTCTAGACCATACCTTCTTCCTGACTCCATATTCGTCCACCAAGTTAGCCCAATAATCTTCAATCTGCATAACATGAAGGGACTTCTTCCCGGGAACTCTCAAATATGGATCATAATCAAACCTCGGTTCATAAGTGCCAAACTTATAAAATTGCAACTCTAACTTTGCTGCCTTGGCTGATTGCAATGAGGGGCAGACTTCTAGCATTTTCCCAATTGTAACAGGAAAATCCACTCCTTGTTTGTTCTTTTTCCCTTGAATAGAATCTACACACGCCAATTGCCTTGCAACTTCAAGCATAACAATCTTGTCCGTTGGATACCGAGGGAGTCTATATGGAGCATCTGAGAATCCATGAACTCTTATCTATGTAAAGGTTGGAAATTGGATGAACCAAGATCCGAATTTATCAAGCAACACCATAGCCTCTTTAGATAGCCTCTTTTGAACTGTTCCTTGAAGCACTCGTGTGATATACATGAGGAAGGCGTCATTGGTTATCTTATAATTGTCCTTATAATGCAACTGGAGCTGCGGGTAGCAATCATATGCTTTGAGCTGGTTATTTCGAAGTCCAACTTCCCCTTTGCAAATCAGTCCTCTATACTTAGTAAACCGTGCTAGGATATAAACTATGTAGGAACTCATATAGAAAGTCTTGGTCTTCTCCAAGTTTCTTAACTGGAAATCAATGTTATCACTTATTAATTTTGCCCAGTTTATTGTTTCCATTTCTAATATGACCTCTTCTACGTATGAAAACACCCATACTTTGAAGAAAGCCCCTTGAGAAGTACCCATAATCCTGTTTAGCATGTGGATCATGTCACTGTATTCTTCCTTAAAATCCGTGCAAAGCAATCTCTTAGGCAACTTAGAGCGATGCCTTTTGGGTTCCTTGATCTAGTTGGAATTAACTATGTCCATACAAGATTCTTTGGCTTGATGAAACATAGCCCGTGATTCCTTTTGAGTCCTGTTCAACATTTTTTGACGATGGGGAATACCAAATACCTCTCTGATTGAATCTTCTGTGAAGTATGCCAAAGTGATCCCATTAGGTGTTTTAATGGATCTCGTCTGTGGATTGTATCTTCTGGCACACTCAACCATTAGCTCACTGCACTGAACTGCAGGTGGAAATCCTGCTACTTGGTGAAGTCCGGACTTAACGATGTTAGTTGCAATAGGTGTGGGCATTTCGTGCTGAGTGCCAAACATCCTTTTCTTGTGTTGAATCGCATTGAATTGCTCAAAGTTGGTATCTGCTACCTTCTTCCATTTTGACGACAGTTGAGATTCCGGATAAAATTCCTTGGGAACTTTCTTTACTTGGATTTTTCTAACTCCACCTCCTACGTTCTTTGAAGTAGACATTGTGCCTGTACGAAGCTTGAAGTTAGAATATTTTCACAAATTTGTAAAAAGGGCGATTTTATGGCTGGAGAATATTTAAATAAATTAATTAAAAAAACTCTGGATTTCGACTGCCTAGGCTGGATGGAGAATATTTAAATAAATTAAAATTTTCCTAGCCTTAATCTTTTTAAAAGAACATCCAAAGAATTTTTTTTAAACAATTTACTAGACTTTTAAAGCTGAAAAGTGAAGTTTCTGTGCAAATCAAGACAAAAAATTCCTTTTCTTTCTGTAAATTTGCCAGTTATGACTCTGTAGTTGATTGAGAAATCTGAAAATAGAAGAGGAATGTCCAACCTTGTGCTCTGGAATTAAATGCAACTTGCAGCTCAAGAAGAAAATAAGAAGGAGGACGCCTTTGGTTGTAAGAAGTTTGCCTATAAAAAAAAACTTAACTTGTGAATAATAAAAAATAGAACTCACAAGCACTTCTTTTATAATAAAAAGTTTCCTTATTAGCCAGGGTTGATCTCTTCTTTGATTGGGTGCTTTGCTTTAAAACACAAAAATCAATCTTATCCTCTTGATTTTTCAAGGCGTCCCTTTTGCTTGCTTGCTAAGTTTTTATTTTAAAATAAAAACTTAAGTTATTTTATTGCCTTTTGCCTTTTAGAAAATTCGACTTCTAAGTGGACTAATCCACTTTTCAATTGGAATTTTCCTTTATCAAGGCAACTCCTTGCCTTAGAAAAAATTTTCGATTCTCTCCTTGGAAATTCGACTTTTAACTAGAATTTTCCTCTTTTCAACTGGATTTTAACTTCATCTTGGAATCCTTGAAGTCCAAATTTGAATTTTACTTGCCTTAGCCAATTTTTATCATTTTCCTAACTGGAATTTTGGATTTCCTTGTACTAGGCGGATTTTGGCAAGATTTCTCAAATAGATGAATTTTAACTGGATTTTTCCAAGATTTAACTGGATTTCTCTTTCATGAATGGATTTATCAAATGGATTTTTCAAAGATTCAACTGGATTTCCTCAAGGGCGCACCTATCCAGCCTTAGGCGAATTTTACCATGATCTTCTTGCTTTTTACTTGATTTCCTCGTTGATTAAATTGATTTTCCAGCTTTTGCATGCGCCTTTTCTTGCTTTTCTCATCTTTGCATGCGCTTTTCCTTGCTTTTCTCATGATTTTTCCAACTTTTTAAAGATTTTGCTTGATTTTTCGCCTGCTTTTTAATTCTAAAAGTGGAAACTTTCGACTCCACTGCCTGTGAGACCTAGCACTTTCTAAAAATAGAAACTTACTAAAAATAGAAAAAAGCAAAAAGCAACTTTCTAAAAATAGTAAATTCCAGATTGGTCCAGAAATGCCAAAAAATGAAAAAAGCAAAAAGCAATAAAACAGAATCCCTAAAAAATAGGAAGTGTCAGAATTGAGCGAAAGCACAGGCGATCCTTGTCTACCGGGTCCTCTAGGCACTTCTATGACGTTCACGTTCATTTTCAGGTTCTAATTCTCAACCTGGCTTGAGTGATGACTCCAGACTTTGACATGGAATTTCCCAGAGTGAGAGATTATGAAATTGCTACTCAAAGCTAAACCCTAAGAGCAAACCAGCGAGGGTCCCCATTTGCAATGGGGCGATGTGTGAAATAGGTCACAACATGTAGTAAAACATCCAAGGCTCAAAGATGAACGATTGGGGGCACCCTCCAACTCTGCTAAGCGTCAGAATCAAGTCACAATACTCCTGCTTCAAGTCATCTAAAATTATCTGCTTTGACAGCTTTGTGTGAGTTGGCTTAGGCTTATTCATCCAACGAGAGTTTATCATATCAGCACACCTTTCGAATGTAGAAGCATACATTCGTTCAACTCGTTCTCTTTTCTTGTAAACCATCTTCTCATAGGTAGGAATTCCAAAGGCTTCTCCAATAGCCTCAGGGGTGAGGTTGGCAAACAACTTGCCGTCCAGTGAAACGATAGTTCCTCGCTTTGAGTTGTAGCAGTTAACACATTCCATAATCAGCTCTGGACACTGAATTGTTGGTGGAAAACCAACAGCTGCATAAAGTCCACTTCTGACAACATTGTGTGAAGTAATCGATGGATGATGGCCTCCTATCCTTAGCATTCGTCTTTTGAAAGCCTCCAAATTGAAAGAGCCGAGGTTTGTATCACTCAACTTCCCCAGCTTCGAAGAAAACTTTGACTCTGGAAGGAAAGACTTGCTCATCCTCTTGATTACAGCCTGCCTAGATGCATTTGCTTCGCTGGATTCGACATTGGTATCCTTGCCAGTCGCTCTTCTATTTGCTTTAGCCATCATGCAGAAATGGAAGATAGTCATTAGAAATCAATCTTAGAAAATAAACGACCTTGGGATGAGAATATGGAGTTCACTTCGAGCAAGAAATGCCTGCAGCATTAAGATTTCTAACTTCAAACCTCAGTTCCCTTTCAACAACTTCAATATCTTCTCAACACTTAGAGATTTCTCTTGCAGCAATACAACCTCCAACACTTAGAAGAATTTTGCCCAAACTAGCTTACTTCAGCAACTTCAAATTTCTTCCTCTTCAGAGTTTCAAGTTTGCACCCAACAACTGATGAAGAAAATGAAAATCTCCTCAGCTCTTATAGCCAAGTCGAATTTCTAGAAGAGGCTAATTTTGGCCAGTTCATTCAAATTTCCATTTTTCCCTCCTCTGGCAGTCACAACACTTGGCATTTGAAGCTTGGTATACTTGACTTCTAGAATTTTGAAAATTTCTCCCCTTGCTGGCTTAGGCGGACTTTATTTCATTTGCATTTTGAAGTCGTCATCTAGAAAGTATTAACTCAAATGCCCCCTTTTAAATTTATGTAAATTGTCTAAGGCGTTGATTTTATTATTCAATCCTTACTCTGGCTCGAAAAATTATTCTCATAAGAAATTCCATCAAAAATCATTAGGCATCCAGCTTCAATTTATAAGCCCAGGCATTTTATTTTCAAAAATATTTCTTTCGTTGCCTTAGAAATTTTTTAATTTTATCTAGGAAATTTCATCAAACATGCGCCTAATTAAAATCTCCGCTTTAAAATCTCGAGCAAGGTGTGGAAAGTTTCAAAATCATCTCCTTGTAGAAAATGTCCAAGACCCAGAAAAAATTTCCCTTCAGAAAACGTAATATTCATGTGTATACATGCGAAGGGGTACATTTAATTTTTATATTTCTAAAAAATATTTCCCTAAGGTTCATTCAACTCTCTAGTCTGGGCGCATTTCATCTCTTACTTTGCCTTAGCAAATTTATCCACTCACCATCACCGGCTGGGCGCATTTTGGGGGTCATACTGCAACTTCATTTCCCACGCCTTGGATATTCTCTTCACACTCCTAACTTGGGTGCATTTTCATGTGTCTATTGCCAGTTCCTCATCACTTAAACAAATTTCTATCTTCTCTACAAGCTTGGGCGCATTTGGGATGGGGTCAAGGAATTCTCATCACTTAGAAAATTTCAACTTTCTTCTCCAGATTGGGCGCATTCAAGGGCGTCAACCTCCATTTGCTTTTGACTTAGAAAATTTCTAACCTCATTTTTTCTTGGTGGGCGCATTTAAGACCCCTCTACTTCCATGTTTATGCCTTAGAAAATTTTCACCATCATCTCCCCAACATGGGCCCATTTGGGCCCTTCTCTTGTTGTTCTCCAACACTTAGAAAAATTCTCATGCATCTTGTTCCTTGGGGCGCATTATGGGTGGGGTCAAGGAATTTTCCTTGCCTTAGAAATTTTTTCCTCCCAAGTTGGGCGCATACTAGGTGAGGTCAAGGAACTTTCAACGCCTTAAGAAAGTTTTCTCACCACCTCCTCAAGACAGGGCACATTTAGGGGGTTGAAGGGGAATTTGTAATGCCTTAGACAAATTTACCACACCAGCCTCTCAACTTGGTGCATTGCTAGGTGGTGGAGGAATTTCCATTAACTTAGAATATATCTTAGCTCCATCTCCATCAAGGGCACATTTTTGGGGGGAGGAGGAATTTCTCATGCCTTATACATTTTTCCTTTAGCCTCCTTCAAGTTGGGCACATTTAGGGGGTGATACAGGAATTCTCCATGCCTTAGCATATTTTTCCAAGCCTCATGTCATGTTGGGCGCAGTTGCTAGGGTGGCTTGCATTTGAGTAAGTTTTGGAGCTCCTGTGATTTCCATGGATTTTTAGCATTTTCAAGACCTGATTTTTGCTGACCCTGACCCTTCGGACTTGTTCACACCTGCCATCTGTGCTGATCCGCTATTTTGATTTTTGAACTTCTGCAACTCCGTTTGACTTGAAATTTGCCTGACGTGATCCTCATGGGTTAATTGACTTGTTCACATTGGTGCTTCGTGTTGACCTGCTATTTATAGCCTGTTTTTGGAGGTGACTTACTATAAATAGTAAGTGTTTAGATTGCATTCAAATTTTACCAGTGGATTCCTTGAGAGATGCTAATCGCAATGGGATACATTAGTTTTTGAAGATTCTGGCATTTTACCCCTCATTTTGAGTCCCGAAGCTGGAAACTCTAATCTAACTTGCATGTGGCTCAAATGACCTCCCTCTGACCCCGTTTTTGTTGCATGTTGCTTTGTTCGTGATACTGAAATGCTGGGGAGTTGTTGGAGTGAACCTGCTAAAAATAGTAAGTGTCTGAAAAATGACCAATCACTTGCCAGATGAGTTTGCATGTCACACTGCCTGAGAGATCTCAAAAAACCCAGAAAAACCCATAAAATTGGTCTGCATGCGAGCACTGGCTAAAAATAGTAAGTTCCTGAAAAATGATCAACTCTGCTTGCATGTCCCATCATTGTGAAGCTCTCGAAAAACCCATAAAGAATATCTTGACATGCATCGAAAAATCTTGCATGCAAATCCTAAAATTGGCTCCCGAAGTCAGAATCGTTGAAAGTCATCATCTCGGCTTGCATGTTATATAATCGTGAAGGTCTCGAAAAACCCAGAAAGATTCTCCAGACATGCATTGAAAAAACACACATGCAAACCCTAAAATTGGCTTCAAAGCTCGGGCTGCTAAAAATAGCAAGTTGTTAGATTCAACTCAAAATTTGCAGGCAGGTAACTTAAAGTGTTCTAAGCACAATGTAATAGTTAGAATTCAATTAGCCAACTCAAATTGACCTCAAATTAGCCCAAAGAGCAAAAAAACCTAATTCACAGACCTAGCCAAAATTTCAATTTAAGCTCAAAGACGGGGACATCCCCGGAAAGACAAGCAGAAAAGAGAGAGACATAGGGAAAACCAAAGCCAAAAAACGGGAATAGAGCAAAAATTATGGGGTCCCCATTTTGATTGGGGTGATGTGTGAAAAGGTCACAACAAGCTCAAAGACTTTGATTCTCTAATGAGTTTAAGATGCCACTCATGGGCAAGGAAAGTATCTCTATGCTATAATACTTGTGAGATAATGCCCACATAAGGAAATGCAGTTGTGATCCAATGATCATCAATTATTCTTTGCACCCTTTTGAAAAATGCTTTTGTGGGGTTGTTCTCCTTTATTGCTATTATGACCTTTATTTTTCTATCACAGATTCCACACTATCATATATTTTTCCCAAACATGGCCCATATGTATCAACAAACCCAATCATAATTATGATGGGCTTGGTGAAACTCGAGATGTAATCCACACAAGCCCACTAATTGTCATCCAATATCAATGATTTGACCTTTTGAGCCCTTTGTGAATCGGCTTGGTTCAGCATAGTCCCAAGTTTGCTATTGACCATGGCGCTCGAAGCATTTTGCACCTTCGCAAGTTGTTTCAAGAATGTAACACCTTAACCTCTAAGGTGTATTAGGATATGTGTGGGCTAACCAATGGTTTACCATTTATCTTTTAACCCATTTATTAGTTGTTCTTTAGGCCGACTTAATTACTATGAAGGGGTGTGATCCTCCCTAGTTAACTCTCTAAATATGAATAAGCAAGGCTTTCCCAAATGGACATGTTACAAAATTATATTCTTTTTGTAAGGTATTGGAGTTTGCCCCATGAAAGTGGCTTAGATATTTATTCATTATTCTATTACTCTTCTATCTATATTGAAGTAATTTCATTATAAGTGGGTATTAGAGCAACAATTTGGGCCAAATATATTGTTTTTCGCCATATCTTTCATATTCTATTACTCTTCTATTTATATTGAAGTAATTTCATTATAAGTGGTATTAGAGCAACAATTTTGTCATGTCCCCGGTTTTTTGTAACACTAAGGGACTAAACATTGAAAGGCAAATAAATAAATGACATACAAATAATTGTCAAGATCCAAACTTAAGTAATTACGATTTAAATATAATATTAATAAATAAAGGACATTGTTATGTTACTGGAATCATGACACTTAAAATAACCATACATTATAATTATTATTGCCAAAGGCAATATTATAATCGTTATTATATAGATGCTAGGTATAAACATTTAATAGCAATAAAGAAATAAATACATCAAAATAGAAAACGTGAACATAAAGCACAACATAAAATATTACCATTGCTGTCATAGCATAAATACTAGAATGAAATTATCACTCACGTAACACAATCTTAAAATGTATTTGTAGTTTGCTTATTGCATATCTTTAGGAGCCGAAGTTTTGTCAATACGTGTCAGGGGAGGCACATATCGTCTGGTGCGGATATTATATTTCTTGTACAGGATATCACAGATTATAGTCTTGAATTGATATGGACAGATTAAATCCATTAGTGTCGCATTTGAGATAAGAAGAAATTAAGGGAGGAACTTGAAGTTGGAAATCTCAGAGAATATTGGGATTGATTTTGAGTGGATGCCGCTAAATTCATTCACACAAAGTTAAAGGGAGTACGTTGGAATTTTGGATGAGAATAACCACGATTCCTTAAAACTACTAATAACAGTGATTGTTAATAAGCATCGTATGAGGTTTTGCAGTATTAACGAATAATGTTACCTGATTTCATATGATTACTTCAAAACAACGTAGGAAACATTGATTTAAGTCTCAAGCAGCAATAAAGTATTTCAATGAAACATAATTAGAAATTAACTAAAAGAAATACCTTTTGGGATAGTCGTCTCAATTCTAAGAGACACACCTGTTTAGTGCCAGAGCATAAAAATATATAAGTAATGGGATCATGAGGGAAGAAATGGGGGTTTTTAAGGAGAGAAATCACTAAAGAAAAAGAAGAAATCAAGAATTACCATCATCATCGAATATAGACGAAAGGTTAGATGCGGCAGACAGGAGAATGATCATCTACAAAAAACACGTGAGAAGGTAGCACAACCGCTAGGCTAGAGGTAAGTATACTTGACCATGGATTGTTCTCTGAAGAAGCATGAAATCAATTCTATTTATCACTATGTTCCACAGCCTTTTGGGGACGGGGACGGGGGGACGGCTGGGGATGCGTTTCTGGGACGTTTCCTAGGGGCCCATTTTTAGGGGACGGTAGGGGACGGCGACATACAAAATACATATATATATATGATTTTTTCAAAATTTATTAATATATTATAGATAGAGAGAGGGAAAGAGAGATATATGTCAATAAATTAATAATTGCTAACAACAATATCAATATAAAATAAATCGCGAGAGTAGTAGCATAACAACATAATAAATGTCATTAAAGCATTATAAAATTTATCATAGCAATATCAAACATCAATAAAACCATGGTCTATCAATATCAATAAATCACGAGAGTGGTAGGAAATGAAACTAAGTGCGTGCAGCTCCCAGCTCCTCAAGGCATCCCAAACACAAACAAAATGCAGCTTGAGTGAAGAAAAAAACACAGTCAAGTAGAGCCCAGCCACAACTTTACTCTAGGCGTTAGAAACAAAAACTTGAAGAAATTTGTTTCATGCCTCTTTAAAATGCAAAAACGTCTCTGTTAAATGCCCAAACGTAGGAGCAAAATGCCAAAAAAATGTTTAGACTGAGCTGAGGCTGAGATTTTCCCGTGCTTTACTGTGTGAAGTTGTCGCCCCTGCCGTTGCTTGCCGTGAGAGCCAAATAATATCATTGAATCTTATGAAACTTTACTAAGTTTCATTTAAATTTTTGTTTTCAGACTTTACACAAACGCATTATGTTGTTGTGGGCCCACAAAACATTTAATAGCAATATAAAATGTTTTAAAAAACAAAATTTTATGTTCTTTAATTTTCTGGAGCTCCATATACACAGGGGACGGCAGGGGACGTTGGGGACAGTGAGGGACGTTCCCAATGTCCCCTGCTGTCCCCGGGGACGGGGGACTGTTCCCAGACAAGAGGAAACGTTCCCTGCCGTTTCCTATGAATTTTCTTGATTCGGGGACGGCCGGGGACTGTCCCCGATGCGTCCCCCCGTCCCCGGGACGGATGGGGACGGGTACAGGGGGTTTTGGGGCAGGGGATGCGTCCCCGTGTAACACAGATTTATCATGATAGTAGATTCGGTATAACTTTAATTGGTATCTCTTCAAATAGTAAATGAATTTCCTAAACACTCAAATTTGTATGAACCTGATATGATAAGATTATGCAATTTGTTAAAACACTGCAAACAATAAGTTACATTGATGTATTGCTAGATTGGATTCATTTTAATAACAATGAATGTTTTTACAAACACCTTCATTTGTAACCACAATTTAAATATAAAAACCACAGATTGATACAACTGGTAATCAATAAATAAATATATGTCAAAATATTAAAGACTTCAAATAAGTAAGACAATTTGAGGTTCCAATCTAAAATAATATGCAATAGGAATGCATAGAGTAACTAAGAGATACAACTTGTAAATCAATAAACAAGTGTATGTTAAATTATTAAAAAATTCTAAATCAAGTAAGGCAACCTGAAGATTAATGAATGTTATAACCCAATAATGTTGCGTACCGCAATTATTGAGTTTCAATAAGCTACTATGACTCTACCTTGAAGGATAGATTTCGGGCCCAAGTTCCCTTTCACTAACACTCAATAGGGATAGGGAGTTTGTGGAGGGAAAGGCTGGTAATTCGCTCCATTGATGGTCGGTCCCAAGACGGGTGGAACACCTTGAGGGAGTCCACTTTGAGAGCGTTCATGCGCCCTTTGCACAGTAATTCTATTGTCCAATGAGGTTAGGAAAGAGGAGTCAAAGCGAAGATCTATTCCAAACAACAGTAAGAAGTCACATCTGATCATGTTAGTTTATGCTCTAGATGATAATGCATTTTGTTTGTTTTATCCTTTAAATGTGTGCAAACTGAAATGAACTAATCATGAACAAGAAATTATGTGCTTAATTGATAATACATGATGTGTGCAGGCCCTCAAGGTAAATTACATGTGCAAAATTAGGTGTTGGTAAATAAACTTGTGCATTTTATGTCTCTAATAAGGGGACATTACAAATTTAGGCCAAATATATTGTTTTCATATTTTTTAAGGGAGTTTGAGAATATATACAAGGAAGCTAAAGTTTGAATTTCAAGCTTCTATGATAAAGTTTTAGCGAATTATTGTGATTTTGTTATTTTGCATAAATTCACTCTATATGTTGCAAATCTCAATTTTTTTTTGATATCTGTACATTTTAGGAAAGCTTTATATAGAATCTATTTGGATTTAGTTCTCTGAATTCTTTTATTTAAGATTGACTTGAGTTGCAAAGTTGGTCAAAGGGGGAAATCAAATTTTATTTTTCCAAGCCTCAACATAATAGGTTCATAAACTCAAGGTTGAGGGAAAAATTCTTATACGCTAGGAAAAGCTCCCAATAAAGAGGATGTGCAACTACAAATAGGAGTCGAGGGATCTTATGTTCTAGGGATTTCTTTGACAAATCACAAAGTGAGCTAACTTGAGTATAGTGTGCAAAATATCTAGGTTAATATTGCCAACATCAATCACCATTCCATGAGCTTAGGTAGAGACTTGATCAATTGTTGAATTTGCAACTAAATCTACCACATTGACCACTAGTCACGAATATGCAACCCAATGCATAACCAAATTATCACATGTGTTGCCTTTGACTAGAGTACCCATTTGGGGCCATGCAACATGATGCCAAAACTAGAACTATGACCTAGATCAACCAAATGGAGAAACTTTTTTGTTGTACATCAGATCTATTGTGGATACAAGGTGGTAATGGCAACTTTATATTTACTTTATTGTAATGTCCCCTTATTAGAAACATGAAATGCACAAGTTAGGGTAAGGGATTTTGTATTTACCAATCTATTAATTTGTAAATGAAACTTGCCTTAAGGACCTGCACACATCATGTATAACGAACAAATACACATAGTTCCTTATTCCAAAATTGAATTAGACAATTCCAGATTGAACATTCTAAGAATAAGACATATGAAATGCATTATTATCAACTGGTGCACAACTAACATAATCTGATATGACTTATTACTCTTGATCCGAATAGATCTTCGCCTTGTTTCCTCTTTCCTAACCTCATTGGATGGTAGGTTTATTGTGCCAAGGGCACATGCACAGTCTCTAATTGGACTCCCTCAAGGTTTCCTACCTGTCTTGGGATCGTCCCTCAATGGACCAATTTACCAGCCTTTCCCTCCACAAACTCCCTATCCTTATTGAGTGTTAGCGAAAGGGAATTTTGGCCCGAAGTCTATTCTTGGAGTAAAGTCATCATTGCTTAATAAGACACAATAATTGCTGCAGGCATCATTATTGGGTAATCGTAAATAATATCCATTTATATTTATACATTGTATCTGAATATATATATATTTACCACTTCCAACATGTCATTCGATGGCTCATTATAGGTATCCATCAAAATATACTTAGATATACTCATAAATCATAACATATTAAATATATTTATAAGTATCAAGTGAAATCTAAAATAATAATATTTTTTAGTCATCCACTATTCTTACCTTTTGATTAGATAAGTAATTACTAACCTTTCATTCAACATATGCCAATACTTACCTTTACTTGGATTCAATTTGCTGAGGCTCCTTCTAATTCCTTAACCTTTGATTTGCAGACTTCCTTTAATTTTGGCCAGCGGTCTGCACTTTCTTCCCATAGCTTCCTTCCCTTCTTATAGGATGTAATGTCCCTAATGGATTTATCTTAGTTTGTCTCTAGGCCTCTAGTCTTTATGCATTCTGGTATCCAGATAGGCCAAAAATTGATAGCTGCCTTGATATAATTTGATTGAGAGCTATCTGTATTGTTTTGTCCGATTTCCTTATCAAATTCATGCATCCATTTGTTGATTGATCACCGGCTCTTGAGGCACACTGCAGATGTTATATTCAGACATAAATCTTGTAAATTCCCTTTTTCTTCGTACACGATTAATTGATTGATTCCCCCTTCCCTTCACACTTCCCTACTATCCCTTTATATCATTATGCTCCTACAAGAAAGAGATGTCTCTTCAGAAAATAATATAGCCCTTTATAAGGTCATGACTTTTTGCATTCATTCTTTCCAAACTATTGCAAAAGATGACTAATTTATAATTGCAGAGGATTTCATGATGTTTCACATTTAATTAGAATGTTACGAACTTAAGGTTTTCCCGGGCCATAAGACATTGCAAGGATAACATTTTGGCCGAATTTTTATAAGGTTTTTGGTACGTCATAAATCTACAAGTGACTCACTGTTTTGTTGAAAGTAGCCGAATGGTTATTCTGTGAGATTAGTTGCCTCATTTCCATTAAGGCGCCATCTATATGGAACATCGCTTCTTGAAGTCTGCTGAAGCTAGTTCAAGGAGATGCTGAATTGTTTAGGAGTCCCTAGTTACTTCGTGTGGAGTATTTTGATCGTGTAAAGGGTCGCTAATATGACGTTAAGATTGGGCTCCCTTCCAAAATAGCTCCCTTTGTATATTTATGGTTCTCATCAAAATCTTAGAGCATAAGATCTATGTTCAATGGTCCACCAGAGGAAAGAGGATCTCTGGCCATATTCGCAAATCCAGACCGCTCTATATGATGTGGCTCCTAGTTCCTCCTGTCAACACAATGATATCTAGAAGTCGGGAGAGCTTCAGGAGTAAGGTGACGGTAGCTTTGACCTCTTTACGTGTATAGACGTATCCATACATTAAGTGCGATTGCATATGGAACAGGTAGCTCCATTCGCTGATGTTATATATTGTGGATGGTTTGCATTTGACGTCATTCGTTCCTGGGTAATAGAAATTCCATCAGATGGCTTCGTTTCTCGTGGGTCGCCCTTCTCTGAAATTTACTTAATAATCAGCACTATTTGATTTATGATTCTTCATGCCTTAATAATAAAATCTATACACAACACATATGCGATTATTACTTCGCTGTTAACCTGGCAAGCCACGTCAGATTACTAGGTAAAGGAAATAACATAAGAGAAGAGGAACGTGGTGGCTGAGGGAGTTGGCCTAGCCAGCACACATGTCTCTAGTCAAACTCTGGATTTGACTTTTCCAAATGTCACGATTGTCAGCAATAGACACTGTTTGTCTTTTCCCTTCATTCTTAATACTTTGATTAATATTGATTCAACATTTGCTTTATTTTAAATCGTCACATTTACATTTTAATATGGGTAATAAACATAATATTTATTACTATCTATTCTTTAAGATTATAATAATTACAATTATAATATTGTCTAGGACAATTTTAATTGTGATTATATCTATGCTTTGGTTATCTTATGCTCATATTTATTTATATTTTATTTTTTGATTTGTCTTTAGCCGTTTCTTAGTGTTACAAAATTCGGGGAATATGACATTTATATTTGGAACCTTTGTAGTTCATTTGCTATTGATGGCTTTTTGCTCAAAAGAAGGGTGTCTTGATCTTAATTGGTCAATTTTTAGTAATGAATTATAGTTGCACATAATGATAGAGTGGGGGAGAATTGCTTTAGCCAATTAGCAAATTTGTGCCAAACAAGATCTGTCAAAGATATATTCAATAGTTTTAGAATTTGTCATTGTGGGTGGAGTTAAATCACATATGAAAATTTGAATGATTTGTTTCTTAGCGAGCTCAAGGATCACATTCAACACAAGGTGTGCATGCATATTAAAGGAGAGGGCACTTGTTATCAAAAGACAAAACATTTGTAAGTATAAGAGATAAGAGCACTCTTGCATAATTAGCCTACTAGAGTGACTCCTAAACCTATTTAGGAGAAGATGCCAAAAGGGTTATACTTTAACTATGATAGTAAGAACAATCGTGGACATAAGTGTGGAGAAAAACGATGTTCTACATTGAAGTTGTCAATGAAGAAAAAAAGGATGAAGACTTGGTAGGGGAGGTTGATGAGATAGAGGAAGAAGCCAAAGAATCACAACCAACTATTTCTTGCCATGCAATTTTAGGCATTAGTAGTCCACAAACCCTCAAGATAGTGGGTTTATTGAAAAAATAGAAGGGGATAATATTAATTAACTTAGGCTATACTCACAACTTCATCAATAATACATTAGTTATATGCTTAAAGTATTTTGTTTATCTCACTTGGAATTGGATTTAGAGTTTCAAGTCATGATTGTAGATGGTGGAACAATCGATTGTTCCATGAAATGCCATAGTATTAAGATTTCCATGGGAGAATATCTATTGGATAGTTCTATATTTGCTATTTCTAATGGGGGAATTGACATTGTTTTGGGAGTCCAATGGCTAATGACCTCAGGAACAATATGGATGAATTTCAAAAAGCTTTTTATACATTTCCATTTAGAGGGTAGGAAATATGAACTATGTTAGTTATGTGCAACATTACCACAATTGGGGAGTTCTCATTACATGCAAAAGATTCTAAAAAGGGGTGCAGATGGGTTTGTGGCTTGATTATTTTCAATAAAGTCATCTCAAAAGTTATCATGATTATGCTTAGGTGCCAACCAATATTAGGCCTTACATGTACCCATAAGAGTGAAATTGAGAAGATGGTACAAGTGATGTTGGGAGTAGGTATCAACCACATAGTTAAAGTGTTTATTCCTCCCTAGGGGTGATGGTACACAAGAAGGATGACATTTGACATGTGTGTTGACCACAAGGAACTTAACAAGTACACCATCAACGATAAGTTCCTTGTTCCTATAATTGTTGATTTGCTAGATGAATTACACGACATTGTTTATTTCATTATACTTGATCTTTGTTTTGGATGCCAACAAATTAGAATCAAAGATAAGGATATTCACAACACAACTTTCAAAACCCATGAGGGCCATTATGATTTTTTTTGTGATGCCTTTTGTCCTCATCAATGCTTACATTTGAAATTTAGATGAATTCTTTTTTTTGTTTGGCAATTATTTTTGAAATTTGTCTTAGTGTTCTTGGATTGCATTTTATTATATAGCAAAACATGGGAGGAACACTTGCATCATGTGAATGGAGTTTTGGATATTCTTGAACAACAATAGTTGTATGCCAAGCCTTCCAAGTGCACTTATAGAGTTAAGGAGGTTGAGTATTTGGGACACATCATTTCACTTGAAGGCATCAAGGTGGATCCTCACAAGATGATGACTATGTTAGAATGGAAAGTGTCTAAGAATCTTGAAACCCTCAATGCTTCTTGGGTCTCACAAAGTTACTATCATGGTTTTGTAAAAAAATATGGCAGCATAGCAACACCATTGATATCGTTATTAAAGAACTTGTTTCTATTTGAAGGAATGAAATGATCACTTGGGCATTTGAGAAGTTGAAGGAGGCCATGCGCACCACCTTAGTTCTAACTAATCTAGATTTCTCCAAATCATTCATGGTGGAATGTGATGCTTTGGGCTACATGGCATAGGAGCATTGCTTATGCAAGAATTTGAAAGTTGCCAAACTCAAAGGTTAGAATTTGCTATATCCTATTTATGATAATGAAATGATGGCCATCCAACATGCACTATAACAATGACAACTATATCTAAAAGGAAAACACTTTAAAGTGAAGATGGATCATGATAGCCTCAAATACTTTTTGGAATAGAGGTTGTCATCATCTAAACAACAAAAATAGATCACTAAGATGTTGGGCTATGGCTTTGAGATTGATACAAGAAAGAAAAAGAGAATGTTGTGGTTGATGCACCATCTATAAGTGATGCACCCATTGAGGTAATATTGTGTGTCATATCCAAAAGCTTCGACAAGATCTAAGCATGTTAGATAATTCTGTGTGGAAAGGAGATGTTCTCTAGTACAAGAATAGGTTGTACTTTTGCTAAAATTCAAATCTTGAATATAATGTGCTTATACAACTCCATGCATCTCTAGTAGGTGGGTGCTCAAGCTTTTTGAAAACCTATCATATAGTTGAGTAGGGGGTTTTTTGTGGTAGAATGTATGGTGTGTTAGCAATAAAAATGTGAGACACTGGTTTTGTTGCAACCTCTATCTATTCCTAGCTAGAGGTAAGAGGAGTTGTCTATCATGGTGGTTGTGGATAGATTTACCAAATAGGCCCCTTTTTTGCATTATCACAAGATTTCATCAAAAGGTTGCCAAAATATGAAGAGGAAAAATGTCATCATGTTTGTTGTGTATGGACTTACCAAATATGTCCATTTCTTTTGCATTATCACGGCTATTTGTAGCGAGTATATTAAGTTATTAACAAAAACCTTTATGGATATAGCTCATAAGCTCCATGGAACCCCAAAGATCACAGTAAGGGATTGTGAACCTATCTTTACTATTCATTTTTGGATTGAGATATTCTCATGTTTTGGTACATGATTTCTTTGTTCATCATACCATCTACAATTTGATGAGGGTCAACAAATGCTTGGAGGGTTATCCTTAAGTAGCAATGTTTGGTAAAGACATGAGGGGCAAGGGCATTCATGTGATATAATGAAACTTTTAAAAAATTGCCACAACCTCTTCGGTCTCCTACAAATCCTCCTCTATAAATCAATCCAAAGTCTCCCTACCCAAGCTTTTAGTTCCCATTGAAGCTTTTCATGGTGGTGCTAAGCTCTAAGAAAGATATAATGACACTTTTAAAAATCTGCTACAACCTCTTTAGTCTCCTACAAATCCTCTCTATAAATCAATCCAAAGCTTCCCTACCCAAGCTTTTAGTCCTCATTGAAGCTTTTCATGGTGGTGCTAAGCTCTGAGAAAGTGAAACCTCCATGGACCATTAGAAACTTGCTTATCTAGGACCATTTCATTGCCCAAACTATTGTTAGAAATTTCTAGGGTTTCTTTACTTCTAAAAGTTTTACTTTTCAATAGCAAAAAGGATGATCATTTGCATCTTGATAGTTTTTGTCTTTTTTGAGTCTGACAAGAGCTTTCTTCCATATAGAGGGCATTGTGATGATTTATGTGTTGTTGTAGTGGATTCATTGAAAGTGTTGGACCAACTCTTTCAATTCATTTCCAAAGGTGTGGAAGGTCTTGTTGTTGCTTAAACTGACTAGAAAGCAAACTTTAAAGCGCATGTCGTTTACCCTCAATGTATTGGGTTGGACAATTATTTGTTTTGTTCCTTAAGTTTACGAATAAATATTTTATTTTATTTGTAGGATTTGTAATAGATATAGTTGTGTATTCAAGGATGGAGAAGGAATTAAGGATTTTATTTTTGACAAAAATCTCCCTTCCAATTGAATTAGCTTTGTTTATATTTTGGGACAAGCAAGGAGGATGTTGGCAAAGATTGTTAAGTTGGGTTGTACGCTTTTGAGTTGGCTCAAATGTTGTAGACTTTGCAATAAATCAATTTTGAGCATATCTTGTAATCATTGTAATCCATGAGACCACATCTTTTTGAGGCTTTGTTTCATACAATTCGTGTGCCTTGTTTGTGCTTCCACATTTTGCATACATGTATATTAGGAAAGTTGTAACTACAACATTCACAAGATCTAACAAAATTTCTCTAGACTTAATGCTTTGATAACTTCTATTTTGGCATTGGTAGGGAGGATTTGGCAAAGGTTGTGAAATTTGGCTCTATACTTGCAAATTGCATTTGCTTGAAAGTTTCTAAAGCTTTTTCAACAAATCCATTTTGTGCTCATCAAACAATTATTGTAGTCCAAGAGGACACATCTCTTTGGGGCATTTTGTCAAATAGTTCATGTGCTTTGCTTAATTGTCATTGCAAATCAGCCTATTTATGTGTTGGTTTCGAGTAAAGTATGTTCTATAATTGGGTATTGCTTGAAATCCCTATGAAATTGACCAAGGTTTGTGTATCAACAATATGAAACGTTTTTGCTCTTTGTTGGCCAATTTTTACATTTATGTGCATCTTGAGGTGGATTTCAATGTGAGACAACAACCAGGCGTAGCTTTTAGGATTTTTTTTTTACTTTTTAACTTCCAAGAAACCCTAGTGGACTTATTTCATCCCCAAAATTTACAAACTTCCTTATTTTTTAGCTTGTAAGATCCACAAAAAAAGAACATTGGCAAAAAAAAAATGCATGAAAAACACACTGCGTAATTGTGCCTTTGCCCTCAACTGTAGGATCCTTCTCCCTCAACTACATGATCAACCAAGCAAGGCTGAAGTTTTGAGCATTGTTTTTAACTAAAATCTATTTAACTATGCAAGTTGAATAAATATTGTTATGACTATTATTTCAGATTTCCATGCAATTTTGATTTGTTAGTTTGGTTTTAAATTTAATTTGTTATATATTATTATTTAATAATTTATAAATTTTAAAACTTGAAGTGTATATAGTATGATTCAATATTAACATACTCTTTTTAATTTATATATTGCAAACACAACATTATAATATTAATATAAATAGCAAATAAAATTAAAATTTTGACATTTGTTGTTTAATGTGTTTTTTGAACTTAATTTCAAAGAGTACAAATGGCAACCAATACTAGCTGCATTGGCCGAACCACCTTCAAAATTGACTTGAGTTCACCTTTGCAAAGGCATATATATACAATAGATTTGAGGTGGTGGGACATTTGTTTGGATATGCGATATGCAGTGTTTGTAAAAAGTATATTAGCTTGTATAGTTGAGTGAAAACCCGTTTTTGTGTCATTCCCAATGTGTGAGTCAAAAAATGTCTAGGAAAGTGATGTAGGAGCATCCGCTAAGTGACCCAATCTTCTCGAAGTTTGAATGAATGATGTACCTCATCTAAGTTGATGCCTTAGCTTCCAAAAAGAGGCTGGGGAAAAGGCCTGATTGTAGGGGAAGAGGAATCGATTGAAGATATGAAAGAGAGACATAGCATCGCTACCAAAGGAGAGGAAAAGTAGTGCCCATGGTAGCCAAGTCAATCTGTCGTTGCAAGTTCGAACAGAGAAACATTTTAATGAAAAGAAATGCAGATTTGAAGGCTGCACTGAAGGGTAATAGGGAGGTCGATTTGAGTAAAGGCCGAACCTCATCTTCACACAGACTGAGGAAACCGTGGTGTTGCAGGAAAAAGGGGTAATGAATCATTACAAATTGTGGAGTGAATATAGACAAATGGCGCCATCATAAGAGAAGATCCTATGCTAAATCTAGGGTATTATATTGCTGTAACTTGTGTACCATAGGATGGTGGGATATGAACAAAATGTGAGTGAGCTGGTACAAAGCTTGTAATGAGGGAAAATTGGAAATAGGACTGATAAGACAGAGCAATTGTTTTGCATATAGTGCAGATAGAGCAAAGTTTGAAGAGATTGGGAAGATGGTGCAACACAGAGAAAGGATAGGACAGCTTTTTCGGTCTGGTTTGAAGACCATAATTGCAAGGAGATCGATTAATCCTCACATAGCCAAATCTAAAAGACTGAAGCATGAGCCAAGGCATTGGAATTTGGATGCTAAACATGAAAAGCAAAGCTTAGATCCATGGAATAAGACAAATCCGCGTCTTGAGAGTAAGGGAAATTGTCAAAGCAAATTGGAGTAGGGAAGGCGCACTGTATTTCAAATAACAGAGTAACATTTACCAACAGACTTGGACCGCGTGGGGTTGAGAGAGGAAGCTGTGAGAGAGTGGGATATTGCCATTATATATGGTAATCTAAAACTATAGATTGGTGTAATAGCTTTGGTGTAGTTTTGAAGAATGCTTACAATAATGTGTAGCAAACGTTTGTGTTTTTGGTATCAATTGTGAATTTAAATTTGAGTTGTGAACAGAGAGAATCTCTATTATTGAGGGGCAATTTGTGAGTTGAGTTGGAGAAAGGTCTGGTGTCTTCCATCAGAAAGGATGGTAAAGGTGTGCCCGCTTATTGAATAGCATAATATATCAAAGAGCAGGAGGAAGTAGATGTAGGAGTTGCTTGTAGCACATTGAATCCCTTGAGGAGAGGAAGGGGTTCATGGAGGCCTCCATTTCATCTCATAGTGTCTTTCTTGATGTTGTATTAGAGAGTCACTTGTTTTTGGGTAAGAATGAAGAAGAGCCTATTAATGTGAAGAGAATGAGGGGGCCATTATAGAGGGCATTTCAAAACAACACTGGGCAGATTGTAGATCGAATTGTTACAAGATTCCTCTATGTAAATAGTTTGTCCTTTTGTGTACACTCTCCTAGGTTAAGGGGTATTTAGCACTTTATTGGCCAAGGAGATAAAAAAAATATAGACAATTCATGGAAACAAATAGGGATGGCCATTGTTTTTGGTGGATGGAAAGGATGTAAGAAATTAACTATTAATCAATGTGCTTGCCATGTACCCTAAAGAGGCAATGTTTATGCAAGGCATGGATTTTGAGGGTAGGTGAAAGATGCACAATTTATTGTTAATATCCTTATATAGTGCAATTAGGATGTGGATTCTCAAAATGTTGTCCAAGTCATGGTGAACAACACAACAAATTGTAGAGCGGTTGGTTTGTTGATTGACACACAATTTACACGTATATTTTGGACACCTTGTCTTGTTCACTTGCCTAATCTCATGCTACAAAAGTTGGGTAAAAATAAATTGGGTCAAACAAGGGGGCCATTAGAGAGGGCACTTTAGAACAATTGCAGATTAAGTATTGCAAGATGCCTCTATTCAAACAATTTTTCCTTCAATGTTTTTCAATCCCCATATTGGCAAGATATGTTAGAAAAGTAAATGAGGCTTCACAAGAGTACATGGTCCTAGGTTATGAGGTACATGACACTTTACTAGCAAAGCAGGTAAAAAATATAGACATTTCATTGGCTCCTATTAGGAATTCATGTATCAAATAGGGGCGTCCATTGTTTCCGATGGATGGAAGGATGTGAGAAAGCAACCACTAATCAATGTGCTTGCCATGTATCCTAAAGGGGCAATGTTTTTGAAAGGCGTGGATTGTGAGGGGTAGGTGAAGGATGCACAATTTATTGCCAACTTCCTTGTATGGTGCAATCAGGATGTGGATCCTTAAAATGCTGCCCAATTCATGATAAACAACACAAAGAATTGTAAAGCAATTGATATGTTGTTGAGACACGATTTTCACATATATTTGAGTCACCTTGTGATGTTCATTTGCTTATTAACCTCATGCTACAAGAGTTGTGTAGAAAAATAAAATTGGATCAAACGAGGCCACGTTGAGGCTGAAGAGATCCAAATGTTCATCACAAACCACCACATGTTGCAGGGCATTTTTAGACCGTTCTCACAATTGGAGCTGCTAAAAGTAATTGAAACACAACCAATTTTAAATTTTGTCGCACTTTTGTAATTTAAAAATAAAATTTAAGTATGATTTCCTTCTTTGTTCTTAATTCTTAATTTTTGAATAGGTTGCTAACAGGGCTTAAATTTGACGGTCGACCTTGCTTGTCAACAAATTTTTAAATGACGGTTATCTATTCAAATGTGCCCTTAAAACATTATGATATACCTTAGTGTAAGTAAAATTATATATAAATCAAATATATATATCATTATAATTATATATAAATTTTGACAGTCTATCCAAAATCTCTCCTTTCATTTGATACAATCTTCTTAAAATTTTGATTGTATTTTACGGTAAAAATCTCTAAATACGGTCATACGACCATCAAATTTAAGCCCTGGTTGCTAAGACTTGATTGACATCCAACACGATAGTCTTGAGACGACTTGTGAAGGTGTGAGGGCCACTTCCTAGCACGGTAATCAGCTAGAGTTGGTCCTTGTGGCGCCAATCCAATAGTGATAGGGTAACAAATGTCAAGTGGTTAATCTTAGATGACACTTGGTGGGATTGCATGGAATATCTTCTTAGTTTCACTAAGCCCATCATGAGTATGATCTGTTTTATTGACATGGATAAATTGTGTTTGGGAAGATGGCATCGACTCGATCGAGAAGATCATAAGTTAAAAAGAGCAAGATCCTCAAGAAGTTTTTTTCAAAGAGGTGCTAATATTTTGTGTTGATTGGTGAAAAAAATGGTCACCCCACTAAATTTTATTGCCTTTGCATTGACTCCCGAATTTTATAGTGATGAGAAATTGTCAAGGGTAAGTCAGTAAAGGGTATAGGAAAGTGCTTACTAAACCCTTCCCTAATCTTGAAATGGAGGATCATTCAAAGTGTTTCTTCTCTTTGTGGACTAGTATAGGAAGGATACTCATGTTTGGTGGTACCTCAGTGGCCATGTCGGAGATCATCACACCTCTGGACTCTTGGGATCAAGATCTTATCACAAGTAAGTGTTTAATTTTTATTGCACTTTCCAAATTTGATTTGTTTTTCATTTTTAAAATAATAAAATTATTAGTTTCAAAATTGAAGCTTGATTTACAATTTTATATTTGGAACTCTCTCAATTTGCCTCAATAGATTGCTGGGTCCTCTTCATTTGAGGGGAATTGGAGTGTATATTCCATACATTTAGTAAGGTAGAGGAGCTGGTTTATGTGCATTCCAACTTGCACCTTCTTATTCAGACATAATGAGTACAACTAAGGGGCGTGAAGTTGTGGAATGTAGATCCAAAGCAAACTGACATGGTTTTTTTAGCCGCCATACAATCTACATATTTTGTGGAGTTGGATACCCAACATACTTTTAGTGCAAGTGGCAATGGAGTTGCATGTGGTTCTTTTAAACTTATTACATCATCTGTCAATAATAATGTTGCTGTTGCTCTTCATGATGGCACATATGATGCTGATTACTAATTGTATTATTTTAATATTGAACCAATGAATAATGATATTAGAATGTTTATCGTGACATTTAAGTTTTGGCAATTTGATATCAAATTAGTATATGATATTTCAAATTTGTAAAATTTATATGCATAATGTGTGGTATTCTGAATTTAATTAGTGTTTTAGGCTGCAAATATGTATATATTTATGAATTTTATATGTTTTTTGTATGGACATACAGACATACCCAAACATACTCAACCCCCAAAATATTTCTGCCACACTGGTGTATTGTACTCACACACCTTATTTGGCAACCTAATATGCACCCACATTTGCATACATATCTATCAGGGCAGTTGTAATTATAGCGTTTTACGAAAATTCCCCTTCCTTAATCCTTCGATGGATGTCCATATCCTGTTCCAAAGCTCCCATTCTAGCACAGGCAGGCAGGATGCTGGCTAAAGTTGTGGATATATGCATAACGTGTGGTATTCTGAATTTAATTAGTGTTTTAGGCTGCAAATATGTATATATTTATGAATTTTATATGTTTTTTGTACAGACATACCCAAACATACTCAATCCCCAAAAAAATTCTGCTAGATTGGTGTATTGTACCCAAATACCTGATTTGGCAACCTAATATGCATCCACATTTTGCATACATGCCTATCAGGGCAGTTGTAATTATAGTGTCTCACAAAAATTTCCCTTCCTTCTATCCTTTGATGGATGTCCATATCTTGTTCCAAAGCTCCCATTCTAGCACAGCCAGGCAGGATGCTGGCTAAAATTGTGGATTTTGGCTTTACACCTGCCAATTGCATTTCCTTGAATGTTTGTAAAGCCTTTTAAAAAAAATCAATTTAATGGTCAGTTTACCTGTCACTGGATCTTAATTCAGTTTACATTTTTAACCATGTGGGTCCTCTGTTTGCATAGTTATAAATGTTCCTATCTCAAGTTTCGTTTGTAGGTCCTTTTTTTCTGAACCTCAATACCTAAACATTGTCTGATTATAGTTTGATGCTCAATATCAAATGTCCTAATTTCTCTTTCCTCGGTTTTAAAAGTTAATTTTGAAACTTTGCTTATTACAAGTTTTGGTGTTCATGTAAGTTTAATAGTTTTTGATGGCTCTGTTACTGGTTGACATTGAGTAACTCTTGATGTGATCTTTTATGCTGTTTGGACCAATATTTCTTCCATGCCGTGACTTTTTATTGAGTAGGGTTTCTTTTCAGTGTTCAAGTCTCTTAAAGCTGAGATGAATTGAATGAGCCCTTTCAACAATAATTCAAGTTTTATTCTCTGGTCACAGTAACAGTGGGATTTCATATGATTTGGATATATCAGTGTTTGGTCTTATTTCAGTTGTAGAAAGCCTAATTGGCCTTGATATGTGTTGGCTAAATCACTAGGTTCGAATTTAAATTCAAATTCAAGTTTGGCAACATTGAAATTCAGATGAAATTCAACAATGGAAAAATTTGAGAAGTAAAAAATTCGGATTAAATTCGCCTTATATAATTTTGACTTTTTTAAAATATAAGTAATAAACTTAAAATAAGTAAAAAAATAATATTAATATACTAATATGTTTAAATATATTAATAAAGCTAAACACAAAGCAAAATAAATAATAAATATGTTTAAAAATATAATTTAAATTTAAATATTATTAATATACAAATAATAAATCAATTTAATTATATATTAAATAATAAATATAATTTAATAAAAGTTTAATTTATTATTTTAAAATATTAAATTTTAACGTTATAAATAAAAAACAAAATTAAATAAGGAATGGACAAAAGGCCTTTTAATTTTGTTATTAAATTTTAGGCTTTTTCACGAAAGTCCTCTCCAAGTGCGTAAGAGTGAAGAATTTGACCATTAAATTGATTCCCTGAAAGGTTCAGCTCCAGCAGCTCCACGCAGTTGCCAAGACTCTGAAATTTTGCTGCCTAAATGATTACAGGCCAGGCCTATTACAGTAACAAATTGCATATCCCCTATTTTTGCCGGAATATTTTCATTAAGTAGATTATGGGGCTTTGAAAATAAATGAACTCTATTCCGCAGGCTTGCAATGGCAGGTGGAATGTTACCATATTGTAGATTTCAGCTGAAGGACAGATCCTGAAGACACAGTCTGGGTTTTGTTATTGACGGAGGCCATCCATTGTCACAGTCCGGAGCTCCGTTTTTCTAAATATTTTTTATTTAAAAAGCTTATGCCCTTTACTCATACGAATATAGATGAATTTCAACGAATTTCTAATGCTGTTTTGAAGTCCGTCGAATTTCGAACCATATGGTTGAAATTCGGCAAATGCGGTGACTTAGTGTGTTGGTATCATTTCCTTTTTATTTCACTCTTCGTGCAAGTTTGTTAGTTTTAATTCCTTAAGATAAGTTATTTTTTGCTTAGTATAAATTCACACGGTTGATTTGTCAGTCATCAAGGTGTTGGTCAAATTTAATACAATTACATACATATATGTGAATGCGGCATTTCTTGGAACATTCTCTGGGCAGGTAATATATACTAACTGCCCCAACTCTTACATATAAGCTTATTAAGAAGTATTGAAGCAAACAGCATTGGAGTGTGTAAAGCCTGAAACACCTGGCAGCCCCTTGCCTTAATATCTGCTGCTGCTGCAGCATCCATGTGCTCATGGATTGTTCTTGTGATTGGGAGATAAGGAACATCAGATTAGATTATGATGTCTGAATGTAAAGAAATGCCACCATAGAGCCAACACAAATAATTTTAATGAGTGAGAATACATTGACTATGAGCAGCAACAGACCAATCCGGAGTCATTGCTTCGTATTCACAGTCACATCAAGAACTCTCCGTTTTTCATTTAATGTTGAGGTCCTCATCTTTTTGGCTCCAAATGTTGCATTGTGATAGGATTGTAGAGAACTTTGAAGAGTGAGGCAGAAAATTTTGTTTACAGATGTACCCAGGCAACCTTTTCTCAAATAATGGGCTGCCTTTACCTGTATCTGTACCTATCCGTGTATTCATATGCACATATCCTGTTAACAGTTCCCTAAAAAGACGCAAGGAAACCGTTATGATAAATTTGAAAACTAAAAATCAATATTTTGTCAAAGCAAGGAGTCAAAGTTTGTAACTCAAAGTACCACTCTGAAGTTGTAAATGTTCCCACAGTCTTATTAGATATGTTCAAGTTGCACTCTCCAATTTGGCTAAATATGAAGTCGGCAACATGAATACAAAATTTTTCTCTGACCAAAATATACTCCATATTTCTCTATCACCATACCCATTGCACCACTAAAGGGTGCAAGTGCTAGTTTAATATTGCAGTTAAGGATTTATGGTTTTCATTCTCCAGTGTAATGATCTGTGATATGGATGGTGAGCTACTTTTGGTGCTGGGTTTTCATCAATCCTGGCAACTTAATGGGTTATCAATTTTTTCAAGTTATTTCCCAATCTAATTTATATACGCTAGAAATGCTCTTAATGAAGTTTGCATGCTGTATCTGCACAAATAGGAAGGGGCATTCCCTTTTATTATTATTATATTTAATTTTATTTATAAAATGCCTACAAGCCTTATTAATTGTCCATCCACCATATCTGGTGCTTGTTTTCTGTCTTCTCTCAAATGTCCCTTCATATAGTGGTATTCTCTAGTTACAAATTTTGCTTCTTTAATGCAAGTATCATGTTTATTGTGAGAGAATGTTCAGTCGGTGGTGATCTTCCACTGTATCATGATTTACATCTTGGTCATGCTCCTTGATTCTAGTTAATAAGATGGATCTGCCAATTTCTCTATTGTATGGTTTTCCACATGAACATTGTATCATATATATTTTTAAAGCAGTGGGTGTTTTCCACAGCTGGTTTAAGATGACAGCTAAGATAGATTATAATAAGATAGATTATAATTAAAATTTGTCTCAAAACACATTACCGTAAAGTAGTCACGTATGGTGCTGTGAGTGATTTACAGTACTGCATCTATAAGTTGATTGATTTGAAAAGTAAATTTGTTGTGGTTGTAGCATATTACTTACAATTCCTAGTATTATCTTGGCAGGATGCTTGAGGAGGAAGATGAAGATGAAGATAAAGATGGGGAAGTTGATGAAGAAATAGAAGAGTTGAAACAAGGGGCTTGTTTGATGAAGGTGAATGAAGAAAGTGGGAGCAGCCATACAAGTAATGCAGCATCAGCTGTTATGAGAAATTGTAAGTCAGAAACTGGTTCTTGTGATAATGTTTCCCCCCAGCAAGTTTGCAATACTGCCTCAATCAATGACAATTGCTGTGATGATAGAGAAGCTGATGTAGAGCTCAAGAAATATGAGTCCATTTCTCTTTCAGGAGAGAATTGTAGTAGTTGTGGTGAAAGAGAAGATAGCATTGAATTGAAGAAAGAGATGCCGTTTCCTCTGAATTTGAAGGCAGAGCAGAATAAAACTTGCCTGAATTCGTATGATGATAGAGAACCTAATGTGGAGTCGAAAACAGAGAATACCATATCCTCCTCGGGAGAGGATGATAATAGCTGTGATGACAAGGAAGCCACTTCTGGGTCCACTTCCGTCATAACCAATGAATGTGGAGAGAAAGGCAGCATTTATGCTAGCAATGATAGCATTGGAGAACCACTTGAATTTGATGAATTCAACACACCTAAGGATATTGAGGTAACTGTTTCTTATTTATTTTAGTTGCATCTTTGGTTAGCTTTTCTGGTTCAGAATTTAATTCCAACGCAAGAATGTCTAGCTGGGGGATGCTTGTATGCCAGGGACAAAGAGGGACTTGTTTTTCTTTATTTTTTCTGTATGCTTTATTAAAGTTGCATTTGTATATTAATGTTCACTGTTTTCCCACTGCCATTGCAGATATTGGGTCTTGAAAGGCTAAAGAACGAATTACAATCTCGTGGTTTGAAATGTGGTGGTAGCCTTTCTGAGCGAGCGGCAAGGTTATTTCTTCTGAAGACATCACCTTTGGAGAAACTCCACAAAAAGCATTTTGCCAAGGCAAAGGATGTGGGGAAATAAGCTGGAAGTTCTTGTACTAATAGTTCTGCTGCTAGAAACCAATTAAAACAAAGATCAAACAAATTATGAGAAGACCCCTAATATTTTGTATTTCTTTTTGTAATTATAAATGACCAATTCAAATGCTTTCCCATTGGCTGTTGTACCATATTCTCCATACGAAGTCTTATTTTAAGAATTTGAAAATCTAAAATATCGTGGCATTTAAAATAGGCTGTTAGATATATATTGCGTGTATTGAAAAAAAAGCAGAGGACAGTGATATGATGTTTGGGAGATGTAAAATTTTATTAAACATGAATTGCAATGAACTGTGCACGGACAGTGATATAAGGATGCAAAAGTTGGTTTTACTCTGGTAGTTTTAAAATTAGTTGTTCTATGATGGCTGACAAATCAATACCCCGTGGAAAAAAAAATCTTGATCCTTAACTTGGCTGCAAATGGACCAGAGAGAGGACACAGCATAGAAACTGTCCTTTTTGTAAGCTTTCATTTACTAGCGAACAGTTTGTTTATTCTTTGGAAGTAATGCTTTGGACACAGCATAGAAACTGTTCTTTTTGTAAACTTTTGTTTTCTAGCAATGTCTCTTTATTTGTGGAAGTAATGCTTTCTAGTAATGCTTCCTAGACTACACATTTGCTGAGCCTAAATATTGTTCACAATTTGATCTTAAAACTTGGGTCAAGTTGAAGGGCCGTCAAATTCTTTATCATTATCAGTCTTTGGAGCAATTGTTTGTATTGACTTCGTGGATTTTGTCACTTTTGGTTGGTTAGGTTGAAAGGGGGACTCTGATGATGTCTGAAGAGTTTGGGATGGTATGTTACCTCTCTGGGGATCTCCCAAACAAAGTTGCAGGTTAGAAAATGATCCAAAAAACTTGTTTTGACAAAATTGTTGATTAGTACAAATGGTGAAAGTGTGCCAATTTGGGGGTGCCGGTCCGAGCCCAGTTGGTTAAGGTGTTCCCTGTTGCAGGGCGCCCACCATGGGTTCGACTCTCCAGTGCTCCTGTGGTACCGGTTGGTGTGTCCCGCCAGCACTGCCGGTCACGGTAAAAAGTTTACCGGCAGTGGGGGGGTTATATGGGGGGCCGTGCTGCACCCGATTCCCCTCGTTAAAAAAAATGAAAAAGAAAGTGTGCCAATTTGGTTGAGGTGGTGAAAACACCACTGTCCAATCAGAATGTGGAATATGAATGGTTTATGTTCCAAATTCTCGATGCGTGGGAGGTTGTTGGAGGGCCATAAGTTTCTCGATAAGTCAGGTGATTGCTTGTTGGAGCATGAAAGAGTTTTGGAATCCTCATTGGAAACCTTCTTGAGTTCAATTTGCCATGGCTTTATTGTGGAATAGTAGACTGTGTGGTAGTTGAGATTGAATGTAGGTGTCAGGGGTTGGTGTAGTTCATCACCAAGCTTTGAATATACATCTATGAACATTGTATCACTTGAACGGGGTTCTTCCTGTTTGAGTGTTTCTCTGGATATAATCTGTGTTTCAATTGTGTTGTTTTTCTGCATCTTTTTAAAGTTCTTGTACTGTTTCTCTATGAATGTTGCAAGTCTGATTTAACCATTGTGAATGAATTCCGTGTTTAACGGTTGTTTTAGGGTTCTCTCAAGTGACATGCATTGCCATAGTTATGTTACAGGAAATATCTTCCCTATTTGTGGAATATAACACGATGACCAGAGGTATTGTAGGTTTAACCATTGTTAATGAATTCCGTGTTTAACGGTTGTTTTAGGGTTTTCTTGAGTGACATGCATTGCCATATTTACGTAGGAAATATCCTCCCTATTTGTGGAATATAACACGATGACCTAAATGTTTGCACGATGTCTCATTAAACACCTTAAAATTTGAAGGAAAATTTCAAGAAACTAAAAAACAACGAAATGACAATTCACACAGATTTTCAAAATTTCAAATACAACAAACATGTAGACATTGAAAATCATTATAAGGATCATATAATATATGCTACTCGAAATTTAAGGTGTTTAGTTGATAAGTTATAACATAAAACTTGAATTAGTTGATAAGTTATTTGGCTAATACTGATGGACGCAACTAATCTCCCGACAAAAGGCGCCGAGCATAGGCATGTGATGTACATAAACGTATAAAAACATACATAGAAACATAATGAATACATGGAAAAGCAGCAGGCGGAAGGAAACGGAAATAGCAGCGGCACTGACGGCGAATGACAGACGAGAGAGGGCAGGGAACGGTAACGGTACGTGCATCGATGGTTGTGCATCCCCATTCATCCTGTAGCAAAATTAATCATTGCCAGTCGTTTCAATCAAATGGACTTGATTAATTCAAGTTTAAATTTTGTTTCCGCTCAATCCATTCAAAGTAAGATTTAAACAAAAAACATTAAAACCATCGGCATTAACAGTTGCAACTGATTTCTGTCAAACTTGAACCACCCACTCTTGGCATCTATTCCTCCATCTACTGCTCAAGATCAACCCTAGAATGACGTAATGAATGCTTCTAAAGGACTTAAACCTAGTCTCTCTAATTCTGCTGCACCCTCACCACAAAGCCTACGTTTATCTATCTTTTTTCTCTCCTTTCTGTTCAGTCCATCCAATACAGTGCCATATACGGCTGTCGCTAATACTCAACCTACAAATGCTTTTGAAGAAACTGCGCCAACTACAAGATTTCCAATTTAATTTAGTTGTTGATGTTCATGAATGAGATAATCGGTAAAATAATTATGGATTACACGGTAAGCTGAAAACAGTAGAATTGTGCCTTGTAAGACGTCAAATGGTGTCCCTTAATTATAATTTCTGGTAGAAAGAGGCCCTCCTGCATAGTTATACAGTTTGCTAAATGATGAGTGAAGTAACTTAGCCGAAACATTTGGATTAGAAGTAATGACACGATTATTAAGAAGCTTTTGTTGAAGATTGTTCCTTGAAGACAATATTTGTGCTCCGGTTTGGTTTAATTATACATTAGAAGGATAGATAATGGGGAATTTAAAGAAAAAGTGGATAGTTCAGTTTTGACATGGTTTTGAATCGTTTGATACTTTGATTTATTGCTAGTACAATGCAAATTACTCCAATTACCTATTATACACTACGTGGAGTTCATACGGCAAACTGCCCTCTTACACCAATTGGTCGAGGCATACATTTGACTTAGATTCCACACAAAGACTCGCAGTTCCTACCCGCAGTTCCTCAACTGAGGTATGCCACGTCCAGAGTTGTAGGCCATGGCCAATTGTACACCTTTCTTATGTCTTTTGGTATAGGTACCCATTCTCACAGAATTCCACATGAATTGTCTCTTTAACTTTATGCTTGGAGGCCATTGTCAATTATCCGTTTTTCAGTCACTTCAGGATATAGCCGCACTTCGATGCACCACAAGAACGTTGAGCAGTCATAATGTAACCTTCTAATTTAGTCCACGTTAGCATTACCTGGGTGGTTCAAAACAAAATCTACAAATCGCCATGTTTCAAGATCTGTTTAAAGTCGTGTCATTTTCATTTATTGTAGAGATGTAATGTTGTGGAATTGCACCTAGGGGCAATTCCACATTTTAGCACTTTGCCTACCATTTATGACGCCTAAACACATTAATGGCAAAAATCCCATGGGTCGGAATTTCACAATTCTAGCTTCATGTGGTCTAATGGTGAAGCGATAGCAGCCTGATGACACATTTCTCGAAAACTTATGCTTTGGACGCTTGTGTAGCGTGCAGACGTTTGTGTAGCGTGCAGACGTTTGTGTCGCGCGCTAGCATCTTGGCAATTTTCCGAGTTTGAAATGAAGAAACTTGAATTTTGACTCTTGACACGTGTCTTAGCAGTCAGATTTTTGGGTGTAACGACTCTTTGCCGCTCTTGCATGCAACAAAAACCCCTCATTTGCTCTCATTTTGGGGGTTCACTCATTTGATCAAGCTCTCTCTTCAACTTGACTCTTGAATCCCTCTCATTCTTGACAAGCAATACTTCTACAAGCGAAGCTTTGTCGGACTGAGGTCCCTCCGACAACCAAAGCTCTCTAGCAAGCATTCAATGATGCGTCTGTGTGTTCCAGAGGGTGCTAAGGCCTGTTGGTAACACTCTCACTCTTTCCTATTTGCATCATCTTGTTCATATATTACTTGGTGGTGCAGGTTCTACTCCTAAAGCGGATTTTTCTTTCACCACTCCCTTTGTCCATTTTGATTACAGTGTCTTTCTATCTGGGTGTCCGTAGAGTTGGGAACACCAAAGTGGGGGTCTAACTGCGGCAGACCCCTATATAGCCCCAACATTTTCCCCTTGTTCGTTTTGTGTGTAAGTTACGAAGCGGAGCTTGGAGTAAAGACCCAAATATCCAGTTGTTAGTAAGTTTTCTCCAAGTTATCCTGGTACTTTTCTCATAGTTTTTGTTCTCTATTTTATTGTTCTGTTTAGTAGACCTCAGATTTGAGTTAGGTAGTGAAACTTTGTTTCACCCGCTTGAGTTCCCGAGCTCTCTGTTGCTTAGGATGCCAATGTGCCATTTGGATGACAACACACTGCGCTGGCGTCCTGAATCTATGTTGGCGTCTTTTGGCCGATGGCTCCTTTGTTGGAGGCAAAAATCTAGAAGTTTCTCTCTTTCGAAATTTGAAGTAGTCTTCTCTGATAATTAACCTGTGCACATTTTCTCTGTGATTTCTTCATTCAGCGTACGTTGAGGTGGATAAGGGCAGTTCATTCCCTGGGAATCTCTTGAGAATGAAGAGACTCGTGTGCCATGAATCCCTCTTATCTTTGTGGCTCCTCCAAGCCCTTAGAAATCCGTCATTTACTTGACTCTAGCTAACCCTTCTTAAAGAAAGGATCATTCTTTCTATGGAATTTTAAATTGAGATGACTCATCGGATTTGTATTCAAGGTTTGTAAAAGCTATGAACTCCGCTTCTTACAATGCTGTTGGGCACACATATAATACAAGAAGAAACAAACAAAATTTGAATCAACAACCTTTTGTTCCTACACCACAATCTACTCAAGTTCCTACTTCTTTACCACCTTCTCAACTAAGCCTTTAGCACCTAAACCTGCGACTAAAGCACCAGGTGATTATGATCTTGTCGAGCAATTTTGCATTACTCTGGCTAAGATCTCACTTTGAGATTTTCTTTAGACCACTCCGGTTTATCAGGAAATGCTTCAAGAAGCCTCGCAAAAGATTCTCTTGCTTGTCTCCGCTAGCCCACGAATGTTAATGCGTTGATGGCTCATATTCGTGCAAATTCGCCGAATATTACGTTCTATCCACAAGAACTCTCGCCTTTGGATGTGCAGAAGCAAGCAAATCCTTTAATGGTTATGTTAATATTAATACTATTGGTATTAGGCGTACCCTCGTTGACATCGGTTCGACTCAACATTTGTGATATTGACCTACTACCTAAGATTAAAGTTGATTCATCTTCTCTAGCTGCTTCTTCTTTGTACATTTGTGGGTTTGATAATTCCGACCACCAAGCTCTAGGCACGATAATACTACTTTTGCAGCTAGGCCCCGTTACCCTACCCACTTTGGTTTATGTGATGCCCGATCCCTTACCTTACAATCTTCTTTTGGGGAGACCTTGGATTCATGCTATGGGTGCCATAACTTCTACTTTGCATCGTTCTTTAAAGTTTGTTGCAAATAATCGAGTGGTCACAGTTAAAGCTGACCCAAAGGTTGTTCACCTTTGTGAGTTAGTGGTTGCTGGTCGGGCTTTGGTTGTTTCCACTCTTAAGAATTGTATTCCATCTTTAACTGCTGATGCTATGACGTGTTCCTCGGTGATACCCTCTGTGGAGGTTGTCCCTGAAGTGAATGCTATTAAAGATGAACCATCTAAAGCAAAAAGTCCTAAGTCTTCCCCGTCTACCTCTTCTTTTGAATCAAATAATTTCCTTGACAATGATTGGGGGTCTTTGGAATTTTCCTAATTCTTTGTTGGAGAATATAAAGTCCCACTCATCTAAAGATTTTGATAAACTCGAATGCCTCTAATGAAAAAGCTAATGATTCTCTCGTTGAGGAGGAAAACTGTAATCCTGTTTAGGAGACCAGTCCTTCCCTTGCTAAGGAGGATAGTTCTGCTTTTGCAAAGGAGGTTAATGTTTGCGAATTGAGTAAAGGAGATGGTTTTTGATGTTCACTAGTGGAACGAAGCTCTCTACGTAGAACCACCGCCTTTCGAAGTTTTGCAAACTCGCTATGGTTTCAAATATAGACTTGCTTCTCAATATGGCTATGGGTGAAAAGGCCTTGGACATATTGAGCAAGGAATCCAAGTCCCTATCCAGTTCGAACCTTGTAAGCGTTATCTGGGTTTGGCAAGCTCTATTGAACAATCTAAGCAAAAAACTTGGAGTTTTACCATGATTTCGGTTGAACCACTTAGCTTGGTCCATCCTAAACTAATAAAGGATGGGGTGTAGGGTGAGAAAGTCCCTTTAGATGTCTTCTCTTTGGATGAAGTACTCCCCTTTGCCTCCTTTCCATCATAAAAGACGATTCCCATATTGCCTAGATGAATAGACATATTTTGGAGAATCTATCTTGAGTGTTGATGAGGAGGACCCTTTAGCTAATGTTCATGATGACGTCCCAATATCGCATCTTGGAGATCGTAGTTCCCTCCTCAAGGGAGATACTATTGAAGTCTATGGATCTTGAGTCTTCTGAAAAGGTGATTAAGATTGGGAAGTTCCTTACTTCAGAAGAAGCAGAGGAACATTATGATCTCCTACACTCTCATCTCGATATCTTTGCTTGGACGTATGAGGACATGCCCGGTATAGATGAGTCCATAGTGTTTCAAAATATCGTTTTATGTCCTGACACTAAGCCAATTAAGCAGAAAATCCGAAAAATAAATCCCAAGGTCGCATTGTTGGTTAAGACCGAGATTGGAGAAGCTGCTAAAAGTAGGCTTTATCCGTCCAATTGACTATTCCCCTTGGATCTTGAATATTATTGCCGTTAGCAAACCTGATGGCCGCATCCGTATATGCATTAACTTTCGTGACCTTAATAAGGCTTCTCTTAAAGATGATTTTCCATTACCTAATATAGATGTGTGGATTCGACTGTAGGCCATGCCTTGTTATCTTTCATGGATGGTTTTTCGGGTTGCAATCAGATCTGTATTAATCCGAAGGATCAGTACAAGACAACCTTCACTACCCCTTGGGGGACTTTCTATTATGTGGTCATGCCCTTTGGGTTAAAGAATGTGGGAGCTACTTACCAACTGGCAATGACCCTAATATTTCATGATTTTATTCATAAGCTTTTAGAAGATTATGTTGACAATATCTTGGCGAAATCTATAACTCATCAAGATCATGTGAAGAACCTTCATCTTATTTTTGAGAGGCTTTGAATCTATAAGATGAGACTTAGTCCTCTTAATTGTGTCTTCGACGTAGATGCAGGCAAACTTTTGGGATTTATAGTCTCTCATTGTGGAATTTAGGTTTACACAAATATGATCGATACTATTGTTAACATGCCTCCGCCCAGGAATATCACTGAGTTGTAAAGTTTACAAGGGAAGATTCAGGCAATCCAAAGATTCATATCTCAATTGGCTGATCGTACTCTTCCTTTTAATCGTTTGTTAATGAAAGATGTTAAATTCATATGGGATGTAGAGTGCCATAAAGCTTGAGTCAATCAAAGCCTATTTGGCCAATCCTCCCATATTGATGCCGACTATGTAGGATAAGCCCTTTTTGTTTTACCTCGCTGCATCACCATATGTTTTGGCAGCTTTGCTTGCTCAGTATGATGATGCTGAGAAAGAGAGAGCGGTCTACTACATTAGTCGTGTCCTGGTCGATTATGAAACTCATTACTCCTCCATGGAGAAGCAATGCCTTGCTCTTGTCTTTGCTACACAAAAGCTAAGGCATTACCTTCTTCATGCTAAAACACATGTCATTGTAAAAAGTGACCTTCTAAAGCATTTGTTCTCCAATACCAACCTTGCTAGGAGGTTAGCAAAATGGGTGATGTTACTCTCTAAGTTTGACATAAAGTTTATTACTCAGAATTCAATAAAGGGTCAAGCACTTGTCGATCAATTGGCAGATGCTCCCTTGTCTCACTCCTTCTTGGGCTTGGATTTTTTTCCTAATGAGAACATTCTTGTAATCAATTACGACCTCGAATGGAAAATGTACTTCGCTGGGTCGAGAAGTTAGACTACCTCCAGAGCAGGTGTAGTTCTAATATCACCTGAAGGTAAGCCAATCCCTCTCTCCTTTCGATTGGACTTTCCCTGCACCAATAATATCGTTGAGTACGAAGCCCTTATTGTTGGCTTGCGTGCTGCGATTGCACTAAAAATAAGACATCTTTGTATACTGGGTGATTCTGAGCTTATTGTGAACTAGATTACAGGAACCATTAGGCTAAGCAAAGTAAGTTGTCTCTATACCGAGACCTTGCTTTGTCTTTGCTTAAGTGGTTCTCGTCCACGATAGACGGTGTCCCTAGGAAAGAAAATAGACATGCAAATGCCATGGCAAGCGCTGCTTCCCTAGTACCTTCAGATGAGGACACAAAAGAATACCACTTCATGGTTCAGGTCCTTCGGTCTCCAATTGTTTCCAATCAATCTGAATCTGATGCTTTTGTGTGTTCTCACGTAGACTCAGGAGAATGGTTTTCTAATATCTATAACTACTTGAAGACTGAAAACTTTCCCGATGATGTGACAAAAAACGATCAGACTCGTATACAAAATCTTTCAGTCTATTGTGTTGTTTTGTCTAATGTTCTCTATCAAAAATATTATAATGGCTTGCTTCTTCGATGTCTCACTAAAGCAGAAATACCCCTTGCCCTTAAAGAATCCCATTCAGGCTCTAGGGGTGGACACTTTGGTGGTAAATCCTTGGTGAGGAAATTGATACACATGGGGTACTTTTGGAAAACGATGGAACAAGATTCCTTTGACTTTGTTAAAAAGTGTTTGCAATGTTAGTAGCATAGTCATCTTATTCATGCACTTGCACAAGAGTTACAAAACTAGACCTCTCCTTGGCCATTTGGAAAATGGGGGTTGGATATTATTGGGAAAATATCACCTCCTTCCTCTAAAGGACATACTTTTATTATCACCGCTACAGATTACTTCACGAAGTGGGTCGAAGCCATCCCGCTTCGATCCACGAACGCTGAGGCTATTTGTAGTTTTCTTTTAAACAACATTATTTCTCATTTTGGATTGCTTGCTACACTTACTTCTGACAATGGTGTGCCATTCAAGAAAAAGGAAGTAAAGCAATTCTTGAAGAAATTTCACATTCAATATAGATTTTCTACACCATACTATCCTCAATCTAATGGTCAAGTAGAAGCATCTAATAAGAATCTTGAGTTCATTTTTCACAAAACAGTTAATAAACACGATAAGGATTGTCATATTCAATTAACATATGCTTTGTGGGCTTATCCCATGAGTGTTCATACAACGACAGGAACAACGCCTTACAACCTCGTGTATGGTGCCGAAGCTATTATGCCTTTAGAGTTGGAAATTCCGTCTTTGCGGGTTTCCCTTAAAAGATTAATTGACGACGAAACTTACCTAGCTAATCGTTTGCATCAATTAGAGATACTCAATGAGCGCCGATTATAGGTCCTCGATCATCTTAAAGCTTATCAATGATCATTATCCAGACAATATAATCAAAGTGTACTCTCTAGAACTTTCAAGATAGGTGACGTGGTTCTCTACGAGAATTAGAGAAATGCAAATGTGCTGCCTAATCAAAGGGGAAAATTCAGTCCTACTTGGTTAGGCCCTTACATTGTCATTTCCGTGTATGGTTCTGGTGCTTACGGATTATCATCTATGGATGGAATGCCTCTAAAAGAACCTATTAATGTAATGCATCTTCGTCGGTACTACGTGTAGTTTCCAATGTGTCATATGTGTAATGTTCATTCTTTAAGGGTTGTAGCATTGCATATGTTGACATTATTCATTAACACATTATGGAAAATAATTTTTGTGTTATGATATTATCGTGTGTGCGTGTTTCATACATACATGTACTCTATTATGTTGTGTATCCATGCATCACATTATATCTTTTTGTAGACAAAGATTTTGGCGCCTTAGGTTCTTTCTAGCACTTGTAGGGTTTTTCACCTAAAAGGAGAAAGATGGGCCAAAATGCAATGTAAACATTCAAGATTAATGCAAGGATGGATGAAATATGACTAAATACAATGTCCTAAATGCAATAAATTGATAAAGGAGATGGATTATTAATGCAAAACTATTGAAATGTAGGGTGTTTGAAAACACATTGTGATATGCAAACATGTGATAAATGACCTAGAAATGCAAACAAAACTAGATAGAAAGCTATGAAACAAAATGTGTACACCTAGAGGTTGAAAAATGATGGCATGAAGGTATGAAATCCTAAAAAAACTGTTGCAGAAGCCGATTGGGACACTTGTGCCAATCTGGGCGACTTAGTCCCAGATTTGGAAAAACTGCCGAAAAACCCGTTTCTACCAAATTGGTGTCTGAATTTGCAAAAATCACTGAAAGGAATGTACAGTGTGTAAGGAAATTCAAGGTGCGGAAACAACTCTCCTAATGTCAAAACCTCAAGGAAGAATGCAGACTCTTTAAAATTTTATAATTATAGTCCAATTAAGATGCACTTGAAATAGATAACAGAAACAAAGAATTAAACATACACATATGAACACCAGATATACATGGGAAAACCCTTACGGGATAAAAACCCACCACACCAAGAGAAGTCACTTTGTATTACAGTAATGGAGATTACATACAAAGATCGGACTTATCTTTCTGATATCAGTTTACAATAGCTTTCACAATGACCAACCTTGTACTGGAAACATTCAAGTTACAGTCTTCTTCAGAATAGAATTCACATTGATACACATTGAACTATACATTCAACAATCTATTGAACCGATCCTTCAAACCTGACTACTTTTGTAATCTCTGAGTATATCCATGATGCCCCTGTCTGTCGAACTTCCTCTCAGTAACGGCCGCAACAGTCCAATTGCTAGCGGTTCCCATTCGACTCTTCTAATTGGTCAAATACAAGCCACATAGGATAGTCTTCAGTTGGTCAAAGCATTCAACCTGTGTTGGCATGTCGGTGAGACACTAACTATGTCTCCCTGATGCCACAAGACTCAACCATTGATGTCGCCAAGAGTCATTACTATCGACAAGAGGTTACACTGAGTCCAGAGAGCTATCGCTAAGACTTATCGCTTTCGCTAAGAGATCATATCGAGCCTTTATGTTATACCGAAATGTTCAACAATTGACAAGACTTATCGCTTTCGCCAGGATAACATACCGAGGTTCAAAAGTTACTCTGAAGTGCTCATCTATCACCAAGACTTATCGCTATCACTGAGACGTTACTCCAAAGTCTTAAGACATACCAAACACCAAACAACAGTCTGCAAGACTTCTCTCCATCGCTAAGAGTTCTTAGCGAACCCTTAGTGCTACCCCGATGACTCCAAATGAATACCTATCGGTGAGACATCTCCATATCGACAAGACTTCATACCGAAGCGTATGAGTTACGCCAATGACAACATGTGTGACACCCTGTCGGCGAGACATACAATCTCGATAAGACTTCATACCGAGATAAGCCTTTCAGCCAAGGGTCTCCTCGACACCGCTCGTTGCCTAGAGTCTCCCCGATATATGATAAGAGTGGCCTGTCGGCCAAAGATCTCCACTCAGCAGAGGGTTACAACGATTTCCAAGAGTCACAACGATAGATACATTCGACATGACTGAAGCAAGGTCATAGTGACCATAACTGTTCACCAAGGTTTCAACTACTAGTCAGCCAGACACAAAGCATGTCACATCGACTTGGCTCTCTTAGAGGTTTCAGCTTGTGGGGTTGAGGCATATATTTCCAACAATCTCCCACTTGACGAAGATCACACAGGAACCTCCAGAGCACAAAAAAAATACTCAAATTCATGGGCACTAAGGCCCATCGAATTGGCACACCACCTGAACTTGTTTGTGCTCACTGGGTTCATCAATGCATCTGCAACATTCTCCAGAGTATCAAATTTTTTCAAAATGACCTTTCCATCCTCCACCATATCTCGTACAAAGTGGTATTATAAATCTATATGTTTCATCCTTGCATGGAAAGTAGGATTCTTTGCCAGACAAATTGCACTTTGACTGCACAGAAAATAGTTATTTGCCCTGCATCAAAACCAATATTAGAACACAAACATTTTAACCAAACTGCTTCTTTACAAGCATGTGTAGCTACCATGTATTCAGCCTCTATAGTGGACAAAGCGACTACAACCTGCCTCTTACTCATCCAACTCACTGCACCACCATTCAACATGAAAGTATATCCACTGGTGGATCTTCTGCTGTCAATGTCCCCTGCCCAATCAGAATCCACATAGCCTTGAATGCTGAGAGTCCTCTGTGATTCAACCAAGTTCCCATGGTAACACAAAGCATATTCTGAAGTGCCCTTCAAATATCTGAATACTCTTTTCACAACATCCCAATGTGTTCTTCCAAGATTATCCATAAACTGACTAAGTACTCCCACTGGTTGGGCAATGTCTGGCCTCGTACAGACCATTGCATACATAAGACTGCCAACCACACTAGCATAGGGTACACTGGTCATGTCCTCCATCTTAGTAGGAGATTTTGGACAGTCTTCAACAGATAGCTTCGTTCCCTGCAAGACTGGAACAACTAGCTGCTTGCAATCATTCATACAAAATATCTCTAGAACAATCTTAACATACTTACTCTGACTAAGCCAAAGTTTTCTATTCTTCCTGTCCCTAGTTATTTCCATCCCCAGAATATACCTTGCTGCACCAAGATCTTTCATTTCGAACTTAGCAGACAACTAACACTTAAGATTAGAAATCATTAGCTTACTCTTGCCTATGAACAACATATCATCAACATAGAGAGAAATAATAAGCACTCGATCAATTACAACTTTATAATACACACAATGATCAGATTTTGATCTTACAAATCCCAAAGACAATACAAAAGTATCAAAATTATGGTACCACATCCTAGGTGACTGCTTTAACCCATACAAAGACTTTTTCAACTTGCAAACCAGTTTTTATTTACCTTTTTCAATAAAGTGCTTAGGATGGGACATACAGATTTCTTCTTCAAGATCACCATAAAGAAATGCTGTCTTCACATCCATCTATTTGATCTCTAAGTCATACGCTGCTGCAAGTGACAAGAGAAATCTAATGGACGCCAGCTTAGCTACAGGAGAAAAAATCCCCCCATAATCAATTCCCTCTACCTGGGAATAACCCTTTGCAACCAACCTCGCCTTGTACTTTTCCACATTGCCATCCAGACCTATTTTCTTCTTAAATACCCATTTGCAGCCCAAAACTTTTCTGCCTTCAGGCAAGGGCACCAAACTCCAAGTATCATTCTTTTCTAATGATGCCATTTCTTCATTTATGGCTTCCAACCAAGAGTCTGAGTCAGACATTCTAAATGCCTCTTTTACAGTCCTAGGCTCATCAGTGCTAGAAATCAAAGCATAGGCACAAGTAGAATCTATCAAAGAGAACCCATACCTATCAGGTTGTTTTCTTTCACGAGTTGACCTCCTCACTGGCTGAGGCCGAGGTTGTTCTTCTTCTTCTGAACTTTTAGAATTGCTTGAGCTCTCCTCAGTTTCAAGTACATTTTGAATTTTCAATTTCTCTTTCTCTGGTGTAGGAGGAATTACAACTACATCCTTATTATTTTCTGACTTTGTCTCTGACTGTAGATCCAAGGTAGAAGACTTCAACTCATGAAATATTACACTTCTACTATACATAACCTTTTCCGTATTTGGATTCCAAAGCTTGTATCCTTTTATGCCAGCACTATAGCCAATAAAAATACATTTGACAACCTTTTTCTCCAACTTAGATTTTTTCTCATTCGACACATGCATATGCCTCATAGCCAAAAACACGAATGTGTCTCAAAGAGGGCTTCTTACTAGACCACGCTTCCAAAGGTGTTTTCTCAACAAGAGCATAGTTTGGAGAATGATTTATCAAGTAACATGCAGTAGCAACAGCCTCAGCCTAGAACTTCTCCTCCAAGCAAGCACTACTTAGCATACTTCGTGCTCTCTCCATTACTGTCCTATTGAACCTTTCTGCAACTCCATTTTGCTGTGGAGTATAAGGTGTAGTCTTATGTCTTTTAATCCCATGGTCTTTACAGTACCTCTCGAATTCATCAGAACAAAATTCATCGTCATTATTAGTCCTTAAACATTTGATTTTTCTTCCGTTCTGATTTTCTACAAGGTTCTTAAATTCCTTAAATTAGCTGAACACTTCTGATTTACTTTTCAAAAAATAGACAAATGCTCTTCTTGAATAATCATTAATAAACGATACATAGTACCTTGACTTAGACAAAGAAGGAACATTCACTGGACCAAAAACATCATAATGAATATAATCTAGCAAACTGGAAGATTTATGAGGACTGGAATAAAAAGAAACACGGTCTTTGTTTTCCATATATACAATGCTCACAAAATTCAAATTCAAGGTTACAATCATCAAGCCCCTCAACGGGTTTTTGTTCTTCAAGGTATTTAAACCTTTCTCTCCAATGTGGCCTAGCCTATGATGCCAGAGCATAGTCTTTTCTGTTGGAAGTTTAACTTCCATAGAGTTTACACAATTAGGAACATTTCCCTCTTTACCTCCATGAGTAGCTTTCTGTGACTTTACAGAGACACTGTTACATTGAACATCATGTGCATCCAGCTTGTACAAGGTACCAATATGAGCACCCCCTGCTAGCACCATTGAGCCTCTAGTCATCGTGCAACCATTTCCAAAGAACGTGACTTGCACTGTAATATCATTCAGCTTACTAATAGACAGTAGATTTTGAGCCAGACCTGGTATATGCATCACATCCTTGATTCCCTTCACTCTTCCATCAGGGAATTGGATTCTGACTCTTCCACGACCAACAATCTCCAAAGTTGAATCACTTGCCAAGTACACCTTTCCACCATCGTATTCTTCATACTTTGTAAACTAGTCTCTATGAGATGTCATGTGGAAAGATGCTCCAGAATCAATCAGCCAAACATCATCTGATGCCTGCATTGCTAACGCTGCAATGAAGGCGTCTGCATCACTCTGAGAAGAATCATTATCGGAAGAGCTCTTCTTCTTCTTCTTCTTCTTTTTCTCCTCTTTACAATCCTTTCGGACATGACCATGTTTCCCATAGTTCCAACACTTCACCCTGGACTTCTTGCCAGGAGACTTTGATCTCCCCTCTGATTTCAATTTAGATTTATTGTCCTTCTTCTTTTCTTTTTCTTTCGATCTGCCCCTAACAGCAAGAGCCTCCTTCGCCATCTCAAAAGATTTCCTTCTCATCTCTTTTGATAACAAAGAAGCAACAACATATTCCATCTTGAAATTCGATGTAGTATTCCCAATAGCCATGACCAGGTGATCCCAAGAGTCTGGCAAAGAATACAATAAAAGAATACAACAATCCTCTTCATCAATTTTCACACCAACAGATGTTAACTGTGCAATCAGCATGTTGAATGTGTTCAAATGATCAGCTACAGACCCTCCTTCTTGCATTCTCAAAGTGTACAACTTCTTCCTCAGGAATAGTTTATTCACCAAGGACTTCCCCTGATAAATAGATGCCAGTATCTTCCACAAGGAAGAAGCAGTCTTCTCTTCATGCACATTCAGAAGTACAGAGTCTTCCAAACAGAGCCTTATCAACCCCTTAGACTTTCTATCTGCAAGGTCCCAATCTTCTTGCTTCATGCCTATAGGTTTCGTTCCAAACATAGCAAGCCACAAATCATGATCCACTAGAAGATCTTCCATTTTGAGTTTCTACAACTCAAAATTGCTGCCATTGAATTTCTCTATTTCAATCTTTCCTGATGTGCTAGCCATCTCAATCTGTAATTCGAATTAACAAACTTCTACAAAACTCCCATTGAACAGAATTGACTCAAAAAACCCAACGTACCCACAAGGATAACACAACTAGCCAGGCTCTGATACCACTTGTAAGGAAAGCCAAGGTGCAGAAACAACTCTCCTAACGTCAAAACCTCATGGAAGAATGCAAAGACTCTTTAAAATTTTACAATTACAGTCCAATTAAGATGCACTTGAAATAGATAATAGAAACAGAGAATTAAACATACCCATATGAACACCAGATATATGTGGGAAAACCCTTATGGGAGAAAAAACCACCACACCAAGAGAAGTCACTTTGTATTACAGTAATGGAGATTACATACAGAGATCAGAATTATCTTTCTAATGTTAGTTTACAGCGGCTTTCACAATGACCAACCTTGTACTAGAAACATTCAAGTTACAGTCTTCTTCAGAATAGAATTCACACTGATACACATTGAACTATACATTCAACAATCTATTGAACTGATCCTTCGAACCCGACTACTTCTACAATCTCTGAGTATATCCATGACACCCCTATCTATCGAACGTCTTCTCAGTAACGACCACAACAGTCCAACTTCTAGCGGTTCCCATTCGACTTTTATGATTGGTCGAATACAAGCCACATAGGATAGTCTTCAATCGGTCAAAGTGTTCAACCTATTTTGGCATGTCGGTGAGACACTAACCGTGTCTCCCCGATGCCACAAGACTCAACCATCGATGTCGCCAAGAGTCATTACTATCGGCAAGAGGTTACACCGAGTCCAGAGAGCTATCGCTAAGACTTATCGCTTTCGCTGAGAAATCATACCGAGCCTTTATGTTATATTGAAACGTTCAACAGTCGGCAATACTTATCGCTTTTTCCAGGATAACATACCGAGGTTCAAAAGTTACTTCGAAGTGCTCATCTATCACCAAGACTTATCGCTATCACTGAGACGTTACTCTGAATTCTTAAGACATACCGAGCACCAAACAACAATCAACAAGACTTCTCTCCATCACTAAGAGTTCTTAGCGAACCCTTAGTGTTACCTCAATGACTCCAAATGAATACCTATCAGCGAGACATCTCCATATCGACAAGACTTCATATCGAAGTGTATGAGCTACTTCGATGACCACATGTGTAACACCCTGTCGGTGAGACATACAATCTCGATAAGACTTCATACCGAGATAAGCCTTTTGGCCAAGGGTCTCCTCGACACCGCTCGTTGCCCAAAGTCTCCCCGATATACGATAAGAGTGGCCTGTTGGCCAAAGATCTCCACTCGGTAGAGGGTTACAATGACTTCCACAAGTCACAGCGATAGATACATTCGACATGAATGAAGCAAGGTCACAATGACCAGAACTGTTCACCAAGGTTTCAACTGCTAGTCGGCCAGACACAAAGCATGTCACACTGACTTGGCTATCTTAGAGGTTTCAGCCTGTGGGGTTGAGGCATATATTTCCAACACAGTGGGACTAATTCGTCATTAGTGGTGACTTAGTCCACTTTTGTATTTCTGAAAATTCAAAGGGGAAATGGAAGCCCTTAGTTTGCACTTTGATTCTTTACATGTGTTCACTTCTGAAACTTAGGCCTGAAAGTGACTTTTAATGGATATTTTAGCTTTGCAAGCAAGGAGATGTCTTCAAGAAATTTGCAACTTAATCTTTAATGATTTTCAAACCCTCAAAGTGCCTAATTCTACAAACACACAATGAAAGAGAAAGAAATGGTGAATGTTAGGGCATGGGGGTTTGCCTTGGTCAAACCCCTTTTTAGGTAATTAAACCAAAATGAAGAAACAATGTAATGAAGCATGAAAAAATGGAGTTAATACCTTTCCACAATGATTGATCTTGAATTTCTACAACAAAAGATGAAGATTTTTCCCTTGAATGTCCTTGAAAGCTATCTTGATGACTTAGAATGTAAAAACCTTATCTTGCTTGATTTGAGAGAGAAGAAAAATGATGAATGAAAGATGACGAGTTAAGATGAGTTATGAATTAGGGTTTAGAGGCTTATATTTATAGGCAATTCACCTTATTTGTCCATTAATTTTATCCCCAAGGCCGACATGAAGGAAAAATAAACTTAAACTCCAAAATTTCCCACTTAAACCTCAAAAATAGACCAAATTGGACTAAGTCGCCGCCATGTTGGGCAACTTAGTCCCACCTGGTAGAGACTCATTCACCTAGATGGGCGACTTAGTCCTAGAGGGGCCCTTTTGATAGTTGGATTGTTGGGGAATAAGGAATTTCAGTTCTTATGTTGATTTCATCGGGTATTTGATCAAATTATGCCTTGAGATGCACAATATGGGGCCATAGGGGCCTATTAATGATGATGTAAAGGGTAATTAGGTATAGGGACACAAAGTTCAATGTGAAAGTGTGATTAAATACATTTTACACACCAAAATGAGGTCCACATAGCCTAGAAAGACACAACATCCAATGTGAATGTGTAGGACACATTACAACACTAGATTAAACTAAAACTTAATTTACAAGCCTTCTATATTGACGTGATAATGCATTTAAATACATTTTATATCATTGAATTAGGGAAAGATAGGTCCTTTAAGTCTAGAGAGGTGTGAAAGTATTTTGCAATACTTTACAACACCTTTACAAGACATCAATGAGTGCATTTTATTCAATTTACAAGGGTCCAAGACCTAGTGTGGATATGAAAACACCTCACAACACCAAATCAACGCCTCATTGAGTCCAATTTATCATTAATTAATCCTGAATCAAGCAAGCAAAAAGGGATACTTTTTTCGTGTCCACAGTTAGCCCCCACTTTAGTGAGAGGATGAACTTGCTTCAAAATCACACTAAAGCAGACATTCAAGAAGAGTCCAATCGTACCAATGCAGATGGAAAAGGATGACAAAGATCAAAGGAGGTTGCGCAAGCCCCCAGGATCCAAGATCCTAAGTCAAACCGACATGAGTGCAAAAGGACATGCACAAGGCGAATGATTTGCGAAAAAACAAGATACACGATCATGCAATGGAAAGAACTAGAAGGAAGGGAAAAGTGAAAATGAAAAGGTGGATCAAGCTTCGACCATTTGGCCAACCCGTTGTGGATCATATCTAAGCTGTTTGTCAAAAAATGCATACTCACTATGAGGTGACGAAACTCTAGACTATCTGCTAGGTGAGAAGTCCAAAAAGGTGAGACGCATACGGCCAATATGTTCTCACACACACACATGTGGCTATGGGGAAAATTTATGCCTTAGAATGGGCTTCCCGTTCAACCATACCAAAGTTATACCTATTGATAACTTTAATAAGGCGCCACAAAAATTATCTTTGAGCTCTATGAGGTAAGAAAAAAATTGTATGCTTGACACTCATAGACATTTGTCAATGTAAAATAGTGCAAGGAATGTTTAAAGGGATTTTTCTTAGTTCGTGCAAGGTATCATCTTAGGGAACATTGTGCCTAATGTCTCCAAGAGAGGAAATTGTAAGAAAGGACAAGTGCAATGTCTCAACCTGGGTAACATTGTACCTAATGTTTCCAAGAGAGGAAATCGCAAGAAAAAGAAAATCACACAATGAAATGTGAGTGTTGATGTATGCCACCACTTTAAAGTGGTTGCAAACACCAGTACTATGAGAAATTGCTTTAAAGTAGAATAAGAAAACATGAGAGCTTACTCAGAAAGCCCTATGCCAAGTCATGTGTTTCCTAGAAGCTACATTATAAAACATGGAGTATGTCATGTGTGATCCAACTTAAGGCATGTCATCCACATCCCAAGCTTTCTCGTATATGTTCATGAAAGGTTAAAGACGAGCCAAAAGAAACAGCAAAAAGTGACATACAAAGACAAGGTTGTCAAATCCCTTGCCCCCACTTAGTGTAGGACAAGGGTGAGCCGAATTGATTAATGAAATGCATGCTAGAGTGAAAATCAATATCAAATAGAGGAATTAGGTGCCCCCACATAAGGAAGAACACCAAACTCCTTAAGATGTTGGATTTTGTGACTTAAAGCCTTACATTCATTAGTGGAATGACCATGAACTCTATGATATGCACAAAATGAATTGTTGTAGTAACATTTCTTTCTAGTTCTTGGAGGAAGGGATATTAAGTGATCTTGGAGGAGTCTCGACAATATACCCTCTTGATCTATGGTAGAAGGTGGTCTTGTGGTTTTCTTGAAAGATACATCTTCCTTAGTATGAGTTGTCATACGTACCTACACAAGAATCTTTAGATTGCGAGATTTTGTTCTCTCCTTTGTAGGAGGGTGTAAAATCTAAAAAAATCAAATCATTAGTGTCTCGTGAGATGGAATTTACATTAAGAGAAGAGTTCATTTTTTGGTTCATGTTGTGTAAAGGATGACTTTCAAGACCACTAGTGTCAATGAGTTCAAGATGTACGACTATTAAGGTTGATTTAGGAGAATGTTGTGTGAGAGTGTTGATGTTGAGTGAACGCTTGGAAATTTCTATCAAAGGAAAATATCCAAGACCATGAGTTGTTTGTTGTGTGATAGGATCTATACGGTTGCGGATACCTTGTTCATTAGCACCACATCATTTTCCACTATATCCAAGTTGTTTCATAAGTTCATAACCTCATCCATAAATATTTTTCATTGCTTTAGGATCGGGTGGTTGTTCGTTGTTGTGTTCGTCAAAGTTTGTCTTGTAATTTGTTTCTTTGTCTAAAGTGGTTGAGATGGATTCTTTCGAAGGGTTGTCCAAGTTTTGTGTTGTCAGAATTACGTGTTTGTTTCCCTTAGTTGAATCTTTGTTTATGATCTTGTACTCGTCCATGAGTGTTGGTGTGAAATCTAAGGAACCCTAATCATCGTCTAATAGTTTCGTGTGTTGTTCAATATGTTGTTGTTGATCTTATTGTTGTACGGGTTCCACATGTGTAGGTGATGTTGATGTGTTTAATTGGTTTTCTTTGTGTTTCTCAAGCTGTAAGAGACTATAGGGCTCAGGATCGACATCAAGGGTGTGTACTTTGTTGTTGCAAATGTATTTCATTTTTTGATGAAGAGTGGAAGGCACACCATTCATTGCATGAATACATGATCCGCCTAAGATAAGATTATATGAAAGTTCATGAGGCATAAAATTTATTGGTGTATTCAAATTGGCCACTCCAACTATAAGAGGTACAATAATCACACCAAACAGTTTCTTTTCGACATTTTTAAATCCCTTAATGGATAAAGAATAAGGTTGAATGTTCGATTGATCAATGCCAAGCCTATCCAGAAGGCTCACACTACACACATTAAGGGTATAACCAATATCTAAAAGAGTTTTCTTTATCCCTGTTTGTTTGTATTGAGATATGATTATGAAAGGGTCACTCTATTTTTGCACTACCAAAGAGGAGAGTTCACTTTGGTGGAAAACAATGTCATTGTTTAGTCCTTGGATTATGGCTGCTATGTCAGTTGGTTGCACATTAGAAAGGATAGGAAATTTTTGTAAGGCCATTTGAAGCATAGTGTGATAGGTAGGTAATTTATAAAGGAGGTCCCATAGGGATATCTTTGCGGAAGTGCTCTTAATTTGTTCAACAAGATCATACTCCCTTAATCGAGGAGCAGGAGGCTCAATATAGAATTTTGCAAAGGTAAGGGGGTTGGGGTTGGTTGATGTGGTTGTGGATTGTTTCAAGTATTCTATGTATGAACAACGGTATTATGACTCAATTTATACAAAACATTGTTCATAGGTAGGTAAAGGACAAGTTCAAGCATATTTTGAGTTGAAGGTTTGTGTGAAGGTGGGTAAAGGATGAGTTCAGGTTGTTGTTGAGTTTGTTGTTTGTGTGAAGGGGGAAAAAGGATGAGTTGAGGTTGAATAATATTAACATCCCTCGGAGAATGAGAGTATAAAATGGGCTCTTCATCTTCTTCGAAGGGCATGATATCATTATTTTCAATGTTATCCTTGTCTTGCATCATGATATCCTCCCTAGGAGGAGATTTTTTAGGAGAATAACAAACCACATGTGCTTGACATTCGAGGGTTGTTTCTTCTAAAAGGACTTCGCCACAAGTAGGGGAAAGATCAATGATGGGATTATCAAGAGTAGGATGATGAGGAGAAGGTGCTAGTTGAGTGTCCATTGTCTTTAAGGTCTCATTATCTTGTTCGATATTATTTACCCTAGAAGGAGAGCTTGTAATGTGTTCATCCGGGTTGGAGTTTGTAAAGTGGCTTCATCACAAATAGGGAAAGCATCAAGAGAAGGAATTCTATGGTTTTCATGTTTTCCAATTAGATCCTCCCATAGGATAGGAACATTAGGGAAGGAAGGGATAACATTCTCATGACTTTTAACAAGTATATCTGCTAACACCAACCTATCCTCTTTGCATCGAGGAGGGATATTAGGAGAAGAAAAAGTTTGATTATCATGATTATGGAGACTAGGTAAGGTAATGTCTAGAAATGTTTCTTTTTTTGTTGTATGATCACCATGATTAATTATTGTGATGTCCTCTTCTTTAGTAAGGTTATGTCTAATAGGAGAGTTAAGAGGAGAGAAACAACTCAGGTTTTCAAAACTCTCATCAATTGGTTCTTGTAGCACTATAATATCTTCATCACAAGTGTGAGAGATAATAGGAGAATAAAAAATGTGATTGTTATAAGTATCCAAGGTTTATTTCACTAGAATAACCTCATCCACATAAGGGAAACTAGGAGAGGGATCAATGACAAACAAAAAGAGAGGGGAAAGGACCTCATATTCATATGCACCTAACAAAACTTTCTTACAACACACAATAAGATCTAAAAAGAGAACATGAAAGATGATAACTATAGATTTTTGTAATGAAAACATGATGTAATTACTATTCTACAAACTTGAAATGTAACCATGCTAAAGCAATCATGCAAAAGAGGAATGCAATTTTTCATATTTTAAGAATGACAAGTGACTGATTATGATATGTAACAATATGAGAATGCAAAATTGAAATTTAAACCATGCATGAAATGAGATAATGTTGGCTAGATATAATGAAATGCATGGTACAAAAAGTCAGCCAACTGATACAGATGGGTAAGGGCAACAAACGAAAGCTTAAAAACAGGGTTTTCAGATTTGTAAATGATAGTTTCAGGGCTGAACAGGGACTAAGTTGCCCAAGGTGGCGAATTAGTCCCAGTAGGGATTTTTTTTGATGGAATTTGATGGTATCTATACTGTTTAATGTAGACCTAAGATGTAAATGCAAAATTTTAGAGATTTTCAATGATTTAAGATGGAAAAATGCAACCTATATGGACTTTCACTAATGCAAAATTTGAAACCCTAGAATGCAACTTAACTAATGCAATATGCAATGCAAGCTAATTCTAGGATGATGAAGGAATCCAAAATTAGAAAAAAAAGTATTCTAAAGGCGGTTTCACCAAAATGTAGACAAAGATTTTGGCACCCTAGGTTCTTTCTAGCACTTCTAGGGTTTTTCATCTAAAAGGAGAAAGATGGGAAAAAATGCAATGTAAACATTCAAGATTAATGCAAGGATGGATGAAATATGACTAAATAAAATTTCCTAAATTTAATACACTAATAAAGAAGATGAATTATTTATGAAAAATTATTGAAATGTAGGATGTTTGAAAACACATTGTGATATGCAAACATGTGATAAATGACCTAGACATGCAAACAAAACTAGATAGAAAGCTATGAAACAGAATGTGTGCACTTGGAGGTTGAAAAAGGATGGAATGAAGGTCTGGAATCCTAACAAAACTATTACAAAAGTTGACTAGGACACTTGTGCCAATCTGGGCGACTTAATTTGGAAAAACTACCCAAAAACCTATTTCTACCAAATGGGTCTTTGAATCTACAAAAATCACTAAAAGGAATGTACAGTGGGACTAATTTTCCATTAGTGGTGACTTATTCCACTTTTGTATTTCTAAAAATTTGAAAGGGGAAATGGAAGCCCTCGGTCTGCACTTTGATTCTTTGCAGGTGTTCGCTTCTGAAACTTTGATTTTCAGGCCTGAAAGTGACTTTTAATGGATATTTTGGCTTTGAAAGCAAGGAGATGTCTTCAAAAACTTTTTAACTTAATCATTAATGATTTTCAAACCCTCAAAGTGCCTAAATCTACAAACACACAATGAAAGAGAAAGAAATGGTGAATGTTAGGGCATGGGGGTTTGCCTTGGTCAAAGCCCTTTTTAGGTAATTAAACCAAAATGAAGAAAAAATGTAATGAAGCATGAAACAATGGAGTTAATACCTTTCCATGATGATTGATCTTTAATTTCTGTAGCAAAAGATGAAGATTTTTCCCTTGAATGTCCTTGAAAGCTATCTTGATGACTTAGAATGTAAAAACCCAAGCTTGATTGAATTGAGAGAGAAGATAAATGATGAATGAATGATGATGAGTTAAGATGAGTTATGAATCAAGGTTTAGAGTTATATTTATAGGAAATTCACCTTATTTGTCCATTAATTTGATCCCCAAGGTCGACATGAAGGAAGAATAAACTTAAAATCCAAAATTTATTTCTCAAACCTCGAAAATAGGCCAAATTGGACTAAGTCGCCATGTTGGGTGACTTAGTCCCACCTAGCAGGGACTCATTCGCCTAGATGGGTGACTTAGTCTGAGAGGGGCCCTTTTGACGGCTGTATTGTTGGGGAATAAGGAATTTTAGTTCCTATGTTGATTTCATTGGGTATTTGATCAAATTATGCCTTGTGATGCATAATATGGGGCCATAGGGGCCTATTAATGATGATCTAAAGCGTAATTAGGTCTAGGGACACAAAGTTCAATGTGAAAGTGTGATTAAGTACACTTTACAACACCAAAATGAGGTCCACATAGCCTAGAAAGGCACAACATCCAATGTGAATATGTAGGACACATTACAACACTAGATTAAAGTAAAATTGAATTTACAAGCCTTCTAGATTGATGTGATAATGTATTAAATACATTTTATATCATTGAATTAGGGAAAGATAGGTCCTTTAAGTCTAGAGAGGTGTGAAATTCTTTTACAACACTTTACAACACCTTTACGAGACATCAATGAATCAATTTTATTCAATTTCCAAGGGTCCAAGACCTAGTGTGGATGTGAAAAACACCTCACAACACCAAATCAAGGCCTCATTAAGTCGAATTTATGATTAGTTAATCTTGAATCAAGCAAGCAAAAAGGGATACTTTTTTCGTGTCCACACTTTTAAGGCAATTAGATCATTATTAAATTTAATTAACTTACATTCATGTGTGTTCATTAAATCATGATAACATCTAATGTAAGCATACATCCATATCATCCATAACATCAACATACATGAAAGTAAAGGAACATACACATCAAAGTACACAATGCCATAATATTGGAATCAATATCTCGCATATGCATATATATCAAATGTCATGTACATGTATTGGGCCACTATCATCAAAAAATGTGTGGCTACTAAATATGTGTATCAATGTCTATACAAAAAGATCCACAAATATATGTCGTAGCTACAAAACTAATGTACAAAATGGAGCTCTCTAAGGTTGAGGCCTGTGACTCCTAGAACCCTCTAGTTGTGGTTGTGGCCTGGGAAGGGGCTACATAGTGGAGACAAATTTGGAGTGGTGGGAGCACGATATAGACAGAGCTGCATGCATCCCCTTGATCTCTCTTTGAAGGGAGCATATCTGCATTTGCGCCTGCAACAACTCTTGCTACAATTGCTGATCATCTTTCGAGATCACAACTACCGGTTGACTCTTGAGGTCATCAAGATGAATTTGAAAGGAATCAACGCCTGCTCAATGATCTTTTCCCTTGTCACGGCCGTGTCTCACTTTGTGAGTGCTGTTCACAGCTCCCTCGACAGTTGGTCATGTTGTCCCTGTGTTGTGGTGACATCATCTATCCTTTGCACCACCTCTGCTCGTGCTTCCTCATATGCAATCCTGAGATGCGCTACTGGCTCAAAAAGGTGGACATGTCTTGCTGAGGCTAGCTGATAGGCATCTAGAGTTGTCCCTCGAATAGGCACAAAAGGGGCCACCTCTGATATGCACTGGGTAAATAACCTAATTCACCCCTGAGTATCCACTACAACCACAGAAGCAAAGGGTATATTAGTATCACAAAGTATAAAATTAAAACATGATATGTATATACATGAGATAAAAAGCCAAAATTTTTGAAATGAAACAACATAAATAACTACCATACTTGGGTCCCCTGGCTGCTAGAATGGGTCATGGGGAGGAGGTGAACTCAATCCTACACCATCGGTGTCAGAAGATACCCTAAATGTGGCAAGGGTTGGTGGGGCTGCTGAAACAGGTGTAGCTGGTGGAGAAGATGACATCCTCCATTGCCTCTTAGATGTCAATAGTGTCGCCCTAGCCTCCTACTCCTCACTGTCGCTGCCTCTGCACCCCTACCTCAACCTGGCTGGCTGTGGTGGAAGGTTCCCTTGCAAGCCCAAATCCTCCCTAGGGGCATCTGCTAGGAAAACTAGGGTGGGACGATGTGCTGCCCACCACATCAAAAAATATTGATCCACGTTGACGTCATCTAATGTGCCCATAGGTGGCATGTTAGTGTCATCAGTGTTTTCATCAGAGAGGTCTACATTTGCAAATGTAGGGCACAGATGGTCCTCTGGCCTTGCCATGCTCCACACAACTAGGGTGTATGTTAGCACAGGAGTGGGAATGGTCTGAACCCTTCTATACTGCCGCATGACCTTTGCTCCAGTAATATGGCATAATAATATAATTTGTGCAACTAAGGATAAGTCAATCACACTGTAGGTTTTAGAGGAACCTTCGATCATCCACCCATTGAAAGGCTCGGTAGGTTCTCCATCCTATTCGATCTAGCATCAATGTGTCCAACTGTAGCCACTAGAAAATCAAGTCGCCGTGCCTCCACTGCCATGTAAGTTTGTACCAATGGGCCATCATGATAGTGTAGTTCTACACCTGTGAATATCTCTCTAGCCTTGTGCACATGATGTGGGCGAATTCCCACACTTGAAGAAGTGTGCATGTTGTGAGGCTGTGGTACTCATAATGAACGTACCAGCCGAGCTCCTGGTAAAGGTGCACCAGCATGCTGCGCACCTAGGTGAAGATGGTACACTCCTCCATCATTGCTCTGATGGTGTGGAAAAGGCACCAGTGTAGGTGAGAGCCTCATGCATTGATGGTGACCCTCATGGCGACTGTAACTAACATGATGCGATACAACAGAGGGGCAGTGGTCTGAGTCTGGTTGAACCACCAGGTGTAAATGTGCTCAGTCCTGTCCTTGCCGTCTGTCCGATCGAAGTAGTATAAGACATCGTCTAATCGCTCTTGTGCTGAGCGTATATCATCGATCACCACCCGTTGACCATGGATGGGGAGCCCGAGGATGCGGTAAACATCCTCCAATGTGACGGTCATCTCTCCAATCAATAACTGGAAACTGGAGGTCGTAGCATCCCATCGCTCCATCAACACCATCAACACATGGTCATGATAGAGCATCTCTGGCATGGTATATATATGCTAGAGCCCGACCCGTTGTAAGTGTGTGACCTCATCATTAGTTAAATGATCCCTTTGGTCTTGTAGCAAGAGAAGCACCCAACCTTCAAGATGCTCCCTGATCTCTAGGTAGACCTGTGAAAGAAAAAGAAAATATTTGTCAATACATAGAAAATTGCAAAAAATTCTAAGTAAAAAATATTAAAAGATGCATGCGTGCCACACAAATGCCTATGCACTGTGCAAGCGTCCTAGTCACCATTAATGGCGCTGGGATGACAATGCGCTCCTTAAATTAATGTGTCCTCGGGATGCCAACATGCACCAAAGAAATGTGCACACACCTAGGACACCTTTGCACCTTGAAATCCAAAAACAGGCAAAAAATGACTAACAAGGAGGTTTTAGGGCCTACTTGGTCAACCTAGATGCCCTAAAAAATGTTTGCATGTAGCTGGTCCAGCCTCAAAACCTCGTCTACTTGGAATTTTGATGACTTTTCTCTCATAAAATTCAACAAAATCCTCGCAATGAATAGTGCAAATGACCCTTCTTAGGAGGGGGCATATAGTCACCTCTTTACCATATTTTTCTTTTGAAGCATCAAATTTTTCTTGACCATTCTTCTCATTATTGTAGCTTCTTCTGATTTTTGAAACTGACTTAAAATTGAGTTTTGTAGAAAATAATCTCGTGCGATATCTCACAACCAGGTTTTCACTTCTCACTGAGCTAGTTGCTAGGGGACACCTTCAGTACCAACTAGCTCAACCTCGGTGACCTGTGAGGCACTCTTTTTTGACACACAAATCCATAAAATTTTAAAGTTTGGGTGAAATTTTTCTTCTCTACTTTAGTGTGGCTGATTTTTTCCAAAATCGAGCCAACTAAAGTGGGGGAAAAATGTAATGTCGTAGAATTTCACCTAGGGGAAATTCTACATTTTAGTACTTTTTCCTAGCATTTATGACACCTAAACTCATTAATGGCAAAAATCGCATGGGTCAAAATTTCACAATTCTAGCTCCATGTGGATCAATGGTGAAGCGATAACACCCTGATGACACATCTATCAAAAACTTATGCTTTGGCCACCTGTGTAGCTCGCTAGTGTCCTAGTGGTTTTCCACATTTAAAATGAAGAAACTCGAATCTTGACTCTTGACACATGTCCTAGCAGTCAGATTTTTGGGTGTAACAACTCTTTGCTGCCTTGCATGCAACAAAAATACCTAATTTTCTCTCATTTTGGGGGTTAACTCATTTGATCAAGCTCTCTCTTCAACTCTACTCTTGAATATCTCTCATTCTTGACAAGCAATACTTCTACAAGTGAAGCTCTTCCAAACCGAGATCCCTCCAACAACCAAATCTCTCTAGCAAGAATTCAATGGTGCATCTGTGTGTTCCGGAGGGGGCTAAGGCCTATTGGTAACACTCTCTTAATATTTCCAATTTGCATCATCTTGTTCATTTACTACTTGGTGGTGCGGGTTCTACTCCTAAATCGGGTTTTACTTTCACCACTCCCTTTGTCCATTTTGGTTACACTCTCTTTCCATCTGGCTATTCATGGAGGTGGGAACACCAAAGTGGGGTTCAGACTTTGACACGCCCCTATATAGCCCCAACATTTTCCTCTTGTTCGTTTTGTGTTTAGGTTGTGAAGCATAGCTTGGAGTGAAGAATTGAACATTCGGTTGTAAGTGTATGAACCCCAATCCTAATACCTACAAAACAACATGAAAAAACAAATTAGAAGGTGAAATGCAAGAAAGAAGAAGGATTCATCAAGAAATTCATTCGAATAGAAAAATATATAGAATATGAAATGAAGAACACAATGAAATTTAAAAGCATATCAAATCCTATTCTAAAGCAAACAAACTCCTAATCTCTTGAGGGAATCCGTGCCAATTTGATGTGAAAATTGGCCCTTTCCCAACTCCTATGATTCAAGATTGATGTGTGATGAAGAGTGATCCACTTTGTTGATGCTTGATGAGTGCTTCAATAGAAAAATCTGCATGAACTCAATGATAATGGATGAAAATTGCTAATGATTTGAGCATAGTAAGTTTACTCAAATTGTGGATGATCAAATGAGGAGATTACCCTCTTATTTATAGAATGGGAAGATGTAAGAATGTCGAAAATAGAGAAAAGTGGGACTAATCTTCAACAAATGAGAAGAAGCCACATGTCACCTTGTGAATGGTTGAAGGATGTGCAAGTTTTAAAGAATGTGTCAATAAATGCATATATTTGAATTTTGAAATTGTTGAAATGACATGCAAGAGGGAAGGAAGAATGCATTGAATGCCACTTTGCTCAAGGCAAAGGAATTGTAAGAGAGAGTAAATGCCTTGTTGGAAGGACTCATCCCACTTGGATTTTGAATTCAAACTTGGGGAATATTCCTTAAAAGATGCCTTGTTGAAGGAAAATAGAAATTTAATAAATCAATTAAATCTATTTTTATGTGCAAGTGGCAAAAGATGGAGGATGGGACATGAGGAGAGATTAAATTAATCCAGGTTGATTAATTTAATGAAGGGATTAAATGATGTGACCTTTTTGACTTAAATCTGTGGATTTATTTAAATCAAGTATGAGAAGAATGTGATAAAGGATTAATTAAATAAGGATTTTTGATTTATTTAATTAAAAGAGATGATGTTATATTAAACTAAACAATGTTTTAATTTATTTAATTTAATAGATAGAATTTAGAGATTTAATCAAATAAAATTAATTATTTAATTAAATAGGATAATTAGATCAAAATGGTTAATTTAATTATCGAGAAAGAATGACTTAATTAGATAACTGATTTATTTAATTAAGAGAGGAATATTGATGAATTTAATCAGATAAAGGTATTTGATTAAATAGTTAGACCAAAGGATGATTCAGGATGAAACAATGTTAGTGGTGAGGATCAGGTGTCCAATGCCAATCAGTATATTTTACGTGTCTACATTTTGCCCTTCTTTGAAGCAATGCATTTGTTGCGTTGGTTCAAAGAATAAATGGTCTCGATCAAAGCCATTTTTTTTTTGTTTTCAAAATCTTTCCCCACTTTTTCTCGATGAGAGAAACATGCCAATATATTTCCCCTCGAGAGATTGGACGAAAATTTTGATTTTTGGGTGATCTTGCGAAAAAAGAGGATAAGGTGCCCAATAGGTTCAAAAAGGCTCTAGGAGGCCAAAAACGTGTCTAAATGCAATAAAACGATGTAAAACAGGCCTCAACTGGACAAAAAATAGGTTCAAGTGTCCAAAAACCTAGTAGGATAGCCAATTGGGGTGAAAAAACCCTAATTTTCAAGCTTAAAAAGGCTCTGAGGGGTCACTTTCAATTCATTTTCACACACAACCCTCTAGTGGTTTTGAGATTTGAGCTCTGACCTCGTGACAATATGGTGCAACAATAGCTCCCGATGCACATTTCCGATCGATACCTGACATACCAGTGGCCATCCAGCATTGGGGCACTAGTAAGTGATCCTTACTTGAGCTTTATTTCTCATTTTTGTGCTTATTTAATGTGTTTAAAGTTAGTTGTTCTGCAACGACGCTATATAACACTGCTAAAAAATCAAACTGCACCCCTCAGTGTAAAATTGCGCTGCGGCAGTGGAGTTTGGAGTTTGAAAACAAATTTCAAACTCCGATGCTCACACCCCCACCAGCGGGGTCATTTCAAAGTGCGACGTGGCGGTGGCCTTTTAGGTCAGAATCTTCTCAAACTGCGTTGCTCGGCAAAAAAGTGCACCAAAGAGGTGCACTTTCGACATTTCATGTCCTCCCAGTGTCGTAGTTTGAAAAAAATCAAATTGCGGCACCTTCACGGATAGCGACGCTGGAGTGATTTTTGGATGCTCGAGATGAATTTTTTCAATTTTTTTAACATGGTGACCCTTCCTGATGCAGGACGTGGTGAGGGAGCTCTATTCTCAGGAGCACTGGTTGCGGGAGCTCTTTAGTTACTTGCGAGACCTTAGTGATAGAGAGTAGGATTGATTATGGGACATGGGGTTGTGGCACATCACATACGCAATGTTTGTGCACACTCACCTTGGGATGATGTCAGCGCTTGCCGAGAGATGGCACAGTGAGACCTCATCCTTCCACCTTCCTACCGGTGAGGCCACCGTCACCTTAGAGAATGTGTGGCACATCCTGATATTTCTGATTCATGGTCAACGCGTTATCTTTGATATGGATGTCGGGTGGGATGCTTGTCACACAGTCCTTGCTACAGAGGACATTATCTATTGCGAGGGTCATATTGAGCTTGAGCGTCACAGGGCTCTGGCCTCTCCCTTATGCTTGGTTGTTGCGGCCATCATCTCAGGTCCCTTTGCCCTAGATCAGCGAGGCCGGTACTTCAGTCTTGGTTGGGGACTTTGTTGGGAGCGCATGGTGATGCACGACAGGCCTACTCATTTTTCTTGGGGGCCTGTTCTTCTTGCTTCACTGTACAAAGATTTACACAAGTACATCTACCTCGATGGAAGAGCACTTAGGGTAGGTATTACACTCCACGTATGGGCATGGGAGCACATTTTTGTTCTTTAGCTGTGAGTCGTTGCAGTAACGATGGGGCTTGATGATCCCCTTGTGTGGAATTACAGAGGTGGTGTGTCCTTCACACATACAGGAGAGCATGGGATTCCCTATTGGACGAGAGTCCTAGATGAGATGCATGCTTTTACATGGTGCCCATACCTTGGTCGGCCCGGATGGGCTGATGATGCAGAGTAGATCTTCTTTTCCCGTCAAGATCAGTTTATGTAGGGGCGAGAGCATACCATGGTGGAGAGATACCTGCCTAGGCGTGTCCAATGCCAGTTTGGTGAGATACAGGACCGACCCGATGATGATTATGTTGCTATATTTTCCCACACTATATCATAGGCTTCGTGGGGGTGATACATTCCTGCTTCCGAGGCCATAGACAACTTTTGACAGTTGGTGGCCTAGCCATGGGTATACGATCAGGGGCCTGCAGATCTAGGCATTACATAGGAATACAGAGACTGGTTCCACCCTCCCCTATGGTTGACAGTCCCAGGAGCACTTTTTGTTCAACAGAGGATGAGGGGTAGAGGGGGAGGATGAGGATGGAGAGACGGGGCCCAGCAGGATTAGCCGGTCAGGCCTCTAGTTTAGCTAGTTCAGCCACCTCAGGCTGACGTTTAGATGCAGGATCAAGAGTAGGTGCCAGGTAGGCAGTAGGATCAGGAAGATGCACCACCACGAGCTGGGGGTGAGGATCAACCTTAGGTACAACCTCCACGAGCACAACTAGTAGGGCAGGTGGATCCTCGAGATACATTGATTGCGTAGCTACAGGCCCAGGTTCAGACCTTGACAGGGGAGAGGGATCAGGCCAGGGCCGAGAGAGACTAGGCTATTTTGCAGAGGCAGGCCGCAGAGCTACAAGCAGCCACAAAGATGGGCCAGAGATAGCAGTTGGAGAGCATGGAAACCTCCTCCTCTCAGAGCACAATTTCCCTTTGATCTTATAGGGAGGCTGTCTGGGAGGTAGACTACTATCGTATGCATTACCATCAGGCCGTTCCCAGAGCAGAGTGGGCCTTAGATTACTCACAGCGAACCAACCACAAACTAGTAGAGGGTCATGGTGACAGGGGCAAGGGCAATAGAAGGGAGGGATAGGCCTTATTTTGATCGAGACACCATTTTTTGTGCCATATGGGCTCATTTTGTATAGCCTGATGGGCCTTTTTGTACTTATTGACACACATGTACAATGATCCAATTATTTTGTACTATGACAATTACCCGATGATATATATGAGATGATGATTTTGATATGATGTGTATCCTTTATTTATACATTTATGGATGGTTCTATTTCTATATGCTATGCAATCATGGTATGGTGTTATGCGATGTATTTCTTTTCTGATGATGTATGCATTAGGGATATATCTTATATTATGCTGTTTATTTATGATATGTAATATGGATGGATAACGATGATGATATGTGATATGAAATCTAATATGCAAAATGATATGGAGATGATCTATGGTGTATACACGAAATGATATATGAATCATGCTTATAAAGTGGTTATGGATTTTATGTTCCTATTATGCTTTGAATGTATATAATGGTATGGAATGATTTATGCAAATTGAATGCGAAAAATGATTGTTACATGGTTGTTTATGAGGTGTTTTATATAATATGGATGACTAGTGGATGATATAATGCGATGTAAATGTAATGGTTGTGTTTTTATATGATGTGTATTGATGATATAAATGAGGTGGTTTTTTAAGATGCTTAGAATAACAAATATATTATCCTAAACATGTTAAATGATAATGTAATGTATGTGATGCATTTAATGTGATGTGATTTAATATATGAAATGATATGTTAATGCAAAGTGGTATGATGATGTTTAATGCAAAATGAACGTAATGTGGGAGATGAATTTATGATGTTTATGTAATGTGAATATGCAAATGGGTTATCTATAATGCTCATGTACCTATTATGTTTGATTATGCAATAGGTGGTAATGTGAAACGGTTATGAAATGTTTATGCAAATGAATGTTATGCAATGGTTCATGTGATGAATGCAATGTGATGGAAAAAGTGGATGCAGTGTAATGATAAAGGGATGTGCTTATTTATGGAAAATTCTTATAATAACATGTTTATATGATAATGAAAATGCAATGCATGTGTTTCCTACATGATATGTTGATGCAGTATGTTAATGAATTTTTGGATGCAGGATCGACGATGATCCTGATGATAATGATGATGATGAACTATCATAGTACCTTGTTAGTGTGATGAGCAAGAAGGGATGAAAGAGAAGGAGTCCTTTCAACCAGACACAAGATGATGAATATGCAAATGATGATGACTACTTTCCGAGGAGTTGGGATTTTCAAAGGGCCAATTTTCTTATTTTTGATGGCACATGTGGTACGATGCATCAAGGTATAGAGAACCAGGATGACATTGTACCTAATGTGATGGACTTTTACTTGACAATAAGATAGGAGTATCCTTGTTCACACCTGACATACGAAAACCTTACTAGGATGCACTTCAGAAGTTTCAAAACACCTCAGACCAAAAAATGGAAAGGTATAACCTATCAATGCAATAGTCAACAAGTTTTCCAAAACACCCTCCATACATACCTATCAAATCAAGTATTCGCCAAGGTTATATTACAAGAACGTCCAACAAGCACAACAGATAAAAGATATTGATCATTTCCCCATTCCTATTTCTCTAAATCCTCTATTCAGATATCATCGAGAAGTCCTTGGAATGAGCACGATAAGATAAGTAAAAAAGATAAAGATAAAGTAAACAAACAAGTTGATGTTCTTCAATACCGCTAACCAAAAGGGGATGTGTTTTTAAGGATAAGAACCGAAACTGTTGCCAAAAGATAATGCCCATTGTAGGAAGGATATATCCTAGGACATGTTAGTGGATGGAAGCACGCCATTTCATTTATCCAAAGTGTTCTTTCAAATGATTGATATGGGACCAATTGGATGATGGGCTACCGACACAAAGAGATGGCCAACTTGCTTACGTACTGACTTAGACTTGAGACTTGACGTTTTGAGTTTTCACTTTTTATCGGCTAGACTTGCTTCTGATTATCTTACCAAAGGTTGAGGATGATGATCGTTTATTATGAGTGTTGTTATTGTGAGTGAAAGCGAGATGAGACAAATGTATTTCTTTAAAATATTTGGATTTTTTGGATTTTGGTGATGTTTTGAGGCTATTTTTGGTATTTTTGAGATTTTTCAAATGTTTTGATTTTCCAATTTTTTGAATGTTTTGGGGTTTTCCAAGATTTTGAACAGGAGACTAACCTAAGGACCTATCCTAGGGGCCTCGGGGGATGATCAAAAGATGAGCCTTTCCTACGTTATACACGCAGAGACCACGTAGTTTGATTGACGACTTGACCGATTTACAGATGGTGATATACATGATGAAATGTCAGTTTATCATGACAGAATCCTAAAGGACTGATCTAAATGTCTTGGGGGATGATCAAAGATCAACCTTTCCTACGTTCAAGGCTCAGAGACCCGTAGTTTGATAGGATGACTTTGTTTTTGACTTTTTGACTAACTTTTGACCTATTTTGGGATTTTGATATGTTTTGAATGTTTTTTGGATTTTGTTGATTTTTTGATGTTTTTGGATTTTTTGATGTTTTGATGTTTTTGGATTTTCTGATGTTTTGACTTCAAGAATATACATGAATATGATCCAATGATAACATGCCCCCAACATGATGTAATATATTACTTTGATAAAGGAAGGACAAACTGACCCCGGGAATGGGCCAAGTAGTACTAGGAGGGATCATGATACAAACACAGGACCAAGCTATGATGTAGATGCAGGTGGATGAGTGATGGATGGAGATTCAAATGCAATGGATGATGGAAGTGTAATGGATGGATATTGTAGAGCAAGTCGTAAAGATCCCAGTGGATAAAAAAGTGCTTATTGACACAAGGCACCTATTCGCCAGGTTTTCACCAAGGTACCTACCCAAAGTGCCACCAAAGTGGTTTTCATTAGAGGATGATTTCTCTCTTTAATATTTTCCATCCTTTTTCTATTGTTTTTGGATTTTTGGATTTTTTGCTTTTTTTTTGTTGTCACCAAGATGCCTGTTTTCTAGGTTTTCACCAAGGTATCTGCTACCCATTTTTCACTCATTGGTTCAAAAGGGTAGAATTTGTTTTAAATTGGAGGAATATAAGGTACATTTTATTATCCTCCTTCATCACATTCAAATGTATAAATGAAAATCTGAAAAGATTACAACTACAGACCATTACATTCATACATACACATGTAATAGAGAAAGATTCACGTATTTCTGAAAATGCAATATTTATTGAATGTGATAAGATACATGTGTCTCACACAACAAGCCGTGAGACTAACTTTTCCTTGATACATATAAAGGTAAATCAATACATGAATAAATGAAGGAAAATAAATAAGCATGTAGAAGGGATGACCAGTCATTGCTTGAATGACTAGTTGGGGTTTGTTTCATTCTAATGTTGTCCTCGTTGCTTGTCCCTCCTAGTTTTCATACGATCCTGTTCCTGCAACAGTCAAAGCAATGTGTTAGAATTATACTCTAAGTAATGAAAAGTCATAACCATACATGATCATTTATGTTATCCATCTATACATGTATCGCCTTATCTCCATGTGCATCAAAAGATCAATGAATGCCTCAGGTGTCTAGGAAAACCATTTGGTCAACGTACACACAAAAGACAATCATTTTTCCTAACTTGTTTGTTCCGTGTGTAGCTACAGGTGCATATGACTTAAATAAAATGTGAGTGGAGATAAATGTGGCTCCCATGAGGGTTGAGCCCAGCTTATAATCATAATACAAAAGATATAGTCAAGATCATGAAAAGAACAATAAAGGGAATGCATGCTCAAATTGTGTGTGATGACCGTACCATGGTATTTAACAGTCAAGTCTCATACAGGAAAGTAAAGGCTCAAATGACAGTGGATAAAAGTGCAGGGATAGTGATGTTAATCATCAATATGAATAGTAGAAAACATTTTCCATGTATGGCAGATAATAGAGTATGAGAATACAGTTCAATACCCCTTATAAACCTCACACAAAAGACACAATTTGTAGCCAGGGAAAATCATTCTTACAGTCAAATATTATAATGCTTTTACAACGCCATCCAGAAAAGGCAGATTAGGTGTGACATTTCAGCCTCAATAAACAATGAGTCATATATGTTGACACTTTATCAGATATAATCATGTGGTATTAGTCTTACAACCATAATTAAGTGAACCATCGATCATTTAGAGTAATTAAAGGAAACAATACATGGGGTATATTCTAATAACTAATAGTGGTAATGGCATCATGTGTAATGAGATTATAACGTATTAAAGCCTTTTTGAATAAAGTTGCATCAAATCTGAAAGTCAAATCAGCAAACATGTAATTAATTTCCTGTAGGATCAAATAGTGATCTAGTATGGCAGCATGCTAAGGAAGGTGTCTTAAAATATGGAATGATGAAATAGTAATATGAGATGCCTATTGTACAAGACAGTGAGATCCAAGGTCAACATCTTCACGAGGAAAATCATATAAACAAATTATGGTGCTCTTTTATCTATTTGAGCTTATGAAGTGAGCTGAAGAAATGAGCCATACAAATTTTAGTTGAAAATGAATGGCAGTGACCTCTCCAACAAATGTGATAGTCACTTATGATGATCACAAAGACAAATGTAGGCTGAGTCATGCCCTTTTCAGAATAAGGAAAAGATATTATGATATGAGGCAATAAGAATGACAGTGCAATCAAATGCTTCAGGAAAAGACATCCACATGTTTTCATTGCATTTAAATTTACAAGGAAAAGTTTTGATCGTCGCCCATAAACTGAAAATATATCAAATGGAGGCTGTCACGAGTTTCATTTAAACCCAAAAATTGCAAATAATGAAACCCAAAATTTTAAATGGACTCTGGGTAAAGTTTCAGAACTTTTAAAGCAAACCCAGATAGATTTTTATTTCAGAATCTAAGATGATCTCTTTGGCCAAATCATGATCTTCTTAATGGAGAAATCAAAACTCAGAACAACCATGGTGGAATGGAGAGGATACTTCAAAACAAATGAACCATGAGATTCACAGACAAAGATCGAGCATAGAGACATCTTCATCATGAACATGTGGTCGTAACCATTTAAGTCAAGGCCTTTTGATATTCTAATTGTAGACATCTAAATTTGGACACTTAATTTATCCAAATTCATCCCCTTTCGTCTTATTTTCGTTAATTAAGTAATACTGCTATTATTTAATTAATATCTTTAATTCTGCCAAATCCCTAAGGTATTTAATCAATAATACCTTATCTCTTTAATCCCCCTTCCATCAATTGAATTAAATAAATATTCCATTTATTTAATTCCCTTCATTCACATCCTCCATCATTTTTTATCTTATCCTAATCCATCTTCTAATCTCATCATTAAGGTGTGCACATGCCTAATCCTTGATTAGGATGTGTCACATCCTCCAACTTTTGCAAATTGGCCTCTAATCTCTCTTAGCCACCTAACCTTCCTCTAACCCCTCATCAACTTGTCTAATCACCCCTTTAGTCAACTCTTCCCATCCCCCAAGGAATTTTTAATTCCTTTTGTCTTCCCAAAGTCCTTTGAGGAATTTTTAATTCCACTCTCATCTTTCAAGGAATATTAAATTCCTTTTCTCTTCCCCATGTCCTTTATGACATGTGTCCTTGGTCAACCTTATTAAAGGCCTTCCCTTTTGGACAAGGCACTCCACTTCCCTATGTGAATTTTTAATTCACATTTAATCCCCCAATGCCCCCTTTGGAATTTAAAATTCCTTCCCTCTTCCCCATGAGAATATTTGAGGAATTTTTAATTCCCCACTTGTCCTCTCACCCACATGGGGAAAAAGACCTCCTTTATGAGGAGATCTTGTCCAATCCCAAGGTACTTTGTACCCCCCTCCATGTCATGTACCATCCTTCCACCTCATGTCCACTTCACCTTTTAGGGCTATATCACATGCCACATGTTAAGATGTGAGGGCTTGTGAGTTCTCAACTCACCTTAGCCCTACATCTTGATATTTGGTGGCTCAATCTTGGCCATCCATCTCCTCTAGAAATTCTCAAAATTCCTATAAATACCCCCTCTTTTCTCTTATTTTGGGGAGAGATCATTTTGCTAGCCAAACTCTTGCAATTTTATTTCTCAATCTATACTTAGCCATTTTCATCCATCTTTGTTCAAGCATCATTTGCATCTCACATCTCACATCTTTTCCATCAAGGAGCATACACATCAAAGATCGAAGGGCCAACCAAAGGATCGATTCAAGACAAGGTATAAGGTTCCATTTGTTGCTTTTATCTTGTGTTGATTCCAACTTAGGCTAATCTTGAGGTGTAGGTTGTTTTGGTTTTCATTTGCACTCTTTAGTTTGCTGCTCATTTTCTAACGCATATATTCGACCTATCACACTAATAAGGAGGAATAGATGTGCACAAAAGTAACAGAATATAGAAAATCCTTAACAAAGTATTGCCATAGCCACTAAGTGAAAATGAAACTCAAATGCATAAGCAAGGCTGCGTCCTAGGAGCCCTCAGAGAGTTTCAAACAACAATGAGAATTCATTAGGTTTCTAAAAATCAGATTTACCTCATATTTCTGCAAAAAGCTCGGCCAAAAAGTTTGATAGTGGTGGCCACAACAGAGTATCCAAGCAAAAGCTCGACCAAAAAGTTTGATAATTGCTGCCAAAGCAAGAACACCAACATAAATAAAAGATTATCAGAGAAAATGTAAAAAAAAAAATAGTATGGCTGTGGCCTGAAAGCATTTAAAAGCTTTCAAAACTAAAAAATCTTCCAGATTTGAATACAAATCAACTTACCTTCAAATATCAGTTTCAATCTTCTGAAATCCTCAAAAATGATGTTTAGAACAGGGATTTCCAACTCAAAAAGCTCAGCTAGGGTTTTTCCCAATGGCGGTGGCTTAGCTTCATCCAAGTGATTCCAGAAAACAAAATAAAAAAGCCTTTGCTTATTTTGCATTTTTTTCCTTTTAGGGTTTTACCCTAATAGATAATGCATATCGATGCTTCATTGCATTTTTATTTTTGTTTTAAAAAAAAGAAAGGAATTGTTAATAAGCCTTAAGTCTTATGACTTATCCACCACTTCAACCTTCTAAACAATAAATACACTATATCATTCTATTCTTGAATTAGTGTATGAATGTAAAGCTCATGATTTTGATGATGAATTTATAAATCATTTAAATCATGTGTCTATTTTTATGCAAGGATAAGATGCATACCCCTTCTTGCTTTATGGGAGTTGTTAAAATCTAATGCTTTTTGAAAGAATATTGGGAGATGGTTTGCAGTTTACAAACATTAGGAGGGTATCTAGGGATGTTAGAGAAGATTCAAGGGTCGAATTTGACTTCTCTCAGGTAGTTTGGATGCTTTTATTTTCAGTTGAGGTGCTTTCAGAGTTGGTTTTGCTAGGTCATAGGGTGGTTAATGATTTGGGGAGACTTTTCCATGTATCTGACTTTCTTTTGGAAAGTGGAGTGTCCTATTTTGGGGGCTATTTTTCTAGATCTGACCCTGGGTGGTTGTGAGTTGTACTTATGAGTTTTGAAGCTCATTTTTGGAGGAGTTCTTCTACATTCAGTGATAGATGCTTTTGGAGATTTTCAGAGCCAAAGTTTGTGTTCTTTTGGCAGTTGTAACTCATGATATTTTGAGGACTTCCTCACAGTTATTTTCTGATAATTCAGGAGCTTTTGGGACCTACTTTGGAGTTCACTCTTGTATGCTTTTATCCTATTTTCAGTTTGATGTTTCATGCTGAGATTTACTTTAATTCTACATGTTATGTCTTGAAATTGTGTTTGAAGTGAAGATCTTACAACTGAATAGATTATAGATTGTGAAATTTTATATAGTTTAGGCTTGATTAGTTGTGAGGATTTTATATTTTCCTGCTAAGTTAAAATATGGAACTAATTTAATACCTATCTACAATTTTTTTTATATAGTGGCTCATATACCAAATTTGTGTCCTATGCACTTAGTATTGTCATATTTTCATTGTTGTGTGTTGTTAAAACAAGATATCATCATATTTCTGGTGTATCACCTTGAAAGGTTTTAAAGTTTTCAGTTGTTTATTGCTTAGTTTTCTTCCTACCCCTTTTCCTTTCAAGTTTAAGTGCATTTAGATGTTTATCTGAATAGGAGCCAGCCTAGAACTCGGAGGTTTCACTTCATTCCAACAGTCCCACATTGAAGTGAATCCAATGTTTCTCCAAGATTGCTGAAACTTGTGTAGTTCAGTTTAGGGTGCAAATTTTGAGAGCAAACAATTTTGGCAAGCCCAGTGGGACAGAGTCAAAATTAAAATTCATAAGTCTTGCTATTTTGATGTGCTAACAGTGAGCTAATAGCCTTTTAGAGGTTGTTTTTCTAGCATATCTAGCGACTCTGTGTGGAAAAAAAAAGATCAATGCATTTGATTATATGAGAAGGATAGAAACCAAAAGTTCAAAATTTGTAGAGTTTCTACATTTATTCCCTCCAAGAAGAAAAGGGAGAGCACTCAGAAGGACTGTTCCTTCCCCCAGAGTTCAGTCAACACCACCTGGTGTTAGTGACAAGGAACTATTTTCATACGAAAGAAGAAGAAGGAGAGTTTCTCTTGCTAGGCGTTCAACATCACCTACCTTTAGAACATATCTTTTTATCTCTTCATTTTGGGTTTTTAATTTTTCAACAAGTAGTAATTCTGCTGCAGTAAATACTTCTCAATCAAGTTCAAGTTCAGTACGAGTCAGTTCAAGCTCTGCTTTAGCAAGCATACCAACACATTCAAGCTCAATGGAAACACCAAGAGCCTTTTCTTTCATACCATTCAATCAGGGTAGTCCCCTTAATCTAGCACAACATGATGATTCCATTGGCAATGTTAAAAGGGTTACCATAGTTTACTGGAGAAGAACAAGTAATGCCTTTTGAACATATCAGACATGTGGCAACATTGTGCAATGTGCATCATGTGACACAAGAAAATGTAGCTGTGAGATTGTTGGCTGCATCTTTCAAGAAGAAGGCATTGGAATGGTTTAGAAGCTTGCTGGTGGGCTCTATAAGAACATGGGATGAGCTTGGTGATGAATTTACCAAATTTTTTGAGGAAAAATATGATCACCTATCTTTGGTAGAGAAATTAAAAACTATTAAAAGAGCCCCACAAGAGTAAATGACAGATTTCAACATTCGATTTCAAAAGACTTGGAACAGAATACTTGCTACGGTAAGACCTTCTGCTGACTATGCATTCTTATACTATTTGAAAAGTTTAAATAGTGATATCTCAGTCATGATACAGTCCATGGGGGGTACTTTACCTCAGGCTTATAGTCTAGCCATTAAGGCAGAAAATAACCTCATTCAAGCAGGCAAGATAGCACCTAGGCCACCTATGCCCTACTTCCCTGAAATTCAATCAAATATGCCATTGCAAATGCCATCTTTAGCCCCTTTACCTGCTGTTCCAGCATTACCCACTATTGTAAGTTATGGAGTGTTAGCTACAGGACCATCAAGTGAATTGCAAGAGATCAAGTCTAGTCAGCAGAAGATTGAAAGTATTTTACAAACTATGGGAAATGAGTTGATCAACATGAAGAAACAATATCAAGGGGCAAGGCCAAATTTTTAACAGCAGAACCAACAGCAAGGTCAGAATGCAAGTCAGTCTTATCAAAACCAAGGATATTAGTATCAAAAAAATAGGAAACCCTATCAAGGTGCTTATCAGAGGAAAAATGTTAATCAGAGACCATTCCAATCATATAATCCAGCTCCTCTTAATGCTGTAAATCCAGTGAAAGATATGGTTCCAGCCTAGAATATCTTTGTGATAGAAAATGAATGGTGTTATTCATGTAATCAAGCACATAACCTAGCCTCATGCTCAAATGGGGTAGTTAATTAGGCACTTATGGTCCAAAATGCTGTCAGTCCATAGCTAGATGCACCTGCTAATATACCTGAACAACAATCAGATATACATTCTAATGAGACTTCATTTCTAAATTGGTAAGGTGAAGAGTTCTGTGGTGCGAATGGTGATTTAGTAATTGCAGCCAATACATGAGCTAAGAAAAGAGCTCTAGAGGTGGAGCAATCAACTGGTAAAAACAAGGGGCTTGCAACTACAGAAGCATCATCCACACCTATTCCAAATGTACCAAAGAAAACTACTGTCTTACCAATCAATAAGCAACCTCACAAGAACATAGAACTGACTGCTGCTAAAGTACATCAAAAGGTACTTTCAATTGTGCCTTACAACATTGTGGATAGTATTAAGAAGATGAACGTGAATATGACCATGTGGGATTCCTTAAGCATTCCTGGACAAGCTGATTTGCTTAAAAAGGCGTTATTTGAAGATGCAAATCCTAAACAAGTTGCTGCTGATTCCCAAAAGGTCACGATGGCTAATGATGATCAAGGAAAATTTTTTAATCCCAGTAGCAAAGGAAAATCTATGACTCAAGGTAAGAACATGAGACCTCCTTTTTTCTATGTTTCATTGATTATTGGAAAAAATTTAGTGCACAATTGTATGGTAGATAGTGGTGCTATGTATTCTGTGATGCCCAAGCAAGGAGCTGATCAGTTAGGATTAAAATATGAGCCTTTAGAGAAAGGAGTAGTCTAGCTGGATGGCTCATTTGTTAATACAGTGGGTCTTATCAAAGATGCTAGCTTAACTCTACATGCTTGCCCTAATTTTTTGATTTCCCAAGACATTTATGTAGCAGATTTCCCCCCGTATTTTAGGTTATGTTTGTCAAGAGAGTTCATAGCTAAAATAGGGGGATACCTTTCGTCTGATTGGTCTCACATGCTATTCCATACTAGGAATGGAACCAAAGTAACCATTAAGTCTGAGCTACTTGCAAAAGAAAATATAGAACCCTATATACCTAGTGCAATAAATGCCAATTGCATAATTTTTGAACAAGACGAGCATGCTATTGTCTCTGATCCTTGTATAGCTATTAATGATATTCTTCATATAATTTTAGATGAGTGGGCAACATGCCAAACTTTAGTGCTGAAAGTGACTTAGTGTTGGATGCTGGTATGGGTAATTACATGTTTCAAGAAGCTAACATAGTGATGCCTAACTTGGTTAAGAGGTCAGAGAATGATTCTGATTAGCAAGACGAAGTTTGGGAAATGTATTTTGATGGCTCAAGGAGCAGGCATGGTGCTGGTGGGGGTGCATTATTGGTTTCCCCAAGAGCTGAAAGATATTATGCAACATTTAGGTTTGCATTCTCGTGCACTAATAACACAACAAAATATGAAGGTCTTATTCAAGGGATGGAATGGGCGAGGAAACATGGAATTAAGTGTTTAAAGGTGCATGGGGATAGTGAATTGATAGTAAATCAGGTTAGAGGCTTGAATGCTGTTAAAAATGATGTACTTAAATTGTATAAGCATAGGGTTTGGGACCTCATAGAGGATTTTGAAGCTTTCAATATTATTTCAATCCCAAGAAATTAGAATCAACATGCTGAAAGGTTAGCAGCTGTGGGGGCTCAGTTTGACATTCTGAACAACGTAAGGAAGGAATGTAATCAGCAATAGATCAATGTTATTATCAGGCCTTCAGTGCCTGATAACAATGTTAACTGGCAGGTCTTTGAGAGTGATGAGAAAATTTTGCAATTTCTGCTTGAAGAGGACGTGTTTGTAGCATCAAACCAGGAGAGAATTAAATAGCAGTATGGAGACCAGGTATTGCAATTGAAAAATGACAAATTGCCTAAGGGATTGGTCACCTTAGAAAGTATTTTCAACTCTGATGATCGGGCCAAAAGTAACAAAGCCAATCTGCTGGTTCAACAAAATCATTATGAGGACTTAGAAATTGCACCCAAGAAAAGCCTCAAGATAGGAAAAAAAACTCTGCTACTGAAAAGAAGTTTTTTCTGCAATTATTCCAAGAATTCATTGACATATTTTCTTGGGAGTATGGAGATTTGAAAGGATTTTATCCACGCCTTGCATAGCATACAATAGAATTGGAGCCAACATCCAAACCCATAAGGCAGAAACAAAGGCCAGTTAATCCCAAATTAGAGCCATTAATGCAAAAAGAAGTTTTTAGACTTATAGAAAGTGGGATTATCTTTCCCATCAAGCATACTAGTTGGGTTGCAAATCTAGTTCCCGTGAGGAAGAAGAACGAAGAACTTACATTATACGTAGATTTCAGAGTTTTGAACAAAGCTTCTTTAAAGGACAAACACCCTCTTCCATCTATGGAGCAGATTCTTCAATGTGTATCAGATTCTGAACATTTTTATTTATTGGATGGATATTCTGGTTATAACTAGATTTTTTTAAGAGAAGAAGATCAATTTAAAACTGCATTCACTACAAAGTGGGGTACAATGGCATACAGGAAAATGCCATTTGGTTTGTCTAACACTGGAGCAACCTTCCAAAAGGCTATGGACATGGCCTTTAGTAACCTGATGTAGAAGTTTGTTTTAGTATACCTTGACGACATCACTGTCTATTCCAAGAAGACAACATATCACATTGACCATTTGAGGAAAATTTTTAAACGTTGTCAAGAGTTTGGTATATCATTGAATCCCAAGAAATGCGTTTTCTCTGTTCATGAAGGAAAGCTTCTTGGGTATGTAGTATCTAAGAAGGGCATCACTGTGGATCCTAAAAGAGTTGCAGCAATCTTGGAGTTTGCTTTACCTCAGCATAAGAAAGGACTTCAAAGTTTCATTGGTCGTATTAATTTTGTCAGGAGGTTTCTACCTGATATAGCAGTCTTGTTAAAACCCCTTACAACTATGTTAAAAAAGAATACAAAGTTTAAATGGACCCAAGAAGCAAAGGACAATTTTTAGTTGATCAAGGAAGCGTTAGCTTCAGCCCCAACATTAGTTAACCTAGATTTCAGCAAGGATTTTACCTTGTACGCTTTTGGCAGTTTTGATGTCATTTCTACAATTTTAGTGCAGAAAAATGTAGAAGGGTTGGAGAGGCCCATTGCTTTTTTCAGAAAGGGCCTGGAAGACTATGAGTAGAAGTATAACTTCATGGAAAAACATGTACTGGCTATTGTGAAAAGTTTGAAGAAATTTAGACATCTGCTGTCTCATAAAAAAATTCATCTATAGGTGGCACATTCTAGTGTGAAAGAGTTTTTACTCAGCAAAGATCTAAACGAAAAATGGGTTGGGTGGATCAAAAAATTTATGGAGTATGATGTGGATGTTCAAGTTACCAAGTTGGTGAGGGGAAAGGGTTTATTCCAACAGCTGGCTAACGAAGAAATTTCAATAGTGGAGGATGAAACAGACTTAGTTTTGATTAACGTTGGGACAATAGATAATGAAACTACTAGCTGGTTGCAGGAGATGTCACATTTTTTGAGAATCGGAGAATGTACACCTAATCTAAATAGAAAAAAAGGAGGTACTACTGACTTTAGTCTATTCCTTTTGTCTTGATTGATGATGTGTTGTATAGGAAGGATCACAGTGGAGTATTGCTCAGGTGTGTTGATAATGATCAAGTGGATTAGATATTACATGAGTTCCATGATGGACCTTCTAGAGGTCATTATGCTGCAAGGATGACAACACATAAGATTTTAAGAGTAGGCTATTATTGGCCTAATTTGTTTAGAGATGCACATACATATTTTAGGAGATGTTCCAAATGTGCCTCATTTGTAGGCAAAGAAAAGCTTGTTGCTTTGCCATTGCAACCAATTCAGATAGAGTAGCCATTTATGAAGTGGGGAATTGACTTCATAGGGGCAATCAATACACCCTCAAGTGTAGGCCATTAGTGGATTATCAAAGCAACAAATTATTTTATGCGATGTACAAAAGCTTTGCTTCTAAAGGAAGCTAATGAAATAGTAGTGCTGAATTTTTATGAAGAAATTGTTTGCAAATTTGGAGTCCCAGACTCTATAATTTCTAACAATGCCCTGGAATTTGTTGGTTTGAAAGTTGCTGATTGGGCATTGAAGAATGACATTTACTTGAATACAAGCTCCAACTATTATCCTCAAGGAAATGAACTTGCAGAGTCCACTAATAAAAATATGATTAATATTATCAAGAGGACACTTCAAAACAATCAAAGGGAGTAGCATGCAAAACTGAGGACCAATCTTTGGGTAGATAGAATTACCCCTAAGAAGGTGATTGGGAATTCACCTTAGATGCTGGTGTATGGTAAAGAAGAAAAATTACCTATTTCTACTGAGTTACCCGCCTTGGACATTGCCAGCCAGCTAGTCTTGTTTGAGTAGACTGATCCACTTGCCTTAAGATATACTCAACTGATGGAGTTGGAAGAAACCATAAAAAAGGCTATGAAGAACATGGAACATCAGCAAATCCTGAATAAAAGAATGTTTGAAAAGAAAACAAGATCAAGATATTTCATGGTGGGAGATCTTGTGCTGAAATGGGATGTTCTAAGGAGCAAGCCGGGCCATCATACCAAGTTTGAAAACATGTGGATGGGTCCATTTATCATCAAAGATTGCAAAGAACACAATGCTTTTCAATTGGCCACAATTGAAGATGAAGTGCTTCCTATCCTAGTCAATGGGATACACCTTAAGCCTTGTTTTGAGGTTTGATGAGTTCCTTCTTGTACATACTTTAGGTTAGGTTTCATGCATTCAATAAGTGCTGATGCACTTTAGTTTAGTTGTCTTTTATTCCCTAAGTGCTTTTCCAGCACAATAAATAGTTTCACTTCAGTTTTTCCTGCTTTCAATAAGTTTCCAAGCGACCTGACCTTTAATAAGTTACAAATGAGTTACAACCATGTATAAAATTTCTCTAGGTCCATTTTTGAGTTTTTTCTAATGACTCCATGCCCAATGGAAAAGTTTAGGCTACTGGTTTTCATGTTTAGCAGACAAACATCCAACAAAAGTTGCCAGAAATGTTACCCATTTTTCACTCATTGGTTCAAAAGGGTAGAATTTTTTTAAAACTGGAGGAAGATAAGGTACATTTTATTATCCTCCTTCATCACATTCAAATGTATAAATGAAAATCTGAAAAGATTACAACTACAGACCATTACATTCATACATACACATGTAATAGAGAAATATTCACGTATTTCTAAAAATGCAATCTTTATTGAATGTGATAAGATACATGTGTCTCACACAACAAGCCATGAGACTGAATTTTCCTTGATACAGATAAAGGTAAATCAATACATGAATAAATGAAGGAAAATAAATAAGCATGTAGAAGGGATGACCGGTCATTTCTTGAATGACTAGTTGAGGTTTGTTTCATTTTGATGTTGTCCTCGTTGCTTGTCCCTCCTAGTTTTCATACGCTCCTATTCCTGCAGCAGTCAAAGCAATGTGCTAGAGTTATACTCTAAGCAATGAAAATTCATAACCATACATGATCATTTATGTTATCCATCTATCCATGTCTCAAATTATCTCCATGTGCATCAAAAGATCAATGAATGCCTCAGGTGTCCAAGAAAACCATTTGGTCAACGCACACACAAAAGACAATCATTTTTACTAACTTGTTTGTTCCATGTGTAGCTACAGGTGCAGATATGACTTAAATAAAATATGAGTGGAGATAAATGTGGCTCCCATGAGGGTTGAGCCCAAATCATAATCATAATACAAAAGATACATTCAGGATCATGAAAAGAACAATAAAGGGAATGCATGCTCAAATTGTGTGTGATGACTGTACCATGGTATTTAACGGTCAAGTCTCATACAGGAAAGTAAAGGCTCGAATGACAGTGGATAAAAGTGCAGGGATAGTGATGTTAATCATCAATATGAACAGTAGAAAACATTTTCCATGTATGGAAGATAACAAAGTATGAGAATGCAGTTCAATACCCCTTATAAACCTCACACAAAAGACACAATCTACAGCCAGGGAAAATCATTCTTACAGTAAAAAATTATGATTCTTTTACAATGCCATCTAGAAAAGGCAGATTAGGTGTGACATTTCAGCCTCAATAAATAGTGAGTCATATATGTTGACACTTTATCAGATATAATCCTGTGGTATTAGTCTTACAGCCATAATTAAGTGAAGCATCGATCATTCAGATTAATTAAAGGAAACAATACATGGGGTATATTCTAATATCTAATAGTGGTAATGGAATCATGTGTAATGAGATTATAATGTATTAGAGCCTTTTTGAATAAAGTTACATCAAATCTGAAAGTCAAATCAGCAAACAGGTAATTAATTTCCTGTAGGATCAAATAGTGATCCAGTATGGTAGCATGTTAAGGAAGGTGTCTTAAAATATGGAATGATGAAATAGTAATATGAGATGCCTATTGTACAAGATAGTGAGATCCAAGATCAACATCTTCATGAGGAAAATCACATAAACAAATTATGGTGCTCTTTTATCTATTTGAGCTTATGAAGTGAGCTGAAGAAATGAGCCATAAAGATTTCGGCTGGAAATGAATGGCAGTGACCTCTCCAACAAATGTGATAGTCACTTATGATGACCACAAAGACAAATACAAGCCGAGTCATGCCCTTTTCAGAATAAGGAAAAGATAATATGATATGAGGCAATAAGAATGACAGTGCAATCAAATACTTCAGGAAAAGACATCCACGTGTTTTCATTGCATTTAAATTTACAGGGAAAAGTTTTGATTGTTGCCCATAAACTGAAAATATATCAACTGGAGGCTGTCACGAGTTTCATTTAAACCCATAAATTGCAAATAATGAAACCCAAAATTTTAAATGGACTCTGGGTAAAGTTTCAGAACTTTTAAAGCAAACCCAGATAGATTTTTATTTCAGAATCTAAGATGATCTCTTTGGCCGAATCATGATCTTCTTAATGGAGAAAGAAAAACTCAGAACAACCATGGTGGAATGTAGAGGATACTTCAAAAAAAAATGAACCATGAGATTCATAGACAAAGCTCGAGCATAGAGACATCTTCATCATGAACATGTGGTCACAACCATTTAAGTCAAGGCCTTTTGATATTCTAATAAGGAGGAATAAATGTGCACAAAAGTAATAGAATATAGAAAATGCTTAACAAAGTATTGCCATAGCCACTAAGTGAAAATGAAACTCAAATGCATAAGCAAGGCCGCGGCCTAGGAGCCCTCAGAGAGTTTCAAACAACAATGAGAATTCATCAGGTTTCTAAAAATCAGATTTACCTCATATTTATACAAAAATCTCGGCCATAAAGTTTGATAGTGGCAGCCACAACAGAGTATCCAAGCAAAAGATCGGCCAGAAAGTTTGATTTTTTCAGGACATTTTTTGATTTTTTTGATTTTTTGGTTCTATACCTTGAAAGAATAGGCATAATTTTTTTTGAGATGAGAGCTATTCATGGGCTCTTGTAGAGGTTCCCCTTTGGGTGTTGATAACTTATATGCCCCTAAATTATAGCTTGCTGTGATAACAAATGGTCCCAACCAATTAGGTTCAATTTTTCCTGTGCTGTTTGGATTTGGGACATTTTTCTGATTCTCCTTTAGTACCAGTTCTCCAACTTGGAAAGTCCTGCTTCTAATTTTCTTATTATAGCTCCTTTTTAGTCTATTTTGATAGAATTGCAAATGATTTAAAGCGTCTATATGTCGCTCATCCAATAGCTCCAACTCATTTAGTCTTGATACTCGGTACTCTTCATCCGTGATGAGGTTTTGTAGTGATATCTTGAGTGATGGAAGCTCGATCTCAATGGGGAGTACTGCTTCTGATCCATAGACCAGGGAGAAGGGGGTGGCGCCGGTAGGTGTGCGGATTCTAGTTTGGTACGCCCAGAGGGCGGGATTGAGCTGTAGATGCCAGTCACGACTTGCGTCATTGACTATTTTCTTAAGGATTTTCAGAATGGTTTTATTAGTGGCTTCTGCTTGGCCATTGCCTTGGGGATAGTATTGGGTGGAGAAGCGATGTTGGATTTTGAATTTTTCACATAACTCACAGACATCCTAATTCTTGAATGGTGTCCCATTATCCGAGATAATGGCTTGTGGGACACTGTAGTGGAAAATGAGATAGTTTGGGATGAACTTTGATATTTGCTTCCTAGTTATATACATCATGGGTATGGATTCCACCCACTTAGTAAAGTACTCCGTGGCGGTTATGATGAACATGTGGCCATTAGATGAAGTGGGCACAATTTTTCCAATAAGATCGAGTCCCCACTACGAAAAGGGCCATGGTGTGATGATGGTATGACGTCCTTAAGCTAGAGCATGGATGAGGTCCCCATGCTGCTGACATTGTAAACACCTTCTGACATATTCATGTTCTTCTCTTTCCATTGTAGGCCAATAATACCCCATCCTCAAAAGTTTCTTGGCTATGGTTATTCCACTTGTGTGAACCACATATATTGTTATGTACTTTAGTTAGAGTGGTCAATGCCTCCTCAACATTTAAGTAGCATAGTAAGGTTCCTTCTATGCTCCTACGATATAGGGTATCTCCTAGGATGACGAATTGGGATGCCTTTTTTACAAATGTTCTTTTTAAGGTTGATGGTAAGTTAGCAGGTATGTCACGTATTTGAAGGTATGTATAAATGTCGTGGTACCAAAGATCATTAGGACCAATGATTTCACACACAAATTCTAATTCTGGTACCTCAAATGCAAGCACGAGAAGTGGCTCTATCAGGAATTCATATTTTGGAACGTTGTGGGGGATGTCCAGTAAGGATCCAATTGTTGCCATGGCGTCTGCTGCTCTATTGTTTGCTTTGGGTATCTGCTCAAATGTAACCTCGATGAAGGATTCTTTGAGAGTCTCCACCAGTTTCTTGTATGCAGTGAGCATATTATCCTTAGTCTAGTACTCATCGTTTACTTGGTTTATTATCAATTGAGAGTCTCTGTATACTCTGAGGGCTATGATATGCCACTGCACTACTATTCTAAGACCTATGGTTAAAGCCTCATATTCCACAATGTTATTAGTGGAGGGAAACACCAATTTATAGGACCTTGGTATGTAGTCCCCTTGTGGGGTGATAAAGAAGATGCCGACTCCTGATCCATGTTGTGTATATGAGCCATCAAAGTAAAGTTTCCAATGGTCAGCTATGTTGAGATTGAAAATGGATTCATCTGGAAACTCAAAGATGAGAGGATTCTCTAAATAGATTGGTACTTTTGCAAGCTGATCTGCAATGATTTGTCCTTTGATTTCTTTTCGCTCCACATATTCAATGTCGTATTCTAATAGTATCATTACCCATTTATCCATTCTTCCAGTGAGCATTGCTTTTGACAGTAAGTAATTGAGAGGGTCAATTTTGGCGATGAGTTTTATTTTGTGTGCCAACATGTAATGTATGAATTTCTGTGATGCAAACACTACTGCTAGGCATGCTTTCTCTATGAATGAGTAATTTAACTCATGCCCAACCATTGTTCTGCTGATGTAATAGATGGCCCTTTCTATTCCATTTTCATCATGCTAAGCTAGGAGAGCTCCAAGGGCTGCTGCTATTGTCGACACATAGAGAATTAATGGTTTTCTTGGGATTGGTGGCATTAGGACTGATGGTGTAAGTAGATATTCTTTGATTTTATTGAATGCCTCTTCACACTTATTATCCCATTTGTACACTACTCCCTTGTGAAGTAGGTGAGAATATGGGTTTTGTTTGTCTGCTAGTTGTGCTATGGTAGACAAACATGAACCTTCAAATGGATTGAATCTTGCCTTGGAGACCTCTTAATTGATTTAATGTTATTGGTGCCTCCATCTCGAGGATTTCTTTTACTTTTTTTGGATCTACCTCAATACCTCTCATTAGCACTATGTATCCTAGAAACTTTCTTGATTGTATGCCAAAGACACACTTCTTTGGGTTTAATCGCACCTTGTACTCTTCTAGCCTGTCAAAAATGACACTTAGGGTTGCTATGTGATCCTTTATCCTTCTGGATTTGGCTAGAATGTCATCAACATAATCTTTGACAGTCTTATGGATCATGTCATGGAAGATTAACGTCATGGCTCTTTGGTATGTTTCTCTTGCATTCTTTAAGCCGAATGGCATCATATTCCAGCAATAAGTCCCCCATGGACAAGTGAAGGCCGTTTTGTGTTGGTCTTCTTTAGAAATCATTATTTGGTTATAACCTGAGAAACCGTCCATCAAGGAAAGAATTTCACGTCCTGCCGTCATGTCTACGATCATGTCAATATTGGGCAACGAGAAATAATATTTTGGATATGCTTTGTTCAATTCTTTGAAGTATGTGCAAATTCTGATGGCCCCCATCAGGTTTTGAGACATGCACCAAGTTTGAAACCCATTTTGGATAATCTATCGGTCGAATGAATCCTACATCTAATAGCTTTTTTAATTCCATTTTGACTAGCAGGGCGATCTGAGGGTACATTTTTCTGAGTTTTTGTTTAACGGGCTTTGCTTCTGGGTATATTGCTAAGTGGTGAACCACGATTTCTAGATCAAGCCCGGGAATGTTAGCATAGATCCATGCAAAGTTTATCTATCTCTCTCTTAAGAAGGTTGCTAGGAGTTCTTGTTCCTCTGATAGTAATGACTACGCATAGAATGTGATGTGTGGGGTTTCCTCTGTTCCTAGATTGATCGAATTATATTTTTCTGCTAGGACTGCTAATTTTTCTTGATGAAGAGCTATGAAAGGAAGATTGAATCCCCCATCCTTAGGTGCCTCAGAGAGATTTTCATCGTTGGATGGGTCCTTTCTTTTTACTTTTTTCTGGTCAGAGAGTGCCACAGTGTTTCTTGATGATTGTTTTGGTGTTAGATTTGGATTTGTGGTGAAGGTGTATTTTGGTGAGGGGAACTGATGACCACTTTGGCATCAATGACACCATGATTGGTAAATTTTTTGGTTCTTTCCCATGTGCAAGGTTTGTCATTGTAATTTTTAGGCGAGCGGTTGTTTTTTTGTTTGGGGTATGAAGTTGATCCTGCGGGTTGTGTCATAAGGGCTTGTTCGATGCTGGGTGCCTTGGAGATCAACTGGTCATATGTGGTAATCCCTTGGACCTTGAGATGAAATTACAAGAGGTCATCAAGGTTGGATATGATGGTACAAACTTGTTTTTCCTCAGGCATGATCCATTTGTCCGATTGGCCTTGGATCACTATCATTGTAGGAATGAAGCGAATGATTCATTCTTACCTTGTTTCAGAGCTGAGAGTTCGTCTAGACTGACATCCATTGCGATATTGCATGCATAATTTTTGATGAATGCGTCTATTATTTCTTGGAATATTTTAATGCCCGTAGGTAGGTGAGAGAACCATTCCATGGTGTGGCCAGCCAAACTCCTAGGAAATAGCCGCATTAGATAGGTATCGTCATATGCAACTTCCATGAAATGAACCTAGAATTCCCTGATGTGATCTTCAAGGTTTCCTGTCCCACGATATTTGTCAAACTTGGGGATCTTGAATCCCTTTGGGAATGGTTTCATCACAAGGCTCCTGTCAAATGGATAGGGACAAAAGTTGCTTGGTGTTTTTATGGTTCACCCTGATTGAAGATCGAGCACTTGTTGCGAGAGCAACCTAATTTGTGTCGTTACATCATTTTGCGGATCAGGGGGTGGGATGAAGGTGTTCTGGGGTGTTTCAATTGTTGGTTGGATGGGTGGGTTGTTTGGTGCGTTGTTTGATGGTATTTGCACATTTTGTCGAGCTAGGTATGCTTGCACTTGCTGCTGTATAAATAACGCTTGTTGTTGGTCTTGTTGTTGTTGTGATAGGATTGCCTATTATTGAGCTTGCTTTTATGATTTTTATTGTTCCAGAAACACTTGTTGTTGGGCTAGCAATTGGGCTGCTTCTTGTTGCTCTTGATATTATTTTATTGCTTACTGATATGCTTGTAATTGTGTTGCTTGTTTTTGTGCTAGAAGATGTGGTTGTGGTTGTGCTTGCTGTGCTTGATATTGGGCGTACACTTGAGCTTGATCTTGGGCTTGTGCTTTTTCCGCTTGTTGTTGCAATAGAATTTGGGCTTGAGTAGCCTTTTGTGCTTGTAATGCGGCTTGGGCTGCTTGAGCAACTTGAGTGGTTTGTTGTTGTTGTTGCAATAAGGCTTGGGCTTGTGTGGCCTGTTGCGCTTGTTGCGCAATTTGGGCTGCTTGGCTAGCTTGTGCAGCTTGAGCGGCTTGCTGAGCAACTAGTTGCGCGGCTTGTTGAGTAGCTAGTTGTGTTTCTTGTTGAGTAGCTAGTTGTGTAGATTTTTGCTTCTTTTGCACTTGCAGGAATTCCTTGTGATAAGCAACTTGCTGAGCGGCTTGCAATTCCATATTGTATTGGCTTGATAAATTGGAGTTTGGTGGTGGTGGAGGTGGTGGTGGATTCAGGATGGTGTTTGTGATGGTGGTGAGTGGTGATGTTGAGATTTGATTAATAAATGTTGCGATAAATGTGACTGGTCCTTGAGATACCATGCTTTGAGATGTTAGAGGGGTGGTTGATGATGTCCTGATTGCTTGTGTGGTTGTCATCTGTTGTTGCGATATCAATGACAAGTTTTAAGAGTTTTGTGTGATGTTTTGATTGATATTTGAAATGTTGGCTTGATTGATATTTGGTAAATGTGGGAGTCCCAAGAGTGGTGTGGATAATGGTGGTAATGGTGGAAGAGGTGAAAATGTGAGGGGCGTGATCTCTTGAGAAAATGATGTGGTGTCGAAAATGCCCCCAGGTCCGAACATGTCACCTTCTCCTTGTGAAGTTATGAGGAGAGGGGTTTTGGGTGTTGCATGGAAGGATGATGATGATGGATCATTAGGATCATGGAAAGTGAGAGGGGAATACTTATGTAATGGATTTTGGGGTATTTTTTGTTCCAAAATTGTATTTGCATCCAAGTCTTGATTATTAACAAGGGGGTGTGTTTGAATAGCATTAGGAAATGCATTTCCCTTATTAACATTGGGCTGGGTTGGAGCAAAAGATGTTGTGATTTGTGAAATGTTTTGAGTGATGCTTTGGGATGGGGGTGTAGATGAGATGGGGAGTGTGGATGAAATTAGAGGCATGACTTCAAAGATGGTTCCACTATAGAGCTTATGTCAAAATAATAAGGTAATTTGGCCCCTTATTTTGCTAGTTCGAGCATGTATAGTGAAGGATTAAGCCTCATCATGATGTTGATGATCTTATGGTACTCCGGATTTTAGACCATTTCGGTTATTTCTTCATGTGACATCTCGAAGGTAAGATCTTCTTCTTGAATTTCCTCTTGTGGATTTTGTGATGATGAGTTAATCAAAGGATTGCTTGATTTGATGGGATTTATTTATGCATTCGTTTGACTTAGGTCACTTGAAGCGGGTGTTTCTTTGTCGGCCTCCATGTTTTTTTTGTATTGAGATCTAGTTTGAACCATAAAACAAGGATCAATTTTCAAGAATATGGGAGATGAATCTCTAATTATTTGGATTGATCTTATTTTAAGCACAAAAGATAAAACTTTAGGATATCTTGAGGATCAAAAGGTGATATGATGATGATGCAAAGAGATGGACGATGTGGATGTTTGATCTTTTTGAAAAATATTGAGGGAGATGCTAGGATTTTAGGACTTTTGGATATGTTTTGGATTTTGATTTTGATTTTTTGGATTGTCCTTGACTTGATTATTTTTGGTTTGCTTTGTTTGAACAAATAGACCCTAAGATGTCGGATGATTATCTAAGGGGTATATTTTCTCAAAGGATGTTAATTTGAATGTGTAGGGAGAAGGATGCATCTACCCACACCTATTCAAACAAGATGATAATTTAACCAAGCATATGAAGAAGGATGCATCTACATATACCTAGCTAAATAAAATGGTTTTATAATTTTGGATAAGCATATGCAAAAGGATGCATTTACACATACCTAGAAAAAGATGTTTTGATAAATATTTCAAGGATTTTGTCTCAAGGATTTGATAATTTTTATTTTTGTCAAAAAAGCCTAGCATGAAGGATAATTTCAAGATTTCTCAAAAGATGATGGTGAGGTGATTTTTGGTTTGATGTTGAAGGATGGATGAAAAGTATTTGATTTTTATCCTAAGATGTACCTAAAAAGACACTTTGTTTACTAAACCTCGGTATTGAAGAGCATGCAATGCTTCTAAAGACCTTTCAACCAAGAAGTGGTTCAAATTGAGCGTACATTTCTGGATTGTTCAAAGGGATGAGTCTATAGAACCTTGTGAATTTTTTACTTATCTTGATAAGTTGCTTTTGATTGCAATTCCTATTGTACTTCTTTATGGTCCTTCAAGTGTGACTCCTAAATTTCAAACTTTGACTCAAGGATTTTTGTTTTGGGATTTTAACTTTCTTGGAAATCATGAGGTTTTCAACACATGAGAGTCAATTTTGTTATCTTTTCTTAGTGACTTTGTTTTATCACAAACACATCTTTGATTAGGTTTTCCAAACTAGATGCTCAATGTCTTAATTTCTTCGAATCCCACAAAGTATGTTATGCAGAAATTTGATGAATTCAAGGCAAGGGTTACCTATTGTTGATCTTTAGTGGGAAAATTGAGATGTAATTTCAATTGTTTAGAAACCTCTAAAGGATGTGAATCCCAAGGGAAAGCAATAACACATGAATTAGGTCAATAATATTTGCCTCCTAAATGGTTTGAGATTTTGATGATGATGTTAAGTGTTTGTTCTCAAATGTTTTCGAGCAAGCAAAGTGTTTTGTCACCAAGAATAAGCACAACCCTATGGATATGAAAGGAAATATCTGTTGGGTCCCCACTTGGACAGGTCCAACTACACTTATCTTTAGTGAATGGTTAGATACTTGACCCCACTAGATCCCCTCCATGACACTCACTTATATGGGGCAGCCAATCATCAACACCCATGAAACTCCCATGACATGCTTTCTATTTCTACTAAAGACTGTAAAAGTGTGGGGCGGCTTTAGAACGACCGTTCTTGCACCAAAAAATAGATCAAGGATTTTGGAATTGTAAAACACGGGTTGTAATTAGGACTTTCCGTTCGTAGGAGTTGACCCTGCATGGCGAGAGACCATTGCTTCCCTTCTCATCGGAGTCAACCGCGTGATATTGGCGTTTCTTTGAATACCCACATTTAGATCCCGATTGGAAATAATCTTGGGTTCAGAGTGTTACCGGTTGAGTCATTCCCTTGGGTGAGTAATTTTTCCCCAAGGCAGGCCCTCTAAGATAAACAAAAGCGAATAAACATATTCATAGTTTAATCAAACTTTGTTTAGAAAAAAAGGGAGAACACATGCAATAAGTTTATTCACACTCGCACAATGTTTTGTTCAATCTTAAACCCAAATTGAAGTGTGTATGGGAAATTATTTACACAACTTAATGTCACCAAAAGCCTTTTGATTCTCAAGATCGCTGTGAGGCACGAGAGAAGTGCATACGTCTTTTGATGATATTACTTTGTGTACGTAATTGTAAAACAAAGCAAACACTTGTTTATTTTAATTCCTCAAAGCAAAAGTGAGTTTGTTTTAAAAGCACCAAAGTAAGTGTGATAATTTTCCTTGTTCAATTTTTAATCCCAAAACAAACTCTAGTAGGTTTGAATCCTAATGTTCTTTTTAAGCCTTTTTGCAAAAAGAATTCAAAAGTTCTTTTTAAAGCCTAAATGAAATTAGTGGATCCTAAGCATAAAAGATGACAAATTTTCTTTAAGAGGAGCAATGCATCCTCCAAGAGTGTTAAACAAACAATATAGTGTTTAAAAACACTTGTTTTTGTGAAATGACATCATCATGCTTCTCCTCCTTTTCGTCTTTGATCGATCCAACCTACAAGAAAAATTAGTTAGATTGTACAAAACAGAGGTCAAAAAGACAAAAAACAGACAAAATAATCATAATTTGAAAAAAAGCACGTGCTATAAATTAATTTTCACTTCATACTCCCCTCTAGTGGCACAATCCATGAAGGCGTCACAGTTTAATTTCCTTAGCAGTGCTATATAGCACCACTTGCCTGTCAACGTCGCTCTACAATCAGGCCAGTGAGCATGAACGCGCCGCCCTTTTGCTCAATGGTGCAGTTTGATTTTTTGAAAGATTCCCATGGGTCTGATTGGTTCATAGGTGTAGTTTGGAATTCAAATTTTTTGGGTGGGAAGACTTCAACGGTGCAATTTGATTTTTTAGCGGTCCTATATAGCGACGCTGAAGAACCAGGGGTGCTGAACAACAACATTGAACTTGTAAACAAAGAAAAACACGTAATTTTGATAAAAAAATGTGATTGAAATGTGAGATCGCCCTCCTTCTAGCGCCAAATGTATGAACCCCAATCCTAATACCTACAAAACAACATGAAAAAACACATTAGAAGGTGAAATGCAAGCAAGAACAAGGATTCCTCAAGAAATTCATTTGAATAGCAAAAGAGATAGAATATGAAATGAAGAACACAATGAAATTTAAAAGCATATCAAATCCTATTCTAAAGCAAACAAACTCCTAATCTCTTGAGGGAATCTGTGCCAATTTGATGTGAAAATTGGCCCTTTCCCAACTCCTATGATGCAAGATTGATGTGTGATGAAGAGTGATCCACTTTTTTGATGCTTGATGAGTGCTCCAATAGAAAAATCTGCATGAACTCAATGATAATGGATGAAAATTGCTAATGATTTGAGCATAGTAAGTTTACTCAAATTGTGGATGATCAAATGATGAGATTACCCTCTCATTTATAGAATGAGAAGATGAAATAATGTCCAAAATAGAGCAATGTGGGACTAATCTTCAACAAATGAGAAGCACATGTCACCTTGTGAATGGTTGAAAGATGTGCAAGTTTTGAAGAATGTGTCAATAAATGCATATATTTGAATTTTGAAATTGTTGAAATGACATGCAAGAGGGAAGGAAGAATGCATATAATGCCACTTGGGTCAAGGAAAAGGACGTATAAGAGAGAGTAAATTCCTTGTTGGAAGGACTCATCCCACTTGGATTTTGAATTCAAACTTGGGGAATATTCCTTAAAAGATGCCTTGTTGAAGGAAAATAGAAATTTAATAAATCAATTAAATATTTTTTTATGTGCAAGTAGCAAAAGATGGAGGATGGGACATGAGGAGAGATTAAATTAATCCAGGTTGATTAATTTAATGAAGGGATTAAATGATGTGACCTATTTGACTTAAATCTATGGATTTATTTAAATCAAATATGAGAAGAATGTGATAAAGGATTAATTAAATAAGGATTTTTAATTTATTTAATTAAAAAAGATGATGTTAGATTAAACTAAATAAGGTTTTAATTTATTTAATTTAATAGATAGAATTTAGAGATTTAATCAAATAAAATTAATTATTTAATTAAATAGGATAATTAGATCAAAATGGATAATTTAATTATCGAGAAATAATGACTTAATTAGATAACTAATTTATTTAATTAAGAAAGGAATATTGATGAATTTAATCAGATAAAGGTATTTGATTAAATGGTTAGACCAAAGGATGATTTAGGAGGAAACAATGTTAGTGGTGAGGATCAGGTGTCCAATGTCAATCAGTATATTTTACGTGTCTATAGTAAGTCTTCTCTAAGTTCTCCTGGTACTTTTCTCATAGTTTTTATTCTCTATTTTATTGTTCTATTTAGTAGACCTCAGATCTGAGTTAGGAATTGAAACTTTGTTTCACCCGCTTGAGTTCCTGAGCTCTCTGTTGCTTAGGACGCTAGTGCGCCATTTGGATGACAATGTGTCATGCTAGCATCCCAAATCTACATTGTCATCCTCTAGTCAAGGGATCCTCTTTTAGAGGCAAAAATCTAGAAGTTTCACTCTCTCAAAATCTAAAGTAGTCTTCTTTGATAATTAACCTGTGCACATTTTCTTTGTGATTTCTTCATTTGGCTTATGTTGAGGTGGATAAGGGTAGTTCGTTCCCTAGGAATCTCTTGAGAATGAAGAGACTTGTGTGCAACGAAGCCCTCTTATCTCACAAGAGAATACATAAGGTCTTGTATATTTGTGTTTAATTGTTCCTTTAAATTTGATTATGCTTAGTTTGCTTTTATTTTGTTTTTGTCATTTATCTGGAGGCACATAATTAAATCTAATGCTTACCTCCATTTCCTTACATTCTATTCCAATTATTTCTTGTTACTTTTCTTGGATAGTTTTTGGACAAAATAGAAGGGAATGATCTACGATGAGCCTTTTAGACTAGCTTTTTCACAAGTGGTTCAATACATTTGTTTTTATACAACTTATGTTATTATAGTTTTGTGGCTTTGGGTGTATCTGAAATTAATTTTGTGGTTTTAATTTCATTATCATCGATATGATGAATTTTTGGGAATCAAAACATGTAACCATTCCTTTACCCAAACATGTTTCTTATTCAAGTTATAACCATCCATTGGATCCATATTGTGGACTACTTATGATATATAAGGATAATGCGTTTTATATTTATTCTATACATAATGGGCATCATACATAGGGTTATCTAACTTTGAATCTCAAGATATATCATTTATTTAATTAAATTGGATACTTGAAGAAGGTGATAAAGATGGGGAAATTCTCCCATAAGAGGTAGTGTTATGACTTATAAGTATATAGTTGTTAAAGCTGCAACCAATGCTTCTATCACTTCTCCTATTTTATTCATTATAGGAAATGATACATGTGACAATAGTATATATATTTATTTTGTGATATGGCACATAAGCATATGGATGGAAATGATAATAGAATGAGAATCCAACTTCATGTTCAAAACTTTAGTGATGCACCCTTGCATAATGAGAAAATATGGGTTGTTGATATTGAGCTGCATAGAATGAAAAGGGTTTTGTACACACAAGGTTTGTGCAAAGTGGCCATTGATTTGGCACTTATTTCTCCCTCCCAAAATAATATTGGTAACATAATATAAGGAACCTTCAAATTTACAACTCTTAGATTAAAATTGTATTTCAATTTCTTAACATGATTGAGAAAAAATGCTATAAATATTTATAGGTAAAAAAAACAATGGGTTTTTAGTTATTTCATTTTGTATGTTCAAAGCTAAGGGTGAAGAGAAAGGGGAGGATTTCCAAGTGGGGATACATAAAACTAACCAAATTGAGCTAAGGGGTGACTAACCAATTGGGTTGTTGCATGTTTAGGGTTTTAAAACTGTATGTGGGTTCCAAGGTTTCATAACACCCAATGTATTATAACTTGCAATTTTACAAAATAGTATGGATGTAATTAAAACCTTTAGTTATTTAGATAGTAGGAATTTAGTGTAAGGATCCTTCAAAATTTATAACTGTTAGTTACAGTAAAATTGCATTTCAATTTCTTCAAATGATTGAAAGATAAATGCACAAAATAATTGCACGTTGGAAAACACAATGTGGGTTGTTCGTTACTTCATTCTACATGTTCAAAGCTAAACAGTGGAGAGCACGGGGATGGGTTTCATTTTGGGGATACATAAACCTAACCAAATTGAGTTGAGGGGTGACTAAACAAATGGGTTGTTATGTGCTTACGGTTTTAAAATAGTATGTGGGTTGCAGGTTTCATAACACTTAGTGTTTTCCAACTTGCAATTTACATAACATTATGAATGTAATGAATTTTTTTTTTTATTTACATAGTAATAATGCAATGAAAGTTACCTTCAAAATATATCACAATTGTTAGTTAGAGTTGAGCTAGGAAGAAAATAGGTGGGGGAGATCCCACTATTCTCCTCCAATCATTCAATAATGTCCTAGGATCCCAAATTGGATTGACTATCAACAAAAAGGTGAGTTTCTCAAAAAGGAATACCTAGGAGAGGGGGTTATTTACGTTTTAAGGGGTTCACCACCAAGAAAAAGCTTGTAAAAGACAACTTAACATTCAACTCACAAAACTTAGTAATGCAAGCAAAATGATGAAATTAAGCAATAGAAAGTTAGGGTATGTGTACCTAGGAATTCTGGAAATGTGATGAGGATACCAAAAGTGTGAAAATGTTGTAAAAATATGCCAGGGAGGAGTAATATTCCCATATTGTTGTCTTAGTCCCATTGCTATTTTTCAAGGAATATGCAAAATATTCGAATTCCAGAACAAGATTGAAAGAATCTCTGAAAAATACCCTCAGGAGGAGTAAGACACCCTAGGTGGCAACTTAGTCCCGTATGGAATTTCTAAAATCTCTAAATGTGGTCCTGAGGCTCAAGGTCTACACTTCCTTTTTCTCTAATCTCTGTTAGAAAACCAAGATCACTTGCATGCAAGATGGATACCTGTCACATGCAAAAGATATGAAGAACCAAAGAAGATGTTCTATAAACCTCTCAATAAAAATGCATTAAGAGGATCAAGTATTACAAAGAGATCAATCCTTATGAAGGAGATCAAGAAACCCTAAAAGGGAAACCCTAAATGAAACCCTAGTGTGCACACTTAATAATTAATAATTAATTAATTATTAATGTTCCTAAGTTTAGCTTAAGTAACAAAGAGGAATAAGTGAATTAATTAATCAATATGATATAATTAATTAAGCATAATAACTTATTACTCTAACACCCCCCCTTAAGATGAACTTAGGAAGAAGCTAAAACACTAGAATAAGATGCATGAAAGAAAAGATGGGTCCCAAAAACTAGGCCTGATCAGGTACCCATTTACAAATAGAAGAATGAGGTAGAGAAGGAAAAACCCAGTGGGACAAAACCCCCCTACAATGAGATGACATGCTGCAAAGAAGCACTGGAACCAAAATCTGGCAAGCAAGGAAAGATACTTATGTTTACTACTGAAACCAGATGAGAGTCACTGATTGACTCAAGGAATCATGAAAAAAACAACAGTAGACTCGATGCCTCGGAACACTCGAAAACTCCAAACATGAACAACCCTAGAATCTATGAAGCATCAAGTGATTATTGAATGATGTATTACTGAAAATGAAGTGCAAAGATGCAAGATGCACCCTCCCAACTGCCAAAACATCCAAGTAGTCTCCAAACAACCCATCAGGCCAAATTTGGACTAAGTGATCAACCTAGGATAGATATAGAAAAGGTGCATGGACAGCAACATAGAGCTCCTCAATACCTTTCCAACGCTTCAAACGAGGCAAAAAATGGAGATCGTGGCAAAAAGTTATGAGCTCAGAAGCATAAAATAAATATCTGACTTCAAACAACAATAAATATAGTAAAACAGAAAAATAATATAAAATAAACTACACCAAATGTAAGTGCTCAAAACCAGCTTTCCGGTGATATCTCATTTTCCTGATTTTGATACTGTATGCCCAAGTTATGACCAAAAGAAAAAAAACTGCTCTTTTACAGCAAATTAGGGCTAGAGGGGCAAAGAGGGGCTGACCGAACAGATGACGTTAGAAAAATGAGATCTTAAAATTGACAGTCATCTGGCCATCGGGGCAAAAAATTTCCCCCACTGCCAGAATTTTTTTTCCGATCACCGGTATATGCTTCATTTGCCGGAATATTCCAAAATTTCCCAGCGGATTCCCCAGAGAATATTCTCTGGCTGACGGATTTTGGTTTGGGCCCTTGCTCTTCAATACGACCTCTGGTGAGGCTGGGGAGCCCTCAAGGGCTGGCAGAGAGCCCCCGGTCCACCATGTGATGGGGGCGGATGTTGGAGGAGCCCTCATGGACTATGTAGGGCTGGCGGTGGGCCAACGGGGGAGACTGGCGGTGGCGGCGGATGGGTTGCTGCCCGGTGGCCGTCGAGTGGCGGAGGAGTTTTATACTGGACACGGCAGTGTGAAAAACAAGAAACACAAATTTTTGATATTTTTCTCAATTTTTGAGCCTTGGGAAGTGTGCAGGGGAGGCCGTACGACCCCTCAGAAATTTTTTTTTTGCCTTCTGGACCAACTTCTCATAAATCGACGAAAAGAAGGGCGATCTTAAGGTTTTTGGCCGTTGCGAATGCAATGGAGACCTCCATTTCTACCCAATGTGTCCCAAAAATTTGGCTACCCCTAGATCTTGCAAAAAAGATGCTTGTGAAAACCCTTGCATTATAAACTCAAAAAGGCCATATCTTCAGATCACGAACATGCAACTGCAGGTCTGGAGCTCTGATACCATGTTAGAAAACCAACATCACTTGCATGCAAGATGGATACCTGTCACATGCAAAAGATATGAAGAACCAAAGAAGATGTTTTGTAAACCTCTCAGTAAAAATGCATTAAGAGGATCAAGTATTACAAAGAGATCAATCCTTATGAAGGAGATCAAGAAACCCTAAAAGGGAAACCCTAAATGAAACCCTAGTGTGCACACTTAATAATTAATAATTAATTAATTATTAATGTTCCTAAGTTTAGCTTAAGTAACAAAGAGGAATAAGTGACTTAATTAATTAATCAATATGATATAATTAATTAAGCATAATAACTTATTACTCTAACACTCCCCCTTAAGATGAACTTAGGAAGAAGCTAAAACACTAGAATAAGATGCATGAAAGCAAAGATGGGTCTCGAAAACTAGGCCTGATCAGGTACCCATTTACAAATGCAAGAATGAGGTAGAGAAGGAAAAACCCAGTGGGACAAAATCCCCCTACAATGAGATGACATGCTGCAAAGAACACTGGAAGAACTCTGTAGAGTAACACTAGAACCAAAATCTGGCAAGCAAGGAAAGATACTTCTGTTTACTACTGAAACCAGATGAGAGTCACTGATTGACTCAAGGAATCATGAAAAAAGCAACAGTAGACCCGATGCCTCGAAACACTCAAAAACTCCAAATGGGAACAACCCTAGAATCTATGAAGCATCAAGTGATTATTGAATGATGTATTACTGAAAGTGAAGTGCAAAGATGCAAGATGCACCCTCCCAACTGCCAAAACATCCAAGTAATCTCCAAACAACCCATTAGGAAAAATTTGGACTAAGTTATCAACCTGGGATAGATATAGAAAAGGTGCATGGACAGCAACATAGAGCTCCTCAATACCATTCCAACGCTTCAAACGAGGCAAAAAACGGAGATCGTGGCAAAAAGTTATGAGCTCGGAAGCATAAAATAAACATCTGACTTCAAACAGAAATAAATATAGTAAAAAAAAAAATACTATAAAATAAAACTACACCAAATGAAAGTGCTCAAAACCAGCTTTCCGGTGATATCTCGTTTTCCCGATTTTGATACCGTATGCCCAAGTTATGACCAAAAGAAAAAAATTGCTCTTTTAGGGAAAATTAGGGCTAGAGGGGCAAAGAGGGGCCAGCCGTACAGATGATGTCATCATGATGTCAGAAAAATGCGAGCTTAAAATTGACGGCCATCTGGCCGTTGGGGCAAAAAATCGCCCCCACTGCCGGAATTTTTTTTTCGATCGCCGGTATATGCTTCATTTGCCGGAATATTCCAAAATTTCCTGGCGAATTCCCCAGAGAATATTCTCTGGCCGGCAGATTTTGGTTTGGGCCCTTGGTCTTCAATACGACCTCTGGTGAAGCTGGGGAGCCCTCAAGGGCTGGCAGAGAGTCCCCGGTCCACCATGTGACCGGGGCGGATGCTGGAGGAGCCCTCATGGGCTGTGTAAGGCTGGCGGCAGGCCAGCGGGGGAGACTGGCGGTAGCGGCGGATGGGTGGCCGCCCAGTGGCCGTCGGGTGGCGGAGGAGTTTTATACATGACGCGGCGGCGCGAAAAACAAGAAACACATATTTTTGATATTTTTCTCAATTTTTGAGCCTTGGGAAGTGTGCAGGGGAGGCCGTACGACCCCTCAAACAATTTTTTTTGCCTTCTGGACCAACTTCTTAGAAATCGACGGAACGAAGGGTGATCTTAGGGTTTTTGGCCGCTGCGAATGCAATGGAGACCTCCATTTCTACCCAAAGTGTCCCAAAGATTTGGCTACCCCTAGATCTTGCAAAAAAGATGCCTATGAAAACCCTTGCATTAGAAACTCATTGAAAGGCCATATCTTCAGATCACGAACAGGCAGCTGCAGGTCTGGAGCTCTGATACCATGTTAGAAAACCAAGATCAGCTACATGCAAGATGGATACCTGTCACATGCAAAAGATATGAAGAACCAAAGAAGATGTTCTGTAAACCTCTCAGTAAAAATGCATTAAGAGGATCAAGTATTACAAAGAGATCAATCCTTATGAAGGAGATCAAGAAACCCTAAAAGGGAAACCCTAAATGAAACCCTAGTGTGCACACTTAATAATTAATAATTAATTAATTATTAATGTTCCTAAGTTTAGCTTAAGTAACAAAGAGGAATAAGTGACTTAATTAATTAATCAATATGATATAATTAATTAAGCATAATAACTTATTACTCTAACACCCCCCCTTAAGATGAACTTAGGAAGAAGCTAAAACACTAGAATAAGATGCATGAAAGCAAAGATGGGTCTCGAAAACTAGGCCTGATCAGGTACCCATTTACAAATGCAAGAATGAGGTATAGAAGGAAAAACCCAGTGGGACAAAACCCCCCTACAATGAGATGACATGCTGCAAAGAAGCACTAGAAGAACTATGTAGAGTAACACTGGAACCGAAATATGGAAAGCAAGGAAAGATACTTCTGTTTACTACTGAAACTGGATGAGAGTCACTGATTGACTCAAGGAATCATGAAAAAAGCAACAGCAGACCCGATGCCTCGGAACACTCAAAAACTCCAAACAGGAACAACCCTAGAATCTATGAAGCATCAAGTGATTATTGAATGATGTATTACTGAAAATGAAGTGCAAAGATGCAAGATGCACCCTCCCAACTGCCAAAACATCCGAGTAATCTCAAAACAACCCATCAGGCCAAATTTGGACTAAGTGATCAACCTGGGATATATATAGAAAAGGTGCATGGACAGCAACATAGAGCTCCTGAATACCTTTCCAACACTTCAAACGAGGCAAAAAACGAAGATTGTGGCAAAAATTTATGAGTTCGAAAGCATAAAATAAACATCTAACTTCAAACAGCAATAAATGTAGTAAAATAGAAAAATACTATAAAATAAACTACACAAAATGAAATTTCTCAAAACCAGCTTTTTGACGATATCTCGTTTGCCCGATTTTGATACCGTATGCCCAAGTTATGACCAAAAGAAAAAACTTCTCTTTTACGGCAAATTAGGGCTAGAGGGGCAAAGAGGGGCCGACCGTACAAATGACATCATCATGACGTTAGAAAAATGAGAGCTTAAAATTGACGGCCATCTGGTCGTTGGGGCAAAAAATTGCCCCCACTGCCAGAAACTTTTTTCCGATCGCCGGTATATGCTTCATTTTCTGGAATATTCCAAAATTTCCCGGCGAATTCCCCAGAGAATATTCTCTGGCCGACGGATTTTGGTTTGGGCCCTTGGTCTTCAATACGACCTTCGGTGAAGCTGGGGAGCCCTCAAGGGCTGGCAGAGAGCCCCCGGTCCACAATGTGACCGGGCCAGATGCTGGAGGAGCCCTCATGGGCTACGTAGTGCTGGCGGTGGGCTAGCCGGGGAGATTGGCAGTGGCGGCAGATGGGTGGTTGCTCGGTGGCCGTCGAGTGGCAGAGGAGTTTTATATTGGACGCGGCGGCGCGAAAAATAAGAAACACATATTTTTGATATTTTTCTCAATTTTTAAGCCTTGGGAAGTGTGCAGGGGAGGCATTATGGCCCCTCAGACAATTTTTTTTGCCTTCTGGACCAACTTCTTAGAAATTGACGAAACGAAGGGCGATCTTAGGGTTTTTTGCCACTGCGAATGCAATGGAGACCTCCATTTCTGCCCAAAGTGTCCCAAAAATTTGGCTACCCCTAGATCTTGCAAAAAATATTCCTGTGAAAACCCTTGCATTAGAAACTCATTGAAAGGCCATATCTTCAAATCACGAACAGGCAGTTGCAGGTCTGGAGCTCTGATACCATGTTAGAAAACCAAGATCAACTACATGCAAGATGGATACCTGTCACATGTAAAAGATATGAAGAACCAAAGAAGATGTTCTGTAAACCTCTCAATAAAAATGCATTGAGAGGATCAAGTATTACAAAGAGATCAATCCTTATGAAGGAGATCAAGAAACCCTAAAAGGGAAACCCTAAATGAAACCCTAGTGTGCACACTTAATAATTAATAATTAATTAATTATTAATGCTCCTAAGTTTAGCTTAAGTAACAAAGAGGAATAAGTGACTTAATTAATTAATCAATATGATATAATTAATTAAGCATAATAACTTATTACTCTAACACTCCCCCTTAAGATGAACTTAGGAAGAAGCTAAAACACTAGAATAAGATGCATGAAAGCAAAGATGGGTCTCGAAAACTAGGCCTGATCAGGTACCCATTTACAAATGCAAGAATGAGGTAGAGAAGGAAAAACCCAGTGGGACAAAATCCCCCTACAATGAGATGACATGCTGCAAAGAACACTGAAAGAACTCTGTAGAGTAACACTGGAACCGAAATCTGGCAAGCAAGGAAAGATAATTCTGTTTACTACTGAAACCGGATGAGAGTCATTGATTGACTCAAGGAATCATGAAAAAAGCAATAGCAGACCCGATGCCTCGGAACACTCAAAAACTCCAAATGGGAACAACCCTAGAATCTATGAAGCATCAAGTGATTATTGAATGATGTATTACTGAAAATGAAGTGCAAAGATGCAAGATGCACCCTCCCAACTGCCAAAACATCCAAGTAATCTCCAAACAACCCATTGGGCCAAATTTGGACTAAGTGATCAACCTGGGATAGATACATAAAAGGTGCATGGACAACAACATAGAGCTCCTCAATACCTTTCCAACACTTCAAACGAGGCAAAAAATGAAGATCGTGGCAAAAAGTTATGAGCTCGGAAGCATAAAATAAACATCTGACTTCAAATAGTAATAAATTTAAAACAAAAAAATACTATAAAATAAACTACACCAAATGAAAGTGCTCAAAACCAGCTTTCTGGCGATATCTCATTTGCCCGATTTTTATACCGTATGCCCAAGTTATGACCAAAAGAATAAAAAATGCTCTTTTAGGGAAAATTAGGGCTAGAGGGGCAAACAGGGGCCAGCTGTACAGATGACATCAGAAAAATGAGAGCTTAAAATTGATGACCATCTGGCTGTCGGGGCAAAAAATTTCCCCCACTGCCGGATTTTTTTTTTGATCGCCGGTATATGCTTCATTTGCTGGAATATTCCAAAATTTCCCGGCAAATTCCCCAGAGAATATTCTCTGGCCGACATATTTTGGTTTGGGCCCTTGGTCTTCAATACAACCTTCGGTGAAGCTGGGGAGCCCTTAGGGGCTGGCAGAAAGCCCCCGGTCCACCATGTGACCGGGGCGGATGCTGGAGGAGCCCTCATGGGCTGCGTAGGGCTGGCGGCAGGCCAGCGAGAGAGACTGGCGGTGGCGGTGGATGGGTGGCCACCCGGTGGCCGTCGGGTGGTGGAGGAGTTTTATACTAGACGCGGTGGTGCGAAAAACAAGAAACACATATTTTTGATATTTTTCTCGATTTTTGAGCCTTGGGAAGTGTGCAGGGGAGGCCGTACTTAGACAATTTTTTTTGCCTTCTGGACCAACTTCTTAGAAATCGACGAAACGAAGGGCGATCTTAGGGTTTGTGGCTGCTGCGAATGCAATGGAGACCTCCATTTCTGCTCAAAGTGTCCCAAAAATTTGGCTACCCCTAGATCTTGCAAAAAAGATGCCTGTGAAAACCCTTGCATTAGAAACTCATTGAAAGGCCATATCTTCAGATCACGAACAAGCAGCTGCAGGTTTGGAGCTCTGATACCATGTTAGAAAACCAAGATCAATTGCATGCAAGATGGATACCTGTCACATGCAAAAGATATGAAGAACCAAAGAAGATGTTCTGTAAACCTCTCAGTAAAAATGCATTAAGAGGATCAAGTATTACAAAGAGATCAATCCTTATGAAGGAGATCAAGAAACCCTAAAAGGGAAACCCTAAATGAAACCATAGTGTGCACACTTAATAATTAATAATTAATTAATTATTAATGTGCCTAAGTTTAGCTTAAGTAACAAAGAGGAATAACTGACTTATGGGGGGGTGTTAGTGTAATTAATATTTAATTACACTAACAATCTCAAGTTCTAAAATTTCCGGATCTAGCCTATAGGCGAGTTTTCCTGAAGATGACAACTTTGCAACTTTGCACTTCAAATGATCTTCAAGTCTTCAACCTAAATTTGAAATCACAAACACACAAGGGTGATCCCATAATAGTGGTTTACAATTTTTGGCCAAACTAGACACTGAAATTATTATTTTTAACTAAATCTTCACATTCGGGCACCTATAACGGCTAAACTGTGAGGAATTTGAAGATGGTGCAAACTAGAGTCTCATCAAATTTTGTTTGTAGATTCTAAAAATATTTTTTTCAAAATTTTTGGAATCAAATTGCACTTCTTTTTCCATCTCCCATGAAAATTGATTTTTTTAGAATTTTTTTTAAAAAGTGACGCAAGTATAACATAACTTTTTTTCCATGAAGGATAAATTTCTAATTCTTTCAAATTTAGATTTTAACTCTAATATCTAGTGCTTCCACTTGGTTAGATAGTTTTTATTGAATAATTTTTCCTTAATCAAGTTTCAAAGTCAAACTAATTACAATTCAGACCGACCGTATAACGTAAATTTTTTGTATATGTCAAAATTTAATTTAATTTTTTGTTGGATCAAGGACTTCAATATTTGGTGCACTCATATTTTTCAATTTTTTTTTGATTCCACATGTGAAGAACAAAGAAATTCATTTTCGATGAAAAACCTATGTTTAATAAAACTTAAAAAACAAATACATAACAAAACCAAAACATATTGAAATTATATTAATTGGATAGCTTGTTCTGAGGAATACCATAATCATTTGAAATATATTTTAAATGAATTCATTTGATCCCCCAAAAGCTAAATCAAAAGTGATTTTTTATTAGCATTTTGATAGGTGTAAAGGAGACACATTTATAGGTATGGTTTAAAACTAGCGAGGTTCTATCCAAGGGGGTTTGATCTAAGGTGATTTGATCAAACCCTCTTCAATTGGAATCCTTAAAATGGAAATTTTTTAGGCTTAAATCATTATATTTTCTAAAAATATGTGATTTCAACTAAAATCTGTTCCTCTCAGGAATTGTAAACCACTATTATGACAACACCCACAAGAGAGAAAAAACTTGTTGATTTTTAGTAAATGGGGGTATACCTTGGTCAAAGCCCTTTGTTGGTAATTAAATCATGGAATGAAATAGAATAATTAAGGGAAATGATGAATGAACAACATGAAATGTTACAACTCACCAAACCCTTATTATGAAATCTGAAAACATGTGTGAAGTGGATAGCTTGAATGTAGATCTTGACTTGCTTGATAGATCTTGAATATAATGCTTGCTTGAATCAAAAGCCTACATCACAAATGTTAGCTCAAAAACACACATGATGCAAGAATATCCTTGATATGATGCTTGAATTTTGATGATGTCCCCAAATTCTTGATGAAATGCTCTTGAATGCTCTTGTGAACTCAATTATGCTATAAAGAATGCTCTCACAAAAGGCTCTTATAGAAATGAATGTAAGAACCTTGTATTTATACTTATCTATGCTTAATATCTTGAAATTACACCACAACAAGCTGACATATGAATTCATTAATTAAAGGAGGTTAAATCCCGCCAAGATTTGAAATTAAATCCCAAAAATACCTTAAGGGGGACTAAGACGCCCTAGGTGGCGTCTTATTCCCGAGGCATGAAACTCGGGGCAAAAACTTCAAAAAGGGGCCCATTTAAGGTGCCTTTGAAATTAGGGCCCCAAGATCTTTGGGGGACAAAGACACCCTAGGTGGAATCTTATTCCCAACCCAAAAATTAGGAACATATAGCCAAAATCATTAAGTTATCATTTCCCCTTTGAAGTATGTCAGGATTAGCCATAAAAAGATATAATTTATTAGGCTTGTGGATGAAAAATAGGACCAATTAAGACATAAATAGGGATACATAAAGCAAGGTAGGCCTAAACAAGTGTAAAAGCAAGGGTATGCATTTTTCTACAGTACATTTAGCCCCCACTTTAGTGAGAGGATGAACTTGCTTCAAACTCACACTAAAGTAGCCAACTACAAAATCAAGAGGGGTTATAATGTACAAATTTTAGTGAGATAGGATGACAATAACCAAGAGGGTGGCCAAGCCCCCAGGATCAAGATCCTATGGAATACCAACATAGGCACAAAGGAACACACTTGCAGATGATATATGGAGCCATAACCAAATCACAAGCATACACCATCAAAGATAGAAAAAGAAGAAAAAGGAAAAATAAAAATACAACAAATCAAGCTTCGACTAGCCATCCAATGCATTGTGGATCGGGTCTAGGTTGTTTGTCCAAAAGAGGTTTACAATTGGAACACACTCTCCACTATACAAACAAAACACATGCTCACAAGGGCTAGTGAAGCTAGTTGTTCACTAGGTGAGCCCCAAGAGGTCCATATCAAAGTCATACCCCCATGACTATGATAAGGACAATAAGAAAATGCACTCTCATAAGGGCTAGTGAAGCTAGTTGTTCACTAGGTGATCCCCAAGGAACCATATCAAAGCCATACCTTGATGACTTTAATAAAGCAGAAAAATAAAATGCACGCTCACAAGGGCTAGAGAAGCTAGTTTTCCACTAGGTGAGCCCAAGGAACCATATCAAAGCCATACCTCCATGAATTTAATAAGGTAAAAAAATGAAATGCAATAAGAAAGAGGGATGTTTGAAGGGATTTTGCTTCGTTTATGCAAAGTCTCATCTTAGGTGTTAGAAACCAAGATCTGATTGCAAACCAAAATAGACCTTCCATAGAAGAGGAAAACGAAAAAGCAGAAGCTTTGCATAAAAACATGGAATTTGATATATTCAAAAAGACCAAATAATACAAGAGATAATTTGCTTATAAAATCAAAGATACCTAAACCTAATCTTATCTTGAGCAACCAAGATAGCTCAAAAGATAAAGATAAGAATAAATAAACCTAGGAATTAAATAATGCCTAAGTAAACTTATGCAAGCGTAATTAAATATTAATTACACTAACACCCCCCATAAGTGCAACTTAGGGAGAAGCAGAGTATTATGAAAATATGAGTCCCAACAACAAGGCCTGATGAGGTACTCATGTAAAAATGCACATAGAGAGAAACCCCCCTCAGTGAGATGAACTACTGCAAAGAATCACTAGAAGAACTCTGATGAAGCAACACTAGAACCCCAAATCTGGCAAGCAAGGAAAGATAGTTCTGTTTGCAAAATAACAATCAGAATGACAAATGCAATAGTAGACCTGATGCCAAGGAACACTGGAAACTCACATACTGGATCAACTATGGAATTTGTGAACAACAGTAGATGAAAGGATAAATGGACCCATAATGGTGACAAATTTGGAAGTTCCATCAAGATTCTAGAACATTAACCATAAAACCATGGCCTTCAAATGAGAAAGATCTGAACCAATGCGGATCAAGAACTGTAAAATCCCAATGTGAAGTGTGAAGCTAGAATGAGACAATAGGAAACCAGAAAAACTCATGTGAGTTGTCACCAACATGAAAGATGGATGCAAGAACCCCCCTTAATGGAACTTTATATCAGTTCTTTATTACAATACCCAATGATTGCATAAGGAGATAATGCAAAATTACAAAAGCATAAGTGAAAATGCAAACCTAAAGCATGAAACAAAAATGAATTCATGCATAAAATAAGTTACACATTTTTTGGAAATGACCTCAGATCTGTATAGAGGCTGAAACCAGCTTTCTGACACCGCAAAAATCATGAAAAACTAAGCGAGTCACAAGATATGCTTCCTAGAGTGAAAACGGAAACATCTGACTTCCGAGGCTGAAAAGGATATCAAAAAGAAAAACCAGAAAAGAATACTAGCACCATTGCGTAGAGCTTGGAAATAGCTTTCCGACGATATCTTGTTTACAAAAAAATGATGCCAAGTTATGCACGTTTCCGCGAAACTGCTCAAAAACTGCCCAAGTAGTCTCTAATAAGCCCTCAGGGGCTGAAAAAGTTCGGCCCTTGGTCGCTTGGGTGGATTAGGGGGCTGGCGACATGGGGGCTTCTGCACAGCCCCTGGTCACCTACGTGACCAGGGCTGGGGCTAAAATCCTAGCGAGGCCTGGCGCTTGGGCTCTGGTCGCCCATAAGACCTGGGCGGAGCCCGTGGGGGCTGAAGGACTAGGGCGGCGCATGGGTGGAGGTTTTGGGCGGTGGTGGTCTTGCGGTGGTCTTGCGGTGGCCGCCCGGTGGCTGCCCTGTGGTGGGTTCCATTTGCACTGGCTGCACAAAATTTCATTCAAAATTTTTGATTTTTTAAATATTTTTTTGATTTTTTTCGATTTATGTGCATCGTGAAGCGTCCCTAGGGGCCGTACGGCCCTTGGGCAAATTTTTTTTGCCTCTCCGAATGACTGTGTCCAAATCGGACAAATTTTATATGGAAATTGGGGTTTTTGGGCGCTGTGAATCCAATGGAAAGGTCCGTTTGGGCCCAAAGTGCTTTGAAAATTAGGTGACCCCCAGATCTAACAGATAAATCACCGATCTTACAACCCCCGCAGATCTGGAAAACGGTGATGAAAATCAATGAAATAAAAGCTATTTCTGACTTTTTCCAGCACTTTGAATCCAACAGAAAACCCCGATCTGATCCAAGATGCTGCATAAATGTACTCAAGGATTGAAACGCTCGAGGGACCTCAAACGAGCTTTGCACTGTGATCCTCCAACAAAGCTGAGAAGGGGCTGCGAATTGAGGCTCTGATACCATGTTAGAAACCAAGATCTGATTGCAAAAAAAAATAGACCTTCCACAAAAGAGGAAAACGAAAAAGTAGAAGCTTTGCATAAAAACATGCAATTTAATATATTTGAAAAGACCAAATAATACAAGAGATAATTTGCTTTATAAAAGTGAAGATACCTAAACCTAAGCTTATCTTGAGCAACCAAGATAGCTCAAAAGATAAAGATAAGAATCAATAAACCTAGGAATTAAATAATGCCTAAGTAAACTTATGCAAGTGTAATTAAATATTAATTACACTAACATTAGGGAACATTGTGATTAATGTCTCCAAGAGAGGACAAATGTAAGGTCTCATCTTAGGGAAAATTGTGCTTAACATCCCCAAGAGAGGAAAAATGTAGGGTCTCATCTTAGGTAACATTGTGCTTAATGTCCCCAAGAGAGGAAAAATAAAAAAGATATCATGCTCTCAAAGGAAACTAAACCTAATGACACCATCAAGAAAAGGACACATCACAAGAAGAAAGAAAATCACACAATGAAACATGAGTGTCGATGTATGCCCCCACTTTAAAGAAGTTGCTAACACCATTGTTGTGAGAAATCTCTTTAAAGTAGAAGAATACATGAGAGGTTATTTGGAAATCCCTATACCAAGTCATATGTTTCTGAATCAAACTACATCATGAATAAGTATGTCACAAGCGAGTCAACTTAAGGCATTTCATCCACAACCCAAGCTTGATCTTATATGTACATGAAAGGAATTCAACTATCCAAAAGAGACAATGAAAAGTGACATACGAGGATAAGGCTACTTAACCCCTTGCCCCCACTTAGTGTAGGAAAAGGATGAGCCAAAATGATTGATGAGAAACATGCTTGTGTAAAAATTAGTATCAATTAGAGGAATTAGGTGCTTCAACACAAGGGAGAGCACCACACTCCTTAAGATGTTGAATTTTACTACTCAAAGCCTTACATTCATTAGTAGCATGACCATGGACTCTATGATATACACAAGATGAACTCTTGTAGTGAAATTTCTTTCATGTTCTTGGAGGGAGAGATATCAAATGATCTTGGAGGAGTCTCGAAAAGATACCTTCTTGATCAATGGTAGATATTGCTTTATTTTGTGACAAAGATATCTCTTGCTTAGCACAAGGTGTCATACCTACACAAGACTCTTTAGATTGTGATATTTTGTTCTCTCCTTTAGAGGAGTGTGTAAAATCTATCAAATTCAATTCATTAGTGTTTTGTGAGATGACATTGACATTAAGTGAAGATTTATTTGTTTGTTTCGTTTCTTTCAAAGGATAATAATCAAGACCACTAGTGTCTATCAATTTAGGATGTACTACTGTTAAAGTTGGCTTAGAGGAATTTTTTGTGAGACTATTGATATTGAGTGAAGGTTTGTTTGTTTGGTTCTTTCGAGGGGCAATAACCAAGACCACTAGTCTTTTCTTGCATGTGAGGATCTATAGGGTTATGGATGCCTTGTTCTCTAGCACCACATCCTTTTCCACTATAACCAAGTTGTTTCATAATTTCAAACCTTTTCCATAAATATTCTTCATTTCTTCCAGATTCGATGGTTGCTCTTGATTAAGTTCATCACATTTTGTTGTGTAATTTGTTTCCACTTGTTCTAAAGTGGTCGAGGTGGATGCTTTTGAAGGGTCATCCAAATTTTGTGTTGACACTACTGCTTTTTATTTTCCTTTTTTGAATCTTTGTTTATCATCTTGTATTCTACCATGAATGTTGATTCAAAATTCAACAATCCCAAATCATCTAGTGATATCGTTGTGAAGGGTTTAGGATACCTATCTTTTTGTTGTTCTTGCATGGGTTCTATTTGCATAGTTGGTGTTAATGTTGCCAAAGGATTCTCCTTGTTTTTCTTAATGCTCAAACAACTATTTGGGTTAGGGTCAGCTTCAAGTGTGTACACTGTGTTGTAAATATACTTCATTTTACGATGAAGAGTAGAAGGAATCCCATTCATTGCATGAATCCATGGTGTACCTCAAAGGAGATTGTATGAAAGATCGTGAGGCATAACATGGATCGATGTTTCTAATGTGGCCTTCCCAGTTGTAATAGGCAAAGTGATCACACCGAGTGCTTGTTTTCTGACATTGTCAAATACGTTAATAGATAAAGAGTCAGGTTGAATTTTTGATTTATCAATTCTGATCCTATCCAAAAGGGTCACACTACACACATTAAGGGATGATACATTGTCAAAAAGAATTCGCTTTATCCCCACACTTTTATATTGAGATATTATTATGAAAGCTTCGTGTTGTTTTTGCAATTCCAAAGGAGGGAGCTCACTTTGGTGGAAAACAATGTCAACATTCAGTCCTTGAATCATTGCTGCTATGTCATTCAAATTTTCACTAGAGGGGATCACAACTTGTTGCATGGTTGTTTGAATCATAGTGTGATAATTAGGTGAATTCCGAATTAGGTCCCATAGGGATATCTTTGTAGGAGTATTCTTAATTTGTTCAACAAGATTATACTCCTTTCCACTTTGTGAAGGCAAATGAGGGGCACTAGGAAAGATAGGATTAGGAAATGGGAGGGATGTTGAAGGTGTTTGTCCTAGTTGTGGACTGTTCCTAGTGTTTTATGTATGAGCAACATTATTATAACTCAGCTTTTTTGAAACATTTTTCTTAGGTGGGTAAAGGATAAGTTCAGATTTGTTTTGAGTTTGTGGTTTATGAGAAGGTGGATAAATGATGAGTTTAGGTTTGGGAGATTAATTCAAGGGGTATCTAATGTGCATAACCTCATAAGACTTATCCGTATTTTCATGATCTCTTACTGAAGGGAATCTAATGTCACTTCATCATCTTTATTAAAGGGATTACTGTTGTCATTGTTCTCATTTTCTTCCACTGTTATATCTTCCCTAGTAGGATATTTTTTAGGAGAACTACAAACCAAATATTCTTGACATTCCAGGATTGGTTCTTCTAAGTTGACTTCATCACCTGTAAGGGAGTTATCAATGGTTGTATTTTAGTGTTCATCAATGATGTTGTCTTGTTCAATAATGTTTTCCCTAGGGGAAGAGAGACACATAAGATTCTCATGACCTTCATCTATTGGATTTTCTACCATAAAAGTATCCTCTTCACAACTAGGAGAAGAAAAAATGCGATTGTCAAGATTGTCTAAATTTTCACTCCTTTGTCCTATAATTTTCTCCAAAGTAAGGGAAGGAACATAAAGAGGGTTGTCATAAGTCTTAAGGTTTGATTATCTAACACCAATATATCTTAATCATTATCACAAGAGGATAATATGTTGGGAGACGAATGTAGAATGGTTGAAGTTTGTTGTGTTATGTGGTCATCATGATTACCTATGGTTGTTTCATCTTGTTCATCAATGTCTTGCCTAATAAGAGAGGTAGAAAGAGAGAAACAACTAGAATTCTCAAAAATATCAATGATTGGTTCTTCTAACACCAAAATATCTTCTCCAATAGGAGAGATATTAGGAGAAGAATGAATATGATCATTAGTAATGTCCAAGGTTGTATTCTCTTTCACTAAAACACTCTCATAGGGAGGGGATATGAACTGTTTCTTAGTGTGCCTAGAAAGGTAAGGTACTAACATTGTTTGACAAAAAATGAAAAGAATTTTTAACCATCTCATGCAATGCTTTAATAATGTAAACAATGTGTATCCAAATATGCAAAACACTTTTTCCAATGTATGCAAAACTTTAAGAATGAAAACAATGTATATCCAAAAATGAAAAGCACTTTTATCAAACTCATGCAAACTTTTATGAATGTAAACATTTTATATGCAAAAGTGAAAAACACTTTTATCCATAATATGCAAAGTTTTAGAAATGCAAGCATTTTAAGATCTAATGATGCTTGTAATTGAAATGATTTCAAAATAGAATTGGAATAACAGTAATTCTACAAACTCTAATAGAAAATTGAAAGCAACAAACAAAAGCATATAAAAGAAGATGTAAACCTTGAAAACTACAACTTGAATTTCAATAGGGACTAAGATGCCAACAAAGGCATCTTGGTCCTATTGAAGGATTTTTGAGGTTCTAGAAAGTGGAACAAAAAGAAAGCAACCTAGACAAGATTCTGAGGGAAAAAAACCATAGAGGGACTAAGACGCCAGTAAGGGTGTTTTAGTCCCAGTAGGGTTTTTTTTTCAGAAAAACAACAAAATCTAAGTTGATAATAGTGTTCCTAGGTTTCCCACCTAGGGATTTGATGTTTAGAAATAGAAAAGTGTGCAAATGAATGCAAGAAAAAGCGACTACTAATAAGCAATTAAATTCAAAGTTGAATGCAATTTTTTTCAATTTCGAATGCAATAACAATGTTTCTAAATTCAATTAGGATGATTAACAATGCCATTTTTAGTTTTTCAATGAGATAAGATGATGCACTTGAAAGAAAAAATGCAACCTATATGCACTTTCACTAATGAAAATATGAGAAGCCCTAGATGCACTTTCACTAATGCAAGATGCAATGCAAGAATGAATTCCACCTAGATCTAGGACTTCAATGAACTAAAAATTAGAAAATGAATGCTCAAAAATGTCTGGTTCACCAAAATGAACCAAAAATAAAATAGGTGGGGGAGATCCCACTATTCTCCTTTGGTCATTCAATAATGTCCTAGGATCTCAAATTGGATTGACTATCAACACAAAGGTGAGTCAATTCTCAACAAGGAAGACCTAGGAGAGGGGGTTCTTTAAGACTTAAGGGGTTCACGACCAAGAAAAAGCTTGGAAAAGACAACTTAACATTCAACTCACAAAACCTAGTAATGCAAGCCAAATGATGAGTGCAAATGATGAAATTAAGCAACAAAAAGTTAGGGTATGTGTACCTGGGAAGTTTGGAAATGTGACAAGGATTTTTGAAGTGCAAAAATGCTATCAAAATATGATAGGGAGGACTAAGGTTCCCTTACTATTTTTCGTAGTCCCGCTGCTGGTTTTCGAGACTGATGCAGAATCTTCAGATGTGAGAATAGGATCTGGACGAATCTCTAAAAATTAGCCTCGAGAGGACTAAGATGCCCTAGGTGGCGATGTATTCCTGTATGGAATTTATAAAATCTCCAAATGTGGTTTTGAGGCTCAAGGTCTACACTTCCTTCTTCTCTAATCTTAGGTTCTAAAACTTCTGGATTTGACCTGTACGTGAGTTTCCATGAAGATGACAACTTTGCAATGCAAATTTTCAACTTTTCAACTTTTCACTTCAAATGATCTTCAAGTCTTCAACCTAAATCTGCAATCACAAACACATTAGAGAGGAAAAACTTGTTGATTGTTAGTAAATGGGGGTTTTCCTTGGTTAAACCCATTTGTTGGCGTAGTGTACGAAAATGTATACCCTTGAATTTTCACACTTTTTTGGGCCTTCCTATCTCTATTTATCCCTAGTTATGTATTAACTGGTCCTATTTTGCATCCAAAATCCTAATAAACTATATCTTTTTCTTTCTAATCCTGATAAACATCAATGGATAAATGATAATTTAATGATTTTGGTTGTGTCCCTAATTTTTGGGTCAGGACTAAGACACCACCTAGGGAATATTTGTCCCCTAAAGGTCTTGGGACCCTAATTTCAAATGTTCCTTAAAGTGGCCCCTTTTTGGAGTCGGTGCCTCGAGTTTCATGCCTCGGGACAAAGACTCCACCTAGGGCGTCTTAGTCCCCCTTAAGGTATTTTAAGGATTTAATTTTAAATCTTGGCAGGATTTAGCCTCCTTTAATTAATGTTTTCATATGTTAGCTTGTTGTGGTGTAATTTCAAGATATTAAACATAGATAAGTATAACTACAAGGTTCTTTCACTCATATTTTCACCTAGAAATGTAACAAGCAATCTAAGCATCCAAGAATTCAAGAGCATTTCTTTAAGTATTTGGAGCCATCATCAAGATTCAAGCATCATATCAAAGATATTCTTGCATCATGTGTGTATTTGAGCTAACATTTGTAATGTAGGGTTTTGATTCAAGCAAGCAATTCAAGTCAATATACATCAAGGATTCCTTTGATTCAAGATCTACATTCAAGCTAGCTATCTCACACAAGTTTGCAAATTTCACAAGGTTTTGGTGAGTTGCAACATAGCACTTTGTTTATTCATCATTTCCCTTCATTATTCTATTTCATTCCAAGGTTTAATTACCAAAAAGGGGTTTGACCAAGGAAAACCCCCATTTACTAACAATCAATAAGTTTTCCCTCTCTTGTGTGTTTGTGATTGTAGATTTAGGTTGAAGAATTGAAGATAATTTGAAGTAAAAAATTGCAAAGTTGCAAAGTTGCATTGCAAATTTGTCATCTTCACGGAAAATCATGTACATGACAGATCTGGGAGTTTCAGGTCTAGGGATCTGAGAAGAAGGAAGTGCAAGCCTTGAGCCTCAGGACCATGTTCAGAGATTCTATAAATTCTAGATGGTACTAAGTCGCCACCTAGGGTGTCTTAGTCCTCTTGAAGGTATTTTTTAGAGATTCTTTCAGATCCGATTCTGACATCTGAAGATTCTGCATCTCCACCAAAAAATAGCAATAGGACTAAGAAAACAGTAAGGGTGTCTTAGTCCTCCATAACACATTTTGACAAAAAATTTGCATTTCTATAATCCTCATCACATTTTCAAACTTCCTAGGTACACATACCCTAACTTGGTGTTGCATAATTTCATCATTTACACTCTTCATTTAGCTTGCATTACTAGGTTTTGTGAGTTGAATGTTAAGTTTTCTTTTCCAAGATTTTTCTTGGTGGTGAACCCCTCAAAGCTTAAAGAACCCTCTCCTAGGTCTTCCTTGTTGAGAATTGACTCACCTTTTAGGTTGATAGTCAATCTAATTAGGGTTCCTAGGAAATTATTGAGTGGCCGAAAGAGAATAAGGTGGGCACTCCCTCACCCCATTTTCTTTCATGTTCATTTTGGTGAACCTAACATTTTAGAGCATTCATTTTCTAATTTGGAGTTCATTGAAGTCCTAGATCTACGTTGCATTCATTCTTGCATTACATCTTGCATTAGTGAAAGTGTATCTAGGGTTTCTCATACTTGCATTAGTGAAAGTGCATAAATAGGGTTTCTCACATTTGCATTAGTGAAAGTGCATATAGGTTGCATTTTTTTCTTTCTTGCATCATTTCATCTCATTGAAAAACTAAAAAGTAAATTGTTAATCATCCAAATTGCATTTAGGAACATTGTTATTGCATTCAAAATTGAAAAAAATGCATTCAACTTTGCATCCAATTGCTTTTCATTAGTTACTTTTTCTTGATTCATTTGCACAAATTTTTGTTTCTATAGATTAGGTCCCTGGGTAGGAAACCTGGGAACACTATAAAAAACTCAAAATTTTCTTTTTTTTTTGAAAAAAACCTCTACTAAGACTAAAATTCCCTTCGTAGCGTCTTAGCCCCTCTCAAGGTTTCTGGCTCAGAATCCTATCTCTATTGTTTGCTTTTTGTTTCGCTTTCTAGAACTTCAAAATCTCACCAGTAGGATGAAGATGCCCTTACTATCATCTTAGTCCCTTTTGGCTTTGAGTATGTAGTTTTTAGGATTTGAAATTGATTTTTTGTGCTTCTGTTTGCTGCCATTGGTTATCTGTTTTAGTGGGTTGACTTTTTGTTTCATCCATTTTACTAAATCTAGCTTAAAGTGCTTCATGTCATGCATTGCTCAATTCCACATTTGCATTTACAACATTTCATCTTTCAGGTTGTTGCATAGTGTAAGCAACAAATTACCTTGTTTCATATCTTAAAATTGCATTTAAACATCACTTTAGGTTATAGAATTGCACCTTATTTAGTTTTCCATGATAACATGTTTTCTTTCAAGAGATGTGGATTTGATATGATTAGAAATGGATTGCATAAGTACAACATCCCCTCTTATGAGTTCAATCTAGAGTACAACGATGAGGCCATTAAGAAAAATGTTAGTCATCCTTCTACTATCCTTCATAGTTATGAGAACATCTTAGGGAAAAAGGAACATATAATTGAAATAATCTTGAATATTACATTTCCTATTGGTGAGGATGATATAATAGAAGAAGATACAAGCATAGAAAATTATGAAAACCATTATTGTTCTTTCGATGCCTCTCCTACTAGAGATGAAGGTATCTTGGTGAAAGAAGACACAATCAATGTGGGTCATGTTATCACGGAATCTAGCAGCGCTCGTTCCACGGATAACCCCCTACGAAACTTGTCCATTTCCTAGGATTTGTGAAGTTCAAGTACGCATAACGAAGTGATTTTCAAGCCACCTCAAAATGCATTCCTAAGTCTCGAATAGTCAATTCGATCATTCCCCCATGTTTGCCTCGTGAAGACCTTTGAAACGAGATCCTTCGCGAAGTCTCACTGTCCGTACTTAGTGAATTACGAAAAATGCAGTGGCACTGAAAAAGTGCGCTCCTGCCCTGAAGCCAAAATTGGCTAAGTACAAAAAGTGCAAGGGCGCTAAAATTTAGCGCCCCTGCATGAAGTGAGATTTTCTAGAAATGCAATAGCGCTAAATTTTAGTGCCATTAAATTTTTTCTTGACACGTTTCTTCATGAATTTCACGTTTTTCGTCAATCGTGCTACTTTTCGTGCCTAAATTTATTGCTCGAATTGAGTTAGGTTTTTAATTTTCCTTTTCACTTAAAGGTGTTTTAATTCGCCATTTTTCATTGTTATAATCTTTTGGCTTTCTTTTCTTCTTGCTGGGCGAAGTGCTCTTCAAATTGCAAAAAACATTTTTGAAGATTTCACATCCTTCCTTCAGCACTCTCCGTGTTTGGTCTTGGTAAGTCGTTGTCTTTGCTTTGTCTTTATTCTTCTTTCATTTCTGTATTTGTTTAAGGATTAACATATGCGTTTGTTCTTGTTTTCTTTATACACATTTTTGTTTTGTTTTCTTTCCTCCCATTCGCGTTTTCCTTTCCATTCGCGTTCTTCTTCATTTTGCATGTTTCTCCACATGTGTTTTCTCTTCATTCGCCACTCCTCTATGCATGTCATTCTTTGAGAAATTGTTTCTCTCCAACATTTTTTTGTGTTGCAATTTCTCTTTGTCTCCCTCTCTATACGCTTTGGTGCGAATATTAAAGAGATCTATCATTTTGAAAGAAATTTTCCTTAACACTTGAATACTTACACAATGGTGAATAGATGAGTTTGAATTGTAATTCCATCAAAAACGAAATTGCCAAGCATGAGCGCCATTTTCATACATCATTGCATTTATTTTATCCAAAATGTGCTTGAAATGCTGAAGCGCCAAATTTTAGCGCCTTAACATATTGAAACATGTCAATAATTTTATAACTCTGAGAAATGTAAGGGTGCTAAAATTTAGCGCCCTTACATCAAAAGTGAAATTTCCTGAGATGTAAGGGCGCTAAATTTTGGCGCCCTTACACTTTTTCTAGTTTTCTACAATCCTTTCCAAATGAGCTTCATTTTTGACCAATGCACTCCGGAACCTTTTTCTTCCCATTTTGTGCATCGTTTTGCATGCCTTGTCATCCGCTCCATGCTTTCCCATCCTCGTTGCTCATTTCACGCTTTCCCATGTTTCCTAACAATTAATGTTTGTTCTGGCTAAATGAATTGCAATCTCTTTTCAAAGATCGTCAAGTCAGAGTGATCAAAGTTCCAGTTGTTTTTGATGACTGCTGGTAAGCCTCCGTCTTCTTCGAAAGCAAAAGGAAAAATGAAGTACAAATATCAAGGTGTCTATCTGTCGACTGTAGTGCTCTCCAAGGTGGAAGAGATAAAAGACATAGAGGTTGGTCATTAGGACTTGGTTGATTTCACAAAGCAAATAGAGACAAAGCCTCTTCCTGATTCAATGAGAGCAATCATACACAACAACCTTCATTTGGTGGCAATGTTTCCTACAGCTGCGCATAATACAGAGTTTGTTCTTCAGGTTGCGTCTCACTACATTAGAGAAAGTAGGAGTGTGATTGATTCATCTGGGCACGAGATTCTGAGACTCGACCTTGATTTCTTTGATATTGTCTTCAAGGTCCCTCATATGGAGAAATATATTGATATTTCTATATCAAAAGCACATGAGACCTTTGATGCTGATCCTAATAAAGCTAAACAGTTGATAAACACTCAATGGTTAAAGAAGCCTAGATCATTTATTTCCAGATGGCCGAAAGGACTCCTACGAAGTGATTTCAAAGATGACGTCAAAGATATGATCATGTTTCTAAGCAGAGTGAAAGGCTTGCCGGAATCATCTAATTTTCATGATTGGATGTATGAATACATCAGGATCATAAGAAGATAGAAGGTGCATATTGACTGTGGAAAACAAATCAGTGATGAAATACACGAGCAGTTGATCAATGCTCCTTCTACATTGAAGTTCTACATGACTTCTTACCTGGTGTACGCGGCGGCTGTAATGAGACAATTCCCAGGTCTATCTATGAAAGGGAATCAAATGATGGTACCTGTGTACAGATATTTCTATCAATTGGAGCTGAAGGAAAGCTTTCATCACTTCAGACGGGTCACAAATGCTTTCTTTGCACCTTTGCTCTTCAATTTTGATCCAACCCTTGAAAGAAGAAGAGTATCTGATGAGGCTTATAAGGTGGTAAGTAAAGTTGGATGCATATTTCTTCAATTCCCAACGTTTACTTACTTGAGAGTAGGATGCTACACTGGTTGTCCCTACATGCTACCACATTATCCTTCGGATAAGTGGGTTCTCATGGAAACATGTAGACAGTTGATGTCAGTGCAAAAAGAACGAAGAAGCAACCACAAGCGTGGATTCAAGTTCCCACTGACCATCGGCCAATATACTATCCAAACTGCACAAAAAGCTAAGTCTGTTTATGCTGAAATGCAGATCATGACAATCAAGACCTACAGGTATAGGTTTGATTTTGATTACTGAGATGTCAAAAAAAAGGTTGCAAAAGGGTCACCATCATAGGTACCATTTTGAGGACATCTGGGCTGATTGCAGAGATGAAGAAGCCATTCACAAAATGGACTATTGCAGGTTGAATGTTTAATATATCAGAGATCTTGATATTGCTGACCTACCAGAGGATTTTTCAGATCCAGGTGATATCATGAATGTTGTCTATGATGAGCAAGAAATTGCTAAAAGGCCGTTGCCTCCAATTCAATGATCTAGGAAAGAAGTTACCAGCATAAGAGAGAGGTTGAGGCCAATCCTAGCCAACACTGCAGAATGGTTGCATAAACACGGTTATGAAATGAAGAGTTTCAGAACAGACTCAGAAGGAGAGGAATCCGAAGCAGAAGCTCACCAACAGCAAGAACTTCGTGAGAAAAATAAATCAGTGGCCGTTCCCACTTCTTCATGAAGAGGTCCTAGGATCAAGTTCACTATTGGAAAGAAAGATACCCAATCTGTCCCAGAGACAGTAATCACAGAATCTAATCCATCTCGCTCTAAGGGTAAAAAGTATATTGTAGAGGAGATAGATTCCGATGAAGAAGAAACTTCAAGTGACCAATCCGCTGAATATGAAGATTCAGTAGAAGCAGACTCCGATGTAGAAGAGGTTTCTGAAAGCGGGCAAGAGTCTGAAGAAGATTCTGAAGAAGGATCTGAAGGTGATTTTGAAGGTGAACCAGAATCAGAGAGACAAGAGGGTGATCAACAGGAACCCGGGCATGATCAAGAAAGAACTACTTCTCCTCCTGAGAATGTAGTTGAGGAAATTCCCAGAACATCATCGCCTGTGACTCCAAATGTTCCTCATACCCCTCCAGATTCAAGAACTCCTCCACCTCCTGTTCCCTCATCACCTATTCCTACCACATGCATTCCTGCAGCCAAGATATCCCCTATCCTTACAGCATCAACCTCGCTTGATACTCCCTCAGTGACAAGCATCCATACGGTTGATATACTGTCGAGCCCTCCATCATCCATTCCTAGCTTGTCTTTGCCAACGTATGATATCACTTCTGAAAATGAATTCAATCATTTCATGAATGAGTCAATGCGCGATCAGCTCAATGTGTCAACTACAGGAGCGATGATGACAGAAACTTCGCCGATTGTCACGATACCTATGGTAACTTCAGATGTGACAATAACTTCAGAAGTAGCAATGGCGACTAAATTGACAGTGAATCCAGAAGCTCACACTTCTTTTCTTCCTCCTTGGCTAATATCTCAAGTGCTGAAGCGTAAAAAACAAATGATTTCTCCGAAGGAGCTCGACCTCGAAGAGATAGTCCTTCCAAAAGCCAAAGGGAAGAAGAAGACAAAAGTATACTCAAGGCTGAACGTTGATAAGTCTGGCCACAAGTATGTGGAAGTTGGCATACCACCAAGTGAGGAAGGTGATGTCAATATGGAAGACTACACGGTGACAAAGGTCCAGCTTGGAAAGGTTACCAATGAAAGTGCAAAAGCCGATGCACAAGTCACTTTGGATATCTTGGCTGGAAGGTTGGATAAAGTAGAGCAAGCTCGCAACATGTACAAATAGAGGGCAGAGCATTATGCCACTATTGTAAAGAGACTTGTAGGTTCTCCAAGTAATGCACAACCACTGACAGTGGTAAATATTGAAGACCCAGCTGTCAAGAAAGCTGAGAAGTTCACCTCCAAAGGCAGAGTGTTGTATGATTTTGTTGAAAAGATCATTGAACACAGATCTCAGATTATATTGGCTGGAGACGAGAAAACTACCTTGTTGGCCAAGCTCACCACATAGCTTGATAAAGAGAAAAGTGTACTTTCCCAGGAGCATAGAGACATGGAAAAATTCCTGTTGTCATGGTCAGAAATGAAATAGGTAAAGCTCAGTAAATTGGTGGAGGTTGGGGTAATTCCTGACAAAGAAAAGTTTGTTGAGGTAAGAGAATCATTGAAACACAGAATTCAAGTAGTTCAATCTCTTATGGAAGATCTCCACCAAGTATAAGAAGATGTTGATGGACATCGTGCCATTCTTGTAAAGGGTATCAAAGAGTTGCCTAGTCAACTTCTTGAGGAAAATCGTATCTTCCTGCCGGCCACAGAAATATCCCAGATCTTCAAGGAAGCCATCATGAAATTGATTGACAATTCAGACTTCTCAGAAGCTTCATTGAACATCATTTGTGATACAAGGCTCACATTGGATAACTTGAAAATGAATCTTGAAAGGTGCAAGAAGGTTCACTCATTTTCCATGAGATCGATCACGAGAATTCACACCATTGTGGATTACACTGTTGGTCTAGATGAGAAGTTCGTGTAGGAGACTAGGAGGAAATTTGAAGACTTCTGCGCCCAAGGCAAAGAAACATGAAGCAACCCCCTATTCTCCAGTGTTAGACATTTCCGGTGTATCCCATTATGCATCTTGTAAATATTTCTCGACATTTTTGAATGTCTTTTTGTAAATTGTAATTACACCAAGCTCAAAGATGTAATATTTTGAAAACAAATTACACTTTGACTTTGGTCAAAGTTAGGTGAGATCTCCTAAAATTTCTCACCTAACTTTCCTTAATTTTCTCAATTAGTTTCCTATTTTTGCTCATCCCTCTTTCTATATAATGTGAGGGATTTCCATTGTAAATTCATCCTTTAGTGTTTTGCAACGAAGTGCTGCCCTTTTTGAAGTAAATTTGTGAAACTTTACGTTCATGCTTTGTGAATGGAATTTGATCAATAAAGAAGAGGATTGAAAGCCAAAATTTGTGTTGGATTCGATACTTTTGTGAGTTGATATTATTTGGTGGTGATTAGCTTGAGAAATCTGAAGGAATCTGAGTAGTTTATGTAAACTTTGTGTTGCATCTATTATTTAGATTTGCATTTTTATTTCTGTTTATCATTTGGTTGAATGATATACAAGACTTTGTGCTTGTAATTGTTCATGCTCTTGCATATTTTGGTTGAATGATCTACAAGACTTTGTGCTTGTAATTATTCATACTCTTGGATACTTTTGTCAGAGGATCTACAAGACTTTGTGCTTGTAATCGTTCGTGCTCTTTGATACTTTTGTTGGATGATCTACAAGACTTTGTGATTGTAATCGTTCATGTTGTTCGAGGAATTGTTGCGTCTAAGAAGACTTTGTGCTTCTAACGTGACAAACGGTACATCTGCAAAGATCCAACATTGAAAAAGATACAGAATGACTTTGTGCTTTCGTGAGCTTTCCTTTTTACTTTATTTGTTTATTATTAATCACTTCTGGTATCTCTACGCTTCGCTTTGATGAGATAGAGGTATTGGTATTACTGCTAGTTGTTAGTTTAAGGTTATTAAGAATTGTGAACTTCCAACAGTGAAGCATTGTAAACATCTTCTCTGAAAAAAGAGAGAAGGATGAATGTAACACACCCCCCCACTTCGTAAGTTTCGTGTACATTTTGTAATTACTTGTTTGTTTTACTATCGCTTCTGTTAGCAGTAAGAAGGGTGCCTCCCCTTTACGAGAGGAGAGATTCACATCTCACATAGCTGTGGCTGAAGTCCAAGTTGTGTAATCTATGTGGGTCATGAGAGTTTTGATTGTATCTCTCCTCCTCCCCCTTGGAAAGATAGTATGATACAAGAAGATGAGATCATTTCCACCACATTGATTATCTGAAATCCATCTCTCAATACCTCCCCTAATTGAAAGAAGGATTTAGTAAAAGAGGATACAATCATGAACGATCATGAAAATCACATTTGTTAAGAGGACATGTGGATTGAAAGTGATAACCTTATATGTCTCCTTCCTAATGTCCCTAACACTTGAAATACCTATTTGAACAAAATCATTTAACTATTTGTAATCATGAAAACCATAGTAGTCCTTCTCTTGATGCTTCCCCTATTATTGATAAAGTTACTTTACATGACATACTAATGGAGAGTGATGAACCTTTTGTTTTCCTCTCTACTAAAAGATCTCTTCCTAGGGTGGAAGTTATGGAACAAGAGAATGAGACCCTAGAAAACAAGAATGAAATCACTAGAAATCAGGATGATCACATTTATCCTTCTCCTGATATCTCTCTTAATTTTGAAGAAGATATTGCAGTGTTAGAAGATCAAAGCTATGAGAGTCACAAGAATCCTATTTTCCTCTATCCCTCGAGAAAAAAATATTGAACAATAGAATTCCATTGACCATTTCCCTAATTGCAATGAAGTCATTTTGGAAAAACTAATCCTTGAATTTCAAGAACATTTGGTTTGTAGTTCTACTAAAAAATCTCCTACTAGGGAATGTATCATTGTGCAAGAAAATGAGAACATTGAAAACAATAATTACTTAGATGAAAGTGATGAAGTTACATTAGAATACCCTTCACTAAGAAATCATGAAAATTCTTCTGAGGTTATGCACATTAGATACCCCTTGGAGTACTCTCTTGGGACTAAAATTATCATTTATCCACTCTCTCAAAATCCAGAAGTTAAAAAAAAACCCGTCCTTACCCTCAAATCACCTAAGAACAATGTTTCACAACAACCAAGTTACAATATCATTGCTCATATAGACAACACTAGGAACAAACCACAACACAGATAAACACCTTCAACATCCCTCCCATTTCCTAATCCTATCTTTCCTAGTGCCCCTCGTTTGCCTCCACAAAGTGGAAAAGAGTATTATCTTGTTGAAAAACTTAAGAATACTCCTACAAAGATATCCCTATGGGACCTAATTTAGAATTCACCTAATTATCTCACTATGCTTCAAATAGCCTTGCAACAAGTTGTGGTTCCTTCTAGTGCAAACCCAAATGACATAACAAAAATGATTCAAGAAATAAATGTTGACATTGTTTTCCACTAAAGTGAGCTCCCTCCTTTGGATGTTAAAAAACAATATGATGCTTTCATGATCATAGCTCAATACAATAACATAGGGATAAAGCAAACCCTTGTTGATAATGGCTCCACCCTTAATGTGTGTAGTTTAAATTTTTTGGATAAGCTTGGTGTCGATAAATAAAAAATCCAACCTGCCTCTTTATCTATTAGTGGCTTTGATAATGTGGGAAAAAAACCACTTGGATTGATCACATTACCTATTAAAGATGACAAAGTTACATTACAAACCCCGATCCATGTTATGCTTGATGATATTTCATACAATATTCTTCTAGGTAGACCATGGATTCATGAGATGTAAGTTTTTCCCTCTACCCTTCATCATATCATGAAATATGTCTACAATAACAAAATTTATACAATCAAAGCTGATCCTAAACCATACAATTGTTTGAACATTGAGAAAGGTAAATAGAACCCTTTGAAAACATTGACACCAACTACACAAGTAGAACCCATGCAAGAACAACAAAAAGATAGATTTCCTAAACCCTTCACAATGATATCACTAGATGATTTGGGATCATTGAATTTTGAACCAAAATTCATGAGAGAATACAAGATCATAACACAAATACTTTGAAAAAGGAAAATTCAAAGTGGTACTGTGAACACAAAATTTGAAAAACCCTTTGAAAGCATCCACCTCAACAACTTTAGAAGAAAAAGAAAATTACAAAACATACTTTGAAAAAATTAATCATGAACAACCACCAAATCCAAAAGAGATGAAGAAACTTTATGGAAAAGGTTTGTTGGAAAAACAAGGACAAACAATTGAGACGAGGGGGTGGATCAGTTGTCACACAATATATAAACTTGTTAACTTAACTTGACTTAATCTTAGATCTAATGAATGAACAACAACCCATAAACAATCAACATGTCAAAAGCACAAAGAACACCAATATTTTTTATGTGGAAACTCTGTTAGGGGAAAAACCATGGTGGATGTTAGTCCACAATATTATACCCTATTAAAATTATAATGAAAAATAATGGGAATGCACATGCATTCAGGCACACTACCTAGATCTCACTACTCAAATACAAGAGGTCTCATTCCCAAGAATAAAAAGAAATTCAGATTAGATCTGAAAGGTATGAACTGAGAAAATAGCTTCTACAAAAGCTTGATTACAGTTCTAGTTAAGCACATAAATACTTCTTCACACTTCACTCAAACTTCTTCACACTTTGCTCTGCAATTGAATGAATATATCACTATTCGCACACTTGCACTTTCTTTGGATCTTCCTCACTTCACACACACACTAAATTTGCACAAACAACCACTCTTATATATCCACAACCTAGATTTACATCAACAACTTCGTCTACCAAAATATAAAACATATTTACAATGTCGGCCCCAAATTTACAAATAAATTTTCAATGTGGATCAAACACTGTTAACTAGAATTATGATGTGTCCCAAAAAAACATCCTCGAGTGCGCCAAAAATTCAAATTTAAATCTCCAAGGATATGTAACATGTTACCACCATCATCATGTCGACCAAAAACATGAAAACCCGAACATACATGAGAAAAATCTTTGACCACAAGTACATCGATCAATGTGGACGTAAAAAAGGATAGAGAATGATGTAGAAGCATCCAAAAGCAACAATAACTAACATAGAAGCATCCACAACAATAGAAATTACCAAAATCACATAAACCTCAATCAAAAGTACTGACAGAAACCACAGAAAAACTGTCAGAACACAACTGTTCATAACACGATCAAAACTTCACGCAGACCTTTGAAACTTTTGGTGGATAGAATAGATACTCTTATAAATAAACCCTTTAGTCCACAACAACTGATCCTCAATGTACTGAACACGACACCTTCATGAGATTCACTGTTCCTTTGGAAAACTACAACATTTTCTTTAAAAAATTTCTCAATATCCTTGACATATACAACCTTCATTACAACAGTGCTAATAGTGTTGACATCAATGAAAACCACATATCAACAACACAACCACAACTTCCAACAAGGTTATGAAATGATGAAACAACTTGGTTATCGTGGAAAAGCATGTGGTGCTAGAGAACAAGGTATCTATGTCTCTATAAAGCCTCAAACACAAGAAAAGACTAGTGGTCCTGGTTATTGTCCTTTGATAGAAATAAACAAGCCTTCACTTAACATCAAAACTCTTAAAAAAGATTCCTCTAAGCCGACTTTAACAGTAGTGAATCTTGAATTGATAGAAACTAGTGGTCTTGATTGTTATCCTTTGCAAGAATTGAAACAAACAAAGAAGTACTCGCTTAACATCAATGTCATCACACAAAACACTTACAAGTCAAATTTGATAGATTTTACACCTTCCTTTAAAGAAGAGAATACATTCTCGCAACCTAAAAAGTATTGTGTAGGTATGGCACCTAATACTAAGCAAGAGATATATTTGTCCCAAAATAAATGAGAATCTTCTATTGATCAAGAGAGTACCTTGTTGAGACTCCTTCAAGAATTTTTGATCTCTCTTCCTCCAAGAACACGAAAGAAATTTTATTACAAACATTCATTTTGTGCATATAATAGAGTTCATGGTCATTCTACTAATGAATGTAAGCCTTTGAGTAGTAAAATCCAACATCTTAAGAAGTTTGGTACTCTTCCTTATGTGGGGGCACCTAATTCCTCTAATTGATACTGATTTTCAATCTAGCATTCATCTCATCAATTATTTTGGCTCACCATTTTCCTGCACTAAGTGGGGCAAGGGGTTAGGTAGCCTTCTCCTTGTATGTCACTTGTCATTTTCTCTTTTGGCTAGTTGACTGCCTTCCATGTATATGTAAGAGCAAGCTTGGGATGTGGACAACATGCCTTAAGTTTTCTCGCATGTGATGTACTGGGTTATCTTTTGTATTGTATTTTTGGGGGAAACCCTTCCATCCTATTCCATAATGTAGCTTATTGGAAACATATGAATTGGCATAGGGATTTCTGAGTAAGCTCTCATGTCTTCTTCTACTATAGAGGAATTTCTCACAACAATGGTGTTAGCAATTTATTTTAGTGGAGGCATACATTGGCATTATTTTGACATGATTTAATTTGCATTTTTTTTCATGTTCCTTGTGTGATTTTCTTCCTTATTGCAATGCATCCTTTTCTTGGCGGTGTCATTGGGTTTGATTTCCTTTGAGAGTGTGATATTTCCTTGTCTTCTCTTGGAAACATTAAGTACAATGTTTCCCAGGATGAGACCTTACACTTATCCTCTCTTGGAAACATTAAATACAATGTTCCCCAGGATGAGACCTTGCATTTGTCCTCTCTTGGAAACATTAAGTACAATGTTCCCTAGGATGAGACCTTGTATTTATCCTCTCTTGGAGACATTAAGCACACTGTTACCTAAGAAGAGACCTCGCATGAACTAAGTAAAATCCCTTCGAACATCCCTCTCTCTTGTTTCATTTTTCCTTTTTGTACCTTATTATATTCATGGATGAATGGCTTTGATATGGTTCCTTGGGGCTCACCTAGTGAACAACTAGCTTCACTAGCTCTTGTGAACGTGCATTTTATTTTTTCCCTTATTAAAGTCATGGAGTTATTGATTTGATATGGTCTCTCGAGGATCACCTAGTGAACGAATAGCTTCAATAGCCCTTGTGAGTGTGCATTTCCTTTTTGTCTTTATCATAGTGATGGGGGCCAACTGTCACAAGTTCAAGCTGAGCTGACCTCATGCGACACCAAAAATATGTCTCACCTAGCTTGTGGTGATCTGGTTGAGCTCACAGCCTGGGCTATGCCTAACTTAAACTCAGGATTGTGACTCTTGTGAACTCGGCCAACACAGTAAATCCAATGAACAATGCAATGAAGCAAATACATAGTAATAAAAATATTGAACATAGATGTATAGTGGGCAAATCGTGTTGTTAAATTTATTAAGAACCATGCTGGATTACAAAACTCAAAACCAATGTTCCTGTAAGTCAGGCTCAATCAAAAATGCTCACATAACATGCATTCATTACAACAAAGTCTCACTTAGCCCCACTAGAGTTCTTAGCTCGACTACACAACAAGTATAATTCGCTTCTGAACTCAAATTATAAAAGACCTTAACTCAAAATGGATAAGGAGGATAAAAGATGCACCCCTTTAGCTCACCAAAACCTCTTCAAAAATTCTTAAAATAACTTAGAGAATAGTTTTCATAGAAAATACAGTTAGCCGATTCAATTCACATTCAACATTCCAACATATCTTTGCATTGGATCATGCACCCCATAATATAGCCAATGAGCTCCAACAACTCACACCATTTCAGGAACATGACTTGGTCCGTAGTGACTCATTACAACAATTCAATGCAACTCAATGACATGCAAACACAAAAACCACCACGCAATGCAACTCGGGCGAGTTCGTATTGCCATGACTCAGAACAAGGAACACGCCAATTGGCTTAGAAAAAACACCACTTTTTAGACTCCTTTCACAACACGCATTCGACACTACATTGGTTCACGACTCCAGTGATGAGTTGGAGCACGACACCATTAAATGCATGTCGGGAACACATATTCCTTCAGGAGACCAAGTCACACCTTCTTCGTTACTACATTGAATGGGTCATTGCACCCCCAACATTAAGTCATATTGGACCGGATTTCATACATGTTGGATGTTAGAATTCCAGCTCAATAGTATCCCCTACATTCTCCCCCACCTAACTTTGGCGACACCCCCGATGCCTGCACTCGGTCTTAACTCCACACTAAAAACTTCACATTGATGGGTTGTAAGCATTTTGGACTCAGTTAAGAATGAGTGGGGTTCCCATCCAGGAACCACATGACCTTCTCCTCTTCTCACCAAAGTGACTTGGCTCACTCCCCAGTCGACTCATTTTTTGGCTTTCCCTCCCAGTAGACAAGGAATTATTTGTAGGCCATCTTCCCATAGTCTCTATTTCTCATTTCTAAAACTTCCTTCACCTTCAGCTTGGGGTGATCGATCACATTGGCAGGACCCCAATGAGGAATATTGTGCAGAAGATCACTTTCGTCAAAGTGATGCGCCCTTAATTGGCTGACATGGAAAATAGGGTGCATCTTCAGATGCAGGGGCAAGTTGAGTCAGTATACCACTTTACCAACTCTTTGGGTCACCTCGAAGGGGCCATCCCACCTCCATATCAATGACACACTCAAACCATTAGGTGCTTTAAACTGGTGTTGATCTATTCTGAACATAACTCGATCGTCGACCTTAAATTCCATAGCCTTACGGTGCGCATCTGCATCTTTCTTCATATGGTCCGCGACCTTTGCCAGGTGATACCTCTCTAGATCAACTCGATCATTGAATCCCTTTATGTACTTTTCTTCCTCAGAGCTTGGACCCATGTATCCTTGCAAGATTTTATGTGGCGTGAGTGGTTGTTCACCTGTAGCCAACTTAAAAGGTGAGTACTGGCTCGCTCCAAATTTCTGTAAGTTTTAGCTGAACTGAGCCACATCCAGCAATTATGGCCAATTATTTTGATCTTCCCAAACTTAATGTCACAAGTAGTCCTCCAAAATTCCATTTAACCACTTGGTTTGACCATCCGTTTATAGATGATATGCTATCGACATGAGTAACTTAGTCCCCATTAGCTTGAAGAGTTCCACCCAGAAATTGGATGTGAACCTTGGATCCCTATCAGATACAATGCTAAGTGGGAATCCCTAGTATTTGAACATGTACTGGAAGAAATACCCAGTTGCAACTTCAGCTGGGCATGGTAGCTTGCATGCCATGAATACAACATACTTAAATCGGTCTACTACCACCATAATACTGGAGAAACCTTCCACCATAGGAAGCTGAGTTATGGAGTCCATAGTCACACTCATCCAAGGTTGCACCAACACTGGTATTGGTTGCAATAGGCTTTCAGGTAACTAAGTCACTACTTTGTCTTGTTGACAATTTAGGAAGGTTCTCACATAAGCCTCGACGTCTTCACTCATATTGGGCCAAAAATACCCTTGTTCAAGAAGTGCAAGGGTCTGCTTCTACCCTAGATGCCTCACCCATAAAGAGTCATGATACTCAGACAAAAAATCCCTTTGTAGCTCCTTCCACTTGGGTACATACAATCTAGATTCTATAAAGTAAAGTAAATCACCTTGCAAATGAAAGTGGCGAGTTTCCCCAACCTTTACTTGATTTACGATTTGAAATGCCTATGAGTCATTCTGGAGCCCTTCTCTGATTCTCTCCAGTACATGATCAATGACTCCAAGTTGGATCACTCCATTTCTAGGGTGTTCTCCTAGCGTGGCGAGTTGAGTCTTCTGACTCAATGTGTCTGCAACCGTGTTATTGCGACTGGGATTGTAAACAAGCTCAAAGTAAAACTCGACAAGATACTCTTGCCACTAGGCCTGCTTTGGTGTTAGATTTTCCTGTGACTTGAAATAATTCAAGCTCACATTATCAGTTTTCACAATGAATGGCATACCCATAAGGTAGTGTCACCACACTCTTATATAATGAATGATGGATGCCATCTCCTTCTCATGAGCTGAATAATTTCTCTCTCTGTCACTTAGCTTCCTAGATTCATAGGCTATGGGATGCCCATTCTGCATGAGGACCCCACCCAATGCAAATTATGAGGCATTCGTCTGTACTTTGAATGGTTAACCATACTTTGGTAAAGCCAACACGGGCTGCTCGGTGAGATTCTTCTTTAGTAGCTCAAGAACATCCTGCTACTTCATTCCCCATTTCCATCCTCGGTCTTTCTTTAACAAGTTAGTTAGGGGAGCAACGATCCTAGAGTAGCCTGACACAAACTTTTGGTAATAGTTAGCCAACCCAAGGAATTGACACACCTCATGCATAGATTAAAGTGGTTCCCATTCCTCGATTGCTTGCAACTTCTCAGGATCCGGTTTCAACAAACCATGGCCAACAATGTGACCTAGAAAATGAACCTCCGTTTGTGCAAAGGAACACTTCTCTTTCTTCAAAAATATTTTGTTTTTCCTCAATAAATCAAAGACCTCTGCAAGATGAGATTGATGGCCCTCCAATGTTTGACTGTAGATCAAGATGTCATCTAAATAGACAATAGCGCATCTATCCAAAAGTGGTATGAATACATCATTCATGAGGGTATTGAATGTTGTCGGTGTGTTGGTTAAGCCAAACGACATAACCAGATACTCATATGACCTGTATCTGATTGTGATGGTTGTTTTCTCTTCATCTCCGGGAGAAATGCAGATATGATAGTATCCTTTCTACAGATCGAGCTCGGTGAAATATCTGTCCTCAATGAGATTGTCAAAAGAGTCTGCTATGAGGGGAAGTGAATACTTATTCTTGATAGTGAGCTTATTCAAAGCTCTGTAATCCATGCATAGCTACAAGGAGTTGTCCTTCTTGTGTTGAAATAATAATGGTGCAACATATGGCAACCTTGATGACCTGAGAAACCCAACTTTTGTCATTTCCAAAAGTTGCTTCTTTAACTCCTCCATGTCGGGAGCAGAGAGCCGATATGGAACCTTAGTAGGAGGCTGTGCCCCAAGTTCCAGCTCGATCATGTGGTCCACATGCATTCTCGATGGGAGCTCTGCCAGAAAATAACTCAGCATGACATCTGAGTATTTGTCAATAACATCTTGCACCTCCTTAGGACTTGAGGACTTGGCTTCCACCTCTTTATCCCAGTAACCCAGGAGTGTAGCTAAGTAAAGCTCATCAGAATTCTTTCGAGCAACTCGGTGCAAACTCATCGCTGATACCACCCACTTGTCTAGACCAACCTTCATGGTCTACAACAAACTCGACCACTTAGGATCCATAAAGATCACACTATCAAGGTATGGAGCCAACATTGCATAGGATTGCTAGATAAAATCTTGTCCCAAGATTAGATCAAAATCGGTCATAGGAATCTTTATCATAGTTGTGACTTCGATATGGACCTCTTGGGGCTCACCTAGTGAAAAACTAGATTTACTATCCCTTGTGATCATGTGTGGACAATGAATTCCACTTGTAAACCTATTTTGGACAACCAACCTAGACCTGGTCCATAGTGCGTTGGACTACCAGTCAAAGTTTGATTCGTTGCATTTTCTGTTTTTCATTTTTTCCTTTTCTATCTTTGATGGTGTATGCTTGTGATTTGGTTATGGCTTCATATATCATCTGAAAGTGTGTTCCTTTGTGCCTATGTTGGTTTTTCATAGGACCTTGATCTTGGGGGCTTGGAAACCCTCTTGGTTGTTGTCATCCTATCTTACTAATATTCGTACATGGGAACCCCTCTTGATTGTGTGGTTGGCTACTTTAGTGTGAGTTTGAAGCAAGTTCATCCTCTCACTAAAGTGGGGGTTAAATATAGTGTAGGAAAATGCATACCCTTGCATTTTCACAGTTGTTTAGGCCCACCTTGATTTATTTATTCCTATTTAGGTCTTAATTGGTCCTATTTTTCATCCACAAGCCTAATAAACTATATATTTTTTTGGATAATCTCGACAAACATCAATGGATAAATGATAATTTAATGATCTAGATTTTTGGGTTGGGACTAAGATGCCACCTAGGGAATCTTTTGTTGAAATGAACAAGACAACCGAGAGGGGGGGGTGAATCGGTTGTCACCAATCACATTCATCACAAATATCAAACAATTATTAGCTCCACATCCACTTTAATCTATTATTAAGTATGAGTATGAAGTGTAAATAACAAAAAGCAATATCAACACAAAAAACACCTGATTTACATGGAAAATCTAATAAGGGAAAAACCACAGTGAGGACTAACTCACAATATAAGAGTAATTGAAAAACCGTTTACAAAGACACTCACTACCAGAGGGCTCACTACCTAAGATAGGACTCACTATATAGATAGGAAACTATCCAAATAGGACACTATCTAGATAGGATTCACTATATAGAAGGGAGGCTCACTGCCTATAGACAAAGAAAGATAGACAAAAGACTGTTACACAAAGAACATTATCTCAATGCAACAAAAGATCCACCACAACCTTGATTAGAGAATTGTAGACACCATCAGCTCGCTACTTTTAGGAGTCTAACACATTGAAGTCGTCGCTGGCTTAGTTCACTTTCACACAATCTCTCACATCTACCTTGATTCTCACACTTGTGGAATACAATCCTTAACATCTTGTCTTGTATTTATACAATCTTCAACCTTAGAAACTTTCTCCATGGTTGGCTACACACTCTTCATTTTAAAAATTCAAATTAGGTCAGCAACTCAACATTACCATGGTCAATGAGAATGAGAGAAAACCAAACCAACACTTAACTAGGACCAAAAACAACATCTTGGATCAATCACATGCTTCCTTAATTAATACTTATCCTTCACATGACATGTAAACACCAGGTCAGCCAAACCTAATGAAAACACCAATGAAATTTGAAGTACACATATCCATTACAAGAAGAACATGTAGACCACATAACATACTTCACCATATAGTGGAACACATCTTAGATGCCTTTAGATTCATTCGAAGCTACTACAACCTTCATACACAAAAAACTTTCCATCAGTCCATCTGGACTGTACAAACACACATAGTAACTCTAAAACTAGTTTTTTCGGAGCACGAAACCATGAACACATTTTATAGAACATAGATAAAACCATTACAAGAATTCTTCTAGATCCACAAGACTTGAAACAAACTAGTGGAGGACTACATAGCAGATACATTTCTCCTAGTCGACAAACAAACAACTCTACCAGACTAGTTCACAAACCGGTGAACTCAACTTTCACTATTCATCAGAAGCTATAATATAGGATATATCACCCAAGGATGCCCTTAAAAAACACTACATATTTTAATGAGCATAGGATCAACATAGAAGAAATGAAAAGCACATACCAAAGCACATTCTGAATGCAGACATAATTCTGTCTTCATTATTTATTAATTTTCTCAAAAGCACTTGGTAACTTATCATATTAGCACACCTGCAACACCATAAAGATAGCTCCATGTACTCACAATATATCTACAGTATCTCAACTATACATGCACCACCTGCAATCACTTGTTTCCTTTCTCTGTAACAACCTATATTGTGTTGACATCAATGACAACACCACCATACTCATTCATACTTGCAACATCTTTATCCCCCAAAGGTCTTGGGACCCTAATTTCAAATGTATCTTAAAGTGGCCCATTTTTGGAGTCTGTGTCCTAAGTTTCATGCCTCAGGACTAAGACACTACCTAGGCGTCTTAGTCCCCCTTAAGGTATTTTTGAGATTTAATTTCAAATCTTGGCAGGATTTCACCTCCTTTGATTAATGATTTCATATGTCAGCTTTTTGTGGTGTAATTTCGGGATATTAAGTATAGATAAGTATAAATACAAAGTTCTTTCACTCATATTTTCACCTAGAAATATAACAAGCAATCTAAGCATCCAAGCATTCAATTATTCAAGTATTCAAGCATTCAAGAGCAATTCGTCAAGTATTTGAAGCCATCATCAAGATTCAAGCATTGTATCAAAGATCTTCTTGCATCATGTGTGTTTTTGAGCTAACATTTGTGATGTAGGGTTTTGATTCAAGCAAGCAATTCAAGTCAATATCCATCAAGAATTCCTTTGATTCAAGATATATATTTAAGCTAGCCATCTCACACAATTTTGCAGATTTCACAACAAGGGTTTGGTGAGTTGCAACATAGCACTTTGTTCATTCATCATTTCCCTTCATTATTCTATTTCATTCCAAGGTTTAATTACCAACAAGGGGTTTAACTAGGGAAAAACACCATTTACTAATAATCAATAAGTTTTCCCTCTCTTGTGTGTTTGTGGTTGTAGATTTAGGTTGAAGACTTGAAGATCATTTGAAGTGCAAAGTTGCAAAGTTGTCATCTTCACTAAAACTCACTTACAAGCCAAATCTGGGAGTTTCAGGACCAAGGATCTGAGAAGAAGGAAATGTAGACCTTCAACCTAAGAACCACATTCAAAGATTCTAGAAATTCCAAATGGGACTAAGTCACCATCTAGGGTGTCTTAGTCTTCTTGAAGGTATTTTTGAGAGATTCTTTGATATACAATTCCAGTATCTGAAGATTCTGCATCTCCCTTGAAAAACAACAATGAAACTTTGACATCAACAAGGGAGTCTTAGTCCTCCATAGCACATTTTCACAATATTTTTGTATTTCCAGAATCCTCATCACATTTCTAGACTTCCCAGGTACACATACCCTAACTTGGTGTTGCATAATTTCATCATTTACACTCTTCATTTAGCTTGCATTAATAGGTTTTGTGAGTTGAATGTTAAGTTGTCTTTTCCAAGCTTTTGCTTGGTGGTGAACCCATCGAAGCTTAAAGAACCCTCTCCTAGGTCTTCCTTATTGAGAATTGAGCCACCTTTGAGGTTTATAGTCAATCCAATTAGGGTTCCTAGGACATTATTGAGTGGATGAAAGAGAATAAGGTGGGAACTCCCTCACACATATTTTCTTTCTGGTTCAGTTGGTAATTAAATCTTGGAATGAAATAGAATAATTAAGGGAAATGATGAATGAACAACATGCAAAATTACAACTCACCAAACCCTTATTTTGAAATCTACAAAATTGTGTGAAGTGAATAGCTTGAATGTAGATCTTGACATGCTTGATAGATCTTGAATATAATGCTTGCTTGAATCAAAACCCTACATCACAAATGTTAGCTCAAAAACACACATGACACAAGAATATCCTTGATATGATGCTTGAATCTTGATGATGGATCCAAATGCTTGATGAACTACTCTAGAATGCTCTTGTGAACTCAATTATTCTATAAGGAATGCTCTCACAAAAGAATTGTATAGAAATGAATGAAAGAACCTTGTATTTATACTTATCTATGCTCAATATCTCAAAATTACACCACAACAAGCCTACATATGAATTCATTAATTAAAGGAGGTTAAATCCCACCAATATTTGAAATTAATTCTTGAAAATACCTTAAGGGGGACTAAGATTCCCTAGGTGGCGTCTTAGTCCTGAGGCATGAAACTCTAGGTACATACTCCAAAAAGGGGTCCATTTAAGGTGCCTTTGAAATTAGGGTCCCAAGACCTTTGGGGAAAAAAGACGCCCTAGGTGGCATCTTAGTCTCAACCCAAAAATTAGGGACACAACCAAAATTATTAAATTATCATTTCCCCTTTGAAGTATGTTGGGATTAGCCATAAAAATATATAATTTATCAGGCTTGTGGATGCAAAATAGGACCAATTAAGACATAAATAGGGATAAATAAAGCAAGGAAGACCCAAAAAAGTGTGAAAATGCAAGGGTATGCATTTTCCTACACTACAAGAGTAAAAATTGCATTTTAATTTCTTCATATGATTGAAAAATAAATGCATAAAATAATGGTAGGTTGGGAAACACAGTGGGTTGTAAGTTATTTAATTGTTCTTGCTCAAATATTAAGGGTGGAGAGCTTGAGGAGGAGGTGGGGGATACATAAAAAATAGCCAAATTGACCTAAGGGGTGACTTACCAATTGGGTTGTTATATGTAGAGGGTTTTACAATAGTATGTGGGTTGCAGGTTTCATAACACCTAGTGTTTTCCAACCTCCAATTTTAGAAGAAAGTATTAATATAATTAAAAACTTTTTTTATTTACACAACATAAGTGTAATTAAAGTCACCTTCAAAATTTTACTTTATTGTGGTTTAAAGTTTTATATGTTGTGCAACAACACCTTTGACTTTTGATCTATCAAAATGCTTTATAAGATCATTATAGTTAAATTGAACAATTCCTAATTGAGTCTCGAGGTGCCTAATATTCGCCTTCAACTTCTAAACTACCTCAAATTCTTGAAAGCACTCTTTTTCTAATGTCTCCATATGACCTTCTTCATAAGAAACACCTTCCATTGTTGTCTTTATTTTCTCAACTTCATATATTTTAGATTGCACTCTCTCTCAACAACATTAACCTCCTTTTCTTTTGATGATAAAATATTCTTCTTATCTTTTACTTCCTTTTCTAAGTGGTTAATTTTAGTCTTCTATTGTTTTGCTACAGTTTCAAAAGTTCAAACTATTTCCTTTGTATCTACAAGTTGATCATCAACACATTTTTCCTCATCCCCACTACTCTTACCTGTTAACACCCCTTACTATTAATTTTCATGATCTTCTAACTTCATATGTTCTACTTGAAGCTTTTGATCAACTACTCCCTCATCAACCCTTAGGAAAACAAAATTATCCCTATCGCTCCTTCATCGTATAAATTGATTTTGGGTGCTTATGTCCCATAATCCACCATCACATATCCCCATCCTACTAAGTCCATTTTGCATCCTTCTATCCCTCCCACCTTACCACTCCATATCTCCCTCCTTCCCTCTCTCCCTAAAACACACACAACCTCTCTCCACCTATCCCTCCCTCTATACCTACCTCTCCTACCCTACCTCTCTCTATCTCCCTCCTTCCCTCTTTCTCTCCCTCCCTCTATCACTCCCACCCTACTAGTCCCTATCTCCCTCCATCCCTCTCTCTATCTCCCTCTCTTCCTCTCACACACACAACCTCTCTCCACCTACCCCTCCCTTCCTCCCTCCCTCCCTAACTCTCTCTATACCTATCCCTCACAACCTACCACTCCCTATCTCTCTCCTTCTCCCCCTCCCTCTATCCCTCCACCCTACCACTCCCTATCTCCCTCCATTCCTCTTTATCTCCATCCCTCTCTCCCTCACACACACACAACCTCTCTCCACCTACCCATCCCTAACTCTCCCTATACCTACCTCACCTACCCTACCTCTCTCTATCTCCCTCCTTTCCTATTTCTCTCCCTCCCTCTATCCCTCCCACCCTACCACTCCCTATCTCCCTCCTTCCTTCTTTCTCTCCCTCCCTCGACCCCTCCCACTCTACCACTTCCTATCTCCCTACTTCCCCCTCTCTCTCTCCCTTCTCTTCTCTCTCCCTCAAACACATACAACCTCTCTCCACCTACCTCTCTCTCCATCCCTCCCCAACTCTCTTAGTACCTATCCATCCCACCCTAGTACTCCCTATCTCCCTCCTTCCCTCCTTCTATCCCTCCCTCCCTCTAGTCCTCCCACCCTAGCACTTACTATCTCCCTCCTTTTCCCTCTCTCTCCCTCCCTCTCTCCCTCACACACACATATAACCTCTCTCCACCTACCCCTCCCTCCATACCTCCCTAACTCTCTCAATACCTATCCTTCCAACCCTACCACTCCCTATATCCCTCCTTCTCTATTTCTCTCCCTTCTTCTATCCCTCCCACCCTACCATTCCTTATCTCCCCCCTTCAATCTTTCTCTCCATTCCTTTATTCCTCCCACCCTACCACTTCCTATCTCCCTCCTTACCCATCTCTCTCCTTCCCCCTCTCCCTCCCTCTCTCCTTCCCCCTATTATGATCTAGTGATAACTACTTTTTAAATCTATCTTGGTAAAATATTTTATGCCACTCAAATAGTTTATCAAATCATTCATCCCCAGAAATGGTAATATATAATTAATTACTATCTTATTTATTTCTTTTTAGTATATACAAATTCTCCATTTGTCTCTTTTATTTGGTTTTAGTACTACACATATTACAAATGGAATTAAATGTTCTTTAATTAATCTTGTCTTCAATAGTTTATGTTCTTGGGTTTTCAAATTTTTTATATTGATTATAGATTACTAATAAAAAGGATTTACATATGAGTTTCATACACTATTGGTTTTTCAAATATTTATTATCCACTAGAATCATTATATGTATAAATTTATTTGGTAAAATTTCTCCCTGGATCAAATACATATATCACCTTATACTTCTTTATTCATGGCAATCCATTTGGAATGTTTAAAATTATGTCACTAAAGTTTTTTAAAAATTCTAAAATTTCTTTTTATACTTCCTCTCCTTCACCTATACTACCATTTACTCTAGGAATCAATCTAAAACATAGCCTCTCATGCCATACAATTTCTTACCATCTACTAAATAAATCCTAGTATTACCACATACTTGTTTATCTTTTTTCTTTAATGCAATTAGAGCATGTTTCTTTTTGTCCTTCATCATAGTGTAAGTATTCTCTTTATACAAATGTATGGATTTAGTCTCATAATACCATGGCCAAGACTCCCAAAAAAATTGAGATATAACCTTTAACATGATGCAATACTTCCTTCCTCATGATATGTACCTATCTTAAATTTTAAAAAATGTCACTCACTTACTAGTACCTTATGTTATTTCTACAATTGTGAATTTTTATATGGATTTGGATATTCTAACCTTTTAAATTTTAACTTATCAACCATCTCTTTTGGACCTAAAACATCTTTACTACCATGTTTATGATGAATTTATAGCATTGGTATTTAGTCTTGTATATATTTCTAAAGAGACTTCTCTTTTGTACTAGTTCTTTATTGATACCATCACTGTATATATTAATCCATTAGGTTAAACCTTAAACCCTAAAACCTAAACCCTAAACCTAACATCCATCATCATTGTATAATCCATTGGGTTCATTTTAGGCTAATATAAATTTATTAATCTAAGCATTTTTCATCCATCACAGTCCTTTCATTATCCATGCATCTTTCCATCCTAATCATTAAACATCTTCCATCCCATTAACCTTCAATCTACCAATGCTTATATGTAACACTCAGAAAATTAAGAGTAATTTCCAAAGCCTTTTAACACATCAATAAGGGAAATTAAAATATTCTAAATTTATTCAAACCATTATAAATAAGTTTCCGAAAAGTCAACATTTCTCATAATTCTTCTAAATAAAATAAAGAGAATTTGAATTGCATTTCATAAAATAATATCATCATTGCAAATGAAACAAAGCATAAGTATTTCAAAGATTTTCTCATATACATATATTCCTCTTCACTTGGAGGAATCAATCCTTCTAGTAGAACATCTTTTCTACGCTAAGATACAAAACTTTAACTTCTTAAAATCAATGATACATTAAATACATTCAAATATACTTCCATTGCAAGTTTCAACAAGAATTTCAAAATGTATATACATAAATAACGGGCTTCACAAGCCAAGTCTGAAAGATACATGAGTACATCAATAGCAAATAATCTTGGATCCACCAACCGCCGTGACACCTTGGTCTTCTTGCGAGCTGGGGCCAAGAATGTGATTCAGGCGCCTTTTCCACCCAACCACGAAGTCCATGACTTCCCCGGGTCCCTTCCTAACTCGAAGGAATCCCCGGCCCTGCATAAAGGAGCCTAGCAACCCGATACGGTAAAACAGGAGGGCACTCTCGGTGCGTGCCTGATGCCTATATGCATTTCTAACATGAAATAAACACATTTCTTGCAACAGGAGGTGGCAGAGACTCAAATAAATTTCTAGGCTTTTTAAAATAAACAATCCATCTATTTCAATGGTACAGTGCTTGGCCAAGCAAAATAATAATAAATGGTAGAATTAGAAGAGGTAATACTACCGTCTCTGTTTGCCCACCTTCGGCACCCTGTCCCGGAAGCTACCATAATGCAGTTAAATAATACTTTAACAGAAACTTAATTCATTTTCAAAACAGGCTTTCATCTTTTAATCAAAAAAAGAAGTGAATTTTGAGTACATTCCTTATATTTCAGTTGTAAGATGCCATTTATCCTTTGGTAAGTGTTCCCTTTTTAATTTGGATAAAGAATTTTCAGTGCACTATTTGATGGTAAGAACATTGTTATCAGTTTTCCATATGCATTTTCATGACTGACAGTTTTGATTCCCTATTTCATTACAGGGTACAGAGTAAAATAATAATATACTGATACAATACAGTTTTTTTGTTCAAAATTCAGAGGTTTGGAAGACAGTCTTTCTTTCACATTTCATGTTGTATTCTTTTTGACGTATTCAAGGTACTTTCCAGTCTATATGGTGTCTAAAACACTTCTGTTATTGTTTTCAGGTTATAGCAATTCAAAGAACAGAATTCATATACTTTCTGTTACATGGCTTTTCAAGATTTTCCTGTCCTTGCTTCAGATTCAAGATAATTATAAAACTGAATTCATTCTGCTTTCTGTTATATGGCTTTTCAAGATTTTCCTGTCCTTGCTTCAGATTCAAGATATTTATAAAACAAATTTTATACTGCTTTTCTGGGAAAGAGTTTTCTGTCTCAATTTGTATTTGGCATACAATGCATGGGTATCTATTTTTATATATATATATATATAGGAATACATATATATATATGTATGTATGTATGTGCAGTCATTTTGTATATGCATACATATATCTATATATATATATATATGTAGAAATTCATGTTCAGCTGTATCAAATTTGAAGTAAGAAATTCTATATGTATATATGTGTAGAAATTCATGTTCAGCTGTATCAAATTCGAAATAAGAAATTCTATATGTATATATGTGTAGAAATTCATGTTCAGCTGTATCAAATTCGAAATAAGAAATTCTATATGTATATATGTTAGAAATTCATGTTCAACTGTATCAAATTCAAAGTAAGGAATTCTGGTTTTCAGATTTGTGAATTTACTGGCCGTGCATAATTAACAGGGTATTTAACATGGTTTCCTTACTAGCATTGAGCGACCAAAAGGGCTCAGGAAAAAGCCCTTGCCCCTCCCATGGGGAGGGGGCGGGCTGTGAGGGCTCGTGCCCTCCATAGGCCGCGGCCTGTGGAGGGCGCGAGCCTCCACAGTCCACGACCTTCCCATGGGGAGGGCAAGGGGGAAATAATTTCCCAAAGCAATTTCAAACTCAGAAAAAAATAAGACACTCACCCAGTGTAAACAGCATTCGGGATTATCTCAAAACAGATATGCAGACATTATATATAAAATTGCAATTACACTTGAGATTTCTTCATTAAAATGCAGACTTGAAACAGGGCGAAAACCCTAATGGAGAAAAAAAAGGAGTGTGTTCTATAATTTCAACACAGAACAAAAAATTGTTACCCAGTTTTCAAAACAAATTGGAAAATTGTATTCTAAACAGAGAACAAAGTATTTCTTTACTGCAGTTTTGATATTAAAATTCAAGGAAGGCATAGCAAAAAGAACCTGGCACAGTTGTATTCCAGTGCAGATGCTCAGCAATACTTCTGACTCTGTTTTTCCCAGCTCTCGGATGATGATGATCCTAATCAAAGTCCTATGTTCTTTCTTAAAAATCCCTCTTCCTCCTTTCGAGGATCATGCATGAAATCCTCAGATGACAGCAGTTTACAAGGTTTGCCACATACCCAGCAAATTGTTGATTTTGAGACAAAATTTTTCCAGAGCCCCATGCTTTCTCGGGCTGTTCATTCTTAATTCTTTTGGAAGTAAATTAACCATATGTCCCTAAACAAATTTTATTTATATCCCTTTTATGCAATTATTAAATAAACAGACTTATTTTATGTTTATTTTTATTTAATTTGTTTTAATTTTTTAAATACTTTTCTTTTAATCAAAATATAGATTTAACCCTTTTTACTCAAATTTATAATGAGAAATAAGGAAATAGAATAAGCCATATAATTTTCATGATCTAATTTAACCTTATTTCAAATTTGCTATGCTAATCATTTCACGCAATCACATTGTAAAAACGAACATGATCTAATGCAGCTACATGATGTAAGTGGTGTGTGCATAACTGAGAGTTTTCTCCTCTTCTACCCTGTCGAGAAGCTAACCTCCTTTTCCTCAATCAAACTCTTGGCCTTCGATCTCCTTGGCCTTCGATCACCTGCCATTCAGATGCACTCAGGCATGCGAAACAAAAGAGTATCAGTAACCATCATAGGAACAATAATTAACTCAACATTTATATGAATGCATTTATAATTCTTGAAAGAAACAATTATTAAAGCATTGCTCTTAACACATATCATACTTCATATATTAAATCTCATAAGGTCATGATTAAACATTATCTAAATAAGTCATGGTCAAACTAAGTCAAATAGTCAAAATAAGTCATGATCAAAATAAGTCAATGGTCATAGTAAGTCATGATCAGAATAGGTCAATGGTCAAAATAAGTCAATGTATGAGATGTGACATTATATTCCTATCCACCATCCATCACTCTATCCTACAACCTCATCCCCTCATCTCCTAAATGTGATGATGATGTTGACTAGTGGAATAAAAGGAAAGTTTCACTTGTATGATGATGTCTAGAGATAAGTTAGATGTGCCTCAACATATTAGGTTGAAAAATTACTCAATTAACATCTTTCATAACACTAACCAATTTGACCTAAGGGGTGACTACCCAATTGGGTTGTTATGTGTAGAGGGTTTTACAATAGTATGTGGGTTGCAGGTTGCATAACACCAAGTGTGTTCCAATCTCCAATTATACATAGACAGTATGATTGTAATGATTTTTTTTTTCTATTTAGAAAAAAAATGCAATGGAAGTCACCTTCCAAATTTCCCACAACTACTAGTTAGAGTGAAAATTATATTTCATTTTCTTCATATGATCAAAAAATAAATGCACAATATAATTGGAGATTGGAAAACACAATGTTAGTTATCATTTAGTTCATTGTGCTTGTTCAAAGCTCAAGGGAGGAGAGGTCGGAGAGGATTTGATGAAGGGGGATACACAAAAAATATGAAATTGAGCTAAGGGGTATCTAACCAATAGGGTATTTGCATGTAGAGGGTTTTACAACAATATGTTGGTTACAAGTTTCATAACACCTAGTGTTTTCCAACCTGTAATTTTACAAAATAGTAAGAATGTAATATTTTTCTTTGTTATTTATAGAGTAGGAATGTAATGAAATTCACCTTCAAATTTTATGACAAGTCTTCATTAGAGTAAAAATTGTGTTTTAGTTTTTCATATGTTCGAAAAATAAATGCATAGTATAATTGTAAGTTGGAAAACATGGTGGGTTTTGAGTAGATGGTTTATGAAACTTGTAACCAATTCATTATCTATCTCATTCAAATTGGTATGCTTCTTTTCAAGTGTTTTGGATCAGATTCCCTTTTCATTTTATACATTATAATACTTGTTGCTCCAGTTGGCATCAACAAGATCTCAAGAGGCTTCATGTTCAAAACTTTAGTGACACGCCCTTGCATAATGAAAAATATGGGTTGTTGACATTGAGTTGAATAGAATGAAAAGGTTTTGTACACACAAGGGTTGTACAAAGTGGCCATTGATCTGACACTTATTTCTCTCTCCCACGACATTCTTGGTAACATCATGTAAAGCACATTCAAAATTTATAACAACTCATAATTAGAGTAAAAATTGTATTTAAATTTCTTCACATGATTGAGAAAAAAATGCTCAAAATAATTGTAGGTTGGAAAATATAGTGGGTTTGAGTTATTTTATTTTTTACATTCAAAGCTAAGTGGTGGAGAGCGGAGGGAGGATTTACAGGTGGGAGATACATAGAACTAGCCAAATTGAGCCGAGGAGTGTTTTACATGTTGGAAAATATAGTGGGTTGTGTTTTATTTCATTGCGCTTTCTCAAAACTCAAGAGTGGAGAGATCAGGGAGGATTTGTAGGTGGGGGATGCATAAAACTAACCAAATTGACTTGAGGGGCGACTAAACAATTGGGATGTTATGTGTAGAGGGTTTTACAATAGTATGTGGGTTGCAGATTTCATAACAACAAGTGTTTTCAAATATCCAATTATACAAAGGAAATACTATTGTAATGAACACATTATGTTATTCAGACAACAAAAACATAATGGAAGTTACCTTCCAATTTTACCATTAATGTAGTTTAAACTTTTATAAGTATTCCAACAACACCTTTGACTTTTAATCTATCAATGAACTTGTAGCTTGCTTAGAAATTAATAAAAGCCCTACTTTTAAACCAAATTCTCAAGAACATGAACCACCAAGGTAAAGGCTTGGGTGTACATGAACACTGTATATTGAAGCCTATCCAAATCAAAGAAAATTGATGATCACAAGGGCTTCAATATATCTTTGAAGGCTCACAATCCAAAAATGTTGGTACAATCTTTGTGAAATCCACTAGAACTTCTCTAAAGACCACAATAGGTGATTCCCATCATTCCTCCAAACCATTTTTCACCATCCCCCTCTGTCGTACCAACCCAAAAACATTATCCCTTTCCCTCCTCCATCCTATCAATCCATTTTGGGTCCCTATGCCCCACAATCAACCATCACATATCCCCCTCCCACTAAGTACATTTTTGGTCCTTATATCCCATAATCCCATCCTCCATCTCATTCTACTCATCCCCTCATCTACCAATCCCCTATCCCTCTCACCCATGCTAAACATCTCACTCATATAATTCCAAACTAGGATCAACAATGAAATACCTCTATGAAGGTCATCTAACATCCTCCCTCCATACACCCCATTCATGCTCCTATGTATATAATTCCATTCATATTCCCTTCATATCATCCATATCCTTGCACCCATACCATTTTTATTGGAAAAAAATGGATGCCAATGAAATATGCATAGAAATACACATCCACCAAAATCTAAGGATCACCATGTCCCCTCAAAACGACATGGTAAAACATAGTAAAATACAATCCAAAAGTGAAATAAATCCCAAAGTCTAGAAATGCCCATGAAAGAAAAATAAATAACAAAAACCATGTGGATCCCAAATAAAAAGTAGCAATTCATTGAGATACCATCAAATGTGCAAAAAAAAAGTGAAACCCAACCATTCCTTCGAGATATCAAATGTGCAAAAAATGCATCTTACAAACCATTATTTATTTAAGAGTTATTTATTTTTATTCAAGAGCTATTTTATTATATTTTATTTAAACTTTAAATCTTTAAAATTACTATTTATTCATATTAGGCATGGAAAAGAAGTTACAACATACTATAGTTAACCCTTATCTGGTCATTTGTATATAGAAGCGAAGGAAGTTATGGATGTAGTTATGTAGTTAACATGTTGATGATAGGTTAAGCATTAGGAATAAAGAAGTGTTCATTAGAGAACTCAATGTTTAGTTGGATTATAATAATTCCCCTTAATATATTTGAGGTTTACTATACTTTTCCTTATTTGGATCCATCCTCAAACCATTTTGTGAGGTTAAAAAATTTAAATATATCAATTATGTCTTTATGAAACTAAAATTATAATTTTTGTAGCATAGGAGAGATGGGTATAGAGAGTGTTGGGGTAGGTGAAACTTACTTCTCCCTCTCTCTACCTCTCTTCCCCCCCCCTCTCTCTCTCCCTCACCCACAAACAACCTCTCTCCACCTACCTCTTCCATTATCCATCCATCCTTCCTTCCCCCTCTCTCACTCTCTCTATACATACATCTCCCACCGTCTCTCTATATGTCCTCTAGATCCCTCCCACCTTACCACTCCCTATCTCCCTACTTTCCCCTCTCCCTCCCTCACACACAACCTCTCTCCACCTACCTCTCCCTTTCTCCCTATACCTACATCACCTACCCTACCTCTCTCTATCTCCCTCCTTGCCTCTTTCTCTCCCTCCCTCTATCCCTCCCACCCTACCACTCCCTATCTCCCTACTCCCATCTCTCTCTAGATCTCTTTATCCATCTCTCCCTCAGACACACACACAACCTTCCTCCACCCACCCCTCCATCCCTCCCTCCCCAACACTTTCTCTCCTATGCTAAAAAAAATATAATTTTAGTTTCATTAAGATATAATTGGGAAGGATTCATCTCAATGATGGTGATTGGTATTTGATCAATTCTTGCAACAAAGCTAGGAATATGCAATGATGATGATGATGAATTAATCCAAAGAGAGACATCAAGATGGTGTTGAAAGACCTTATAATGAAGAAATTGAAGAAAGAGGAAGTATTAGTTCATAATGAAATAAAAGAATAGATGAATATTAGATAGATGGAGGATGATATGGTAGATGTAGTGAAAGATCATATGATCTTATTTTAGATGTGAAATAAAAGGAAAAAGATTATTTGATTGTTTCCAAAGAAAATGGAGTAATGGTAGAAGACCCAAAGGTTGCACAAGAGTTATAATTCTTATGAAGAGTCAAGTGGATGATAAATCCCAATAAATAAATTAGAGAGAGGTGAGTCATTGATCATGAAAATATATATTTTTATAATAGTGATGGTATCGATAAAGAACTACTACAAAGGAGAAGTCTCTTTAGAAATATTTACAAGAGTAAATATAAGTGCTATAAATTCATCATAAACAATAGTAGTAAAGATATTTTAGTGCCAAAAGAGATGGTTGATAAATTAAAATTTAAAAGGTTAGAATATCTTGCGTGAGGTAAAATGAGTAAACTAATAACAAGATCACACAAACAATGAAACGTATTACATTAGAGAATTGAATCATAAAATTGAATCAAATTGGAACAAGAGAAAATTCCTAAAATCGTTCCATTGTTCTCTATTCTCAAGGATCCTCTAAATAATTAGTGCTCTCAAATTTGTATATTGCACTGTGATTGTTTGGATGAAAACCTAAGAAACAAGATGCTGTAGAATGCAAGAATCTAATTCCTACATGATTTGACAAGCTGTATGATAATGTTGAATGATGCTATGATATTAAATGTTGCTATAAATGATAATGGTGATATGCCAATGGATATGATACTAAAGATTATAATGAAAATGCTATATTAAAACTAAAATGATAACTACAATGTAGCTATGAAACTAAGCCATGATTCTAAACTAAAATGCTACTACAATGCAAATTTCTAAATACTAAAATGCTCTAACTACTCAAATGCTCTAATGTGATTTTTGTTGAGTAAGTTTTCTCAAAGATGTGATTACAAATGCTGTAACAAGAGGCTGTATTTATAGGAATTCCAAGGCATATTGTGATGTGGTAGCAACCAACGTTCAATATTTTAGCTGGAGAGATGAACGGTGGAGATGGAAGAAATTAGAGGGAATCATGGAGGATGTTCCCTTGACTATGAACACCATGCCAAGTGTGAGGGAGAATGAAATGATGGAGAGAGCCAAGTGCCCAAAGTTCTTTTTGGAATTGGTTGAAGATAATTCCCATTTAAATATTAGACATATTTAAATTCATGTGACACTTGATGATGTGGCAAGAGAAAAAGTTGGAGAAATGTGCCTAAATTCAAATTGGGAATTTAAATTTAGTGATAAGATTATTATTAAATAAAACAAACTATTGACATTTGTTATTTTCATTAAAAATAGAAGAATGTGGTTTAAGATGATAGAATTAGAAAAGTGCGAACTATATAAATAAATTTGGAATTTATTTATAAGTAAATGAATCAAAGGGATTCATTAATTAAATAAATTGTATTTAATTAATTAATTGTCTTGACCGATTTTAGGTGTATACATTTTTCCCCTCTTTGAAGTAATGTGTTTACATGTTGCTTCAAAGAAAAATTTGCTGCTAATGCTGACAAATTTTTTTTCAATGCCCTAGACGCCGATTTTCAGGTGATGATGTATATATGCCTCGTCGGGAGATAACTTGATGAATTTTTGATTTTTTAGGATTTTTTTGAATTTTTTTGAAACTTTGATGATTTTTCGATGATTTAAAATTTTAATGATGCTGAAATGATTTATCTCCCAAAAAATGATGTTGAACCTACCAGGTGATGAAATGATTAATTAAGCCCCTTTGAAAAATAAAATAAATCAACCCCACAAAAATCCCACTTAATCACTCTTTAAAAGGTTAAAAAGGTGATTTTGACATTCATTTGTGCATTTGCAATTTGAAAATTTGAGAGCTATTGAGCAACTGAGCAATTTGAGCAAGATCGCGATTCCCTACCACACACACCGATTCGAGTGCATGCGACATCAAAACCGCCCAACAACGTATGGACCTCCGATACGTACCCCAAAAAAAACCTCCTTGTGATTTTTGAAATTCATTTTTCCTGTGTTTTTCCACCTTTAAATTTTGCTTGCATTTTAGCGCATATGAGCACCGATGTAGCACATTGAATGGTTGTTGTAGCACATATAGTAAATTAGTGCATAGGGATAGGTTTTTAGTGCATCGATGTTAGGTTTTAGTGCATATAGGAAATTAGCGCTTAGAGACAGATGTTTAGCACATTTGACAAATGTTCTAGCACATGGGGTTTATTAACGCATATGTGATGTAATTTAGCACAATAGGTCAATGTTGTAGCACATAGAATTATTTAGCACATTAATAGAGGGATTTAGTGCATACAATGAATTTGATGACGCATACGGTGATTCAGTGCATAAAGACCATGTTCTAGCACATCCATGAAATTCTCTGGTGCATCCATGTTTTTAGCACTTTGAGACACTATTTTAGCACATTGAGGTTAGATTGATGAATTTTTGGATTAGACTCCTTGAATTGGATGATTGTTGATCACATCAGCCTTTGATTTGATGATGATTGATCTCATGATAGGTGAGATTCAATGATAGGATGATGATAATTGACCTCATGATAGGTGAGGATCAATGATAGATTGATGATTGTCCTCATGATAGGAAAGGATCAATGATAAATTGATGATGATTGACCTCATGATAGGTGAGGTGCAATGATAAACACTCATGAGATTCAATCAAAGTCTCATAAGAGCTGAGTAGATTGATAGGTTGATTGATTGATTTGTTGATTTGCAATATGTTATGATGATAGGAGCCTTCGACAGTCCTATAGATTTAGGAGTGCTTCCTGAGGACCTAGTAGTTCATTCTATATTTAGATCAGGTTGATCTAAATGTGATTGGATGATGTGGATTGAATTCCTTGATTAACATGCCCCAACATCAGATTAGTAGGGGGCTTCTAACCGTGCTAGCAGAGAGATGGTACAGTGAGTATAACACCTTTAATTTTCCCACTAGTGAGATGATAGTGACACTAGAGGATGTATACTAGATTTTGAGGATTCTAGTCTTTTGGGAGCTGGTTGTATATGATTCGGTTGAGCAGGGTGGGATTGATGCACTTCAGAGAGTGTTCGAGGATGATCGAATATGTGGCTATGAGATTCCTTGGCGAGAGATGGTTGATGCATATGCTACATTTCCATGTGTGCTTGCTGGTTTTATTAGAGGTTTTCTACGTCTCGACCGCAAGTTGAAGGGAATTTCAGTTGGATGGGGCCAGATACTTAAGAGTATGATTACTCAGGGTACCAGATATGCTTGGGACCATGATCTACATTAGGTGGTCTATCTTTGAGGGGCTAGTTTATTAGTTGGGGTCATGTTGCTTCAGATATGGGCATGGGAGCATACAGCTGTCACTCATCCAGTTGTAGATAAACAATGGCTAGCCATGAGGCCATATGTTCATGCATATATAGGTCCAATTTTCTAGCCTAAGCTGGGAAAACTAGAGTACTGGAGGAGAGTATTGTTTGATCTTGAGATAGTGACTTGGAAACCCTACTTAGACTATAAGCAATGGCTAGAGGATGATACTGAGATGCCATTTTTGTGCTTGTCGATGTACCTAATTGGGAGGACACAATTTATTATTAAGAGATTTATACTGAGGATGGTACTATGACAATATGGCAGGGTACAAGGCATGTCTCAGGGAGTGGCTCATTATGCACAATGATGATAGGATACATTAGAGTGGGGGCCTTGTTTATCGTATGTTGCTGTAGTTGAGGAGTACCAGGGTTTACAGTCCATTACTTGGTATTATCATCCAGAGATCATTGAGGCTTCAATATCTAAAGAGTATGCACACTACTTCCTCTTGCATCCATTTCCATGGATATCTAGTCATGACGAGCCAAAACCATTACTAGATGATGAGGAGAGGGCACCACTACATGGACGCAGGTGGAGGAGAGATCAAGGAGATGAGGAGGAGGAGGAGGTGGAGAGTAGTGATGATGGGGACGGGGATGGAGATGATGGAGGTGACAGAGATGGTGATGGTGGTGGTGGAGGAGATGAGGGTGGTGGAGGTCTAGATGTGTGATAATTTAGAGTGCCTCAGATGAGGCAATCACTAGTTGCTGTAGCACAACAACATGTACAGATTTGGCTACCCTCACAGTAGCGGTAGACATAGATAGTTGCATTACAGGTTTAGGTGCATACATTGCAGGGTCAGTTGGAATAGGTTCAGGCTTTGCTATAGACATAGACCCAGGCTCAGGCTCAGACACAGGAACAAATTTCCACTTTGATGGCTAAGAGGGATGCCTTGAGGCAGTGGGTTGAGTAGGTAGAGGGCATAGCAGAGAGACTGCAGAGGGATGCAAAGGGTACCGGTACATCAGATTATTTCAGAGAGGTATGATGCACTACCAGGGAGGATGAGTTCTACAGGATAAAGTATCATGAGGTGGTTCCTCCAGAGTGTCGAGAGAGCTATGCGCAGTCTGCTAGTTGCACTCACACTAGGACTACCATCAGGGGTGTGATAGGGCCACCACCTCATAGAGATCCAGGGGCAGGACCATCAGGTGGTGTGGGAGGTACAAGGCCAATACCATTAGGGGGGAGCACCACATAGCTCCGTGATGACCATTTGAAATGTATTTGAGACATTTGATGATGTATACACCGATTCAGTTGAGACATTATGATACATTGCCACTTTTGTTTTTTTTTCCAAAACTTTGGTTTATCATTGTTGTAATTATTAGAGGAGCTTGCTGAGTTGTTTTCATTGTAAATTTTTATGACTCCTCTCTTGACCAAAGCTTCTTCAATTTTGATTCCATTTTCAATCAATTTCTCTAAGGTAGGTGGAAATTGTAATTCAAGTCTATAGCTCATCTCATCAGTTAAGTTGTTAATGAATATTTCCATCTTTTCCTTTTCAAGTATGGGACAAGAATATCTTGCAAACAATCTTCTCCACCTTTGCAAAAATATGACGAATGATTCACCCTTTTTCTATTTTGTATTGCAAAGGTCCTTCATTGTTATCTCATGTTGGATGTTGTAGGAGTATTGGGTGATGAATTTATTAACCAAATATTCAAAGGTTTTAATTGGTGGTGCAAGTTTGGAGAACCATTCCAGGTATTGTCCCCTAGGCTATGTGGGAACAATCTCATCAAGTAAGTTTCTTCGTGTGAAAATTTAAGACTCATGGTTTGAAATTACCTTACATGATCTATAGGATCTGTTTTACCATTGTATTTATCATACTTTGGGAATTAAAAATGTTTGGGGAAAGGAATCATGTTGATATTTTGATCAAAAGGATATGGGAAAATGTCTTGTATCAAGTATCTTTTTGAGGTTCCCCTTTGCATGTCTTGAATCTACTGTTGGAGGTTTTTCATTTGATGAGTTAAGGAAACTAATGGATCTACATTTGATGGATCATTTTTAGTCTTTTTAGGGGGCGATTTCAACTGATTAACATCAAAGTCATGTGGAAGTTTGATACCTTGATTAGCCAACATTAAGAAGTATTTTTCACCATCTCTTTCAAAAATATTTTCTAGGAACTTGTGGAAATTTGGATCTTTTTGAGCATGTTGGATGTGCTCCTCAGTTATTTCCTCACCTTCAGATTGGTGGAGTTTATGGAAAGGATTTTCTCCAGCCTCAACCATGGTGTTTTGAGTTTCAAGTTCTTTTTCTTTGACTTTATGCTTTTGGGATTTTGTTTGAATGGGCATACAAGTGTTACAATTTGACTAAAATTTGATCTTTTTTTGGAGGAGTGCCAAGGATAAAAACTAAGTCAAATAGAATGATAAATTCTATTGATGAGACTAAGTTTAATCTGATTATACAACTTTGTTTCGTGATGAAAGGATGAAAAATCTTGATGATGAAACTTAGTTTAACTATAGACACACAAAAATGACCTAGGCGTGCAAGTTCTATTTTTCACCTTTTCTCTTCCTAGCATAATTAAGACATTTTAATTATGTCCTTGGTCCACCTTTGACTGTTAATTAAATAATTCATAATTATTTAATTAATTCACGTGTTTTTATTCTTCATGATTATTAAATAAATAAATTTTATTTATTTATTCAATACGTCACTAATTGTCTAAAGTCTTCCTATAATTAAATAAATTTCTTAATTTATTTAATTATCTTTTAGTCATCATGTCTTCCTGATTATTAAATAAATAAATTTTATTTATTTATTTAATACGTCATTAATTCTTATAAGACTTCTTATAATTAAATAAATTCCTTAGTTTATTTAATTATTGCCACCTTGACACTTCCCTATTTTAAATAAAATTATTTATTTAAAATAGTCCTCTCTAATTTCCCTCTTTTTGGTAAACAATTCAAATTAATTATTTACTGTCATGTGGCCCCACCGTTTGAATTAAATTAATTTTTAATTCAAAATAGTCTTTTCCTCCAAAAATTAAATAATTTCGATTTATTATTTAATTTTCCAACCACCTCTTTTTCTGTGCCAATCTTATTTTGTCACATGCATTGTCAACCCTTGATTTGATTTTCTAAAAATCATTGTCCGTTCATTTCAAATTTTCCCTAATGTTTCCCTAACCCTAATTGTGGGTTGTCAAATTGAATCTTGTCCATTGATTCTAGGGCATTTGTCAACTTTTGATCTTGGCCATTCACTCAAAATTGCATTTTCTATAAAATGGTAATTTTGGTCTCATTTTGTCATCTCATGCTATCTAGATCTCATGCAATCTTGTTTTGTCATCTCATGTCATCTTTCAACCTCATGCTCTTGCACTCTTGTCATTTTTTCATAGGAATATTTACATTTCATTTGACATAATTTAGACATAGTTTAGATGATTACTAGTTGCATTACAACTTAGTATTGCATGTAATCACTCAAATCCTTCAACATTTGCTTAGGACTTGTCATTGTCATTAGATTGCTCACATAAAATTTGAGGGAAACATCATATTTGTTGCAAGTTGAGAAGGTATAATGGAGGTTAGCCATGGAGAATGAAGACATTTTGGTGAGATTGTTTCATTTTTTTTCATTTTATTCCTTTGCACTTCATTATCACTATTGGGTTTTTATGTTAATGATTTAATATGCTAACCCTAGGAAAATTCCCTTAGTTACATTGGTGAACCTAACACCAAAATTGAGCATTTTTTTTCCTTTCCATATGACATTTTTCTGTTTTGTAGGTACAGGTATGGCCACAACTCATTTTCTTTGCAGAACGACACATCTGATATTTCGTGATGCATTCACTGCCCAAGATGATGCATTCGCTACATTGCGACACATACATTTTGCATAGTGACACATTTGCTCGACCGTGACACATTTGACTTGCAAGTTGCCACATTTGTCTTTCGAATTCCAGAACACATAACCAAGCAACATTTTCTATACAGAGTGACACATTCGTCTGGTAAACTTTTTCTCTCGAGTTTTTCTAGATTTGACTTGATTTCCTTTTGCATTTTTCTTTCCTTTTCTCCAATTTATAGTTTATGGATTTTCTAGTTACTAATAAGTTGTTGCAGCATGTGGCTTTGAGTCTTTTGTGGGTCCAAGACATCTTCTTTGTGAAACTACTAAATTGTGGTTTTGTAGGATTTGATTGTCCAAGGCTATTACTTTGAAACATTGTGTTTGCTTATTTTTAGATTAGAAAACACTTCAATTGGTGCACTAAAAAGAACATTTCTTGTCCTTTTCTTGATTGTGTTTGGGTTGGTAGGTGATTATGCTCTCACCTTGTGCAAACTAGGTGATTAGAAAACTAGACCCATCCATTTTTGTGTTTACCCCAATTCAATAATCAAAGTATCCTCTCCCCTTGCGCACTTGTGTGATCTTGGTTGTAAGAGAAACAATTATTGACTCTAGGAACTGGGCCTTCCTTGGTGGGAAAAAGTACTCACCCTAAGGAGACTCAAAATGATAATGGAGCTCTTTGGCCGAGCTACCCTCGACTGGTTGAGCATAACCTCTTCAGGCTGGAATCCCTCCTTTAATGTTCAACTTAATCTTTTTCCCCATGTATGGCCACTTGAATGGGGGTCTCAAACTAAACACCTTTGTGTAGTAGCCAAAATCCTTTTATTTGCTAGCACAACAACGGTCATTGTGAAGGAATCCACATTCTCACAGTTCTTTGTAGAGGTGATCAACTTTCCATGGGATATTTATGGGGGTTGGAAGCTTGGTTGGCCTGAGAAGTAGTGCACTGTAAGGGGGAGCCCGTGCAACCAAGATTCTGGATTCACATGCTAAGAATAAGTGCAGTTGGGGAAACCCATGTGGAATCTAGCGAATAGTGTCCTTTCCTAGCCTAGGATTGTGGTTGTCTTTATTGTGTTTGATCAAAGACAAAATATTGTGTTTTCCAAGTGTTTTCTAAAACATTCAAACAAACAAACATCATTACAAAAATCTAGAAACACACTTTCAACTTGAGACAACTTCAAAATTTGGTCAAAGTTGTAAACAAACTAGGTACATTCATTTTTCTTGCAACGCATTTGCTGTCCCATGCACTGCATTCGCTCTGTCAAACCACATTTGCAGTTTTCTGTGCCGCATTCACTTTGCTGAAACACATTTGCTTAGCTGAACTGCATTTGAACCCTGCTGAATTGCATTGCCATAGCTCATTCCTGCTTTCTATGACACATTTTATTTTCCTATGCTACATTTGACATTTCTTGCAACACAATAGCTTTGCTAAATTGAATTTTATCTTGCTGGTGATGTATTTTCCTATGTCCAACCACATTTTCTTTGCAAAAATCTGCAATTGCATTATTGAGCCACATTTACTTTCTATAGAGCCGCATTCACAAAAGTTGAGCCACATCTGCAACACTGCGACACATTCGTGACTTGGAATGACGCATTTGTCTAACAAAAACAAAAAATCTATCACAGACCAGAAACTGAACTCAAATCTATCCAAATTGTCATCAAACATATTTTTCTAGAGGATTTTGTCAAAAACCAGATAAAAAATTGCTCAAATTATTCAACCATTTGAATCTTTAGCTTGAATTTTATCCATGGGTTCATATTTACAAATTTTAGCTTCATCCTTACGCTTCACCATTTTTATTTTCGGTCATAAACCAATCCTGAGCTCCTTATTTCACTTGCATATTTTGGATTAGGACAACCTTACCATACTTTGCAAATTCTTGGCATTCAAAACTAGGTTATCATTGGACTTAGTCATCATTATCTTCTTTAGTCATTTTCCTCTTGTGAGACCTTTCCAACTCAAAATTCTAGTAAGGAAACCTCACTTGTCATTTTGTCCTTGTCATTTAGTCCTTCAAACAAGTCCTTTGATATTCCAAAATTAAGAAATAGATCAAGCTTAGGGTGGTTAAGCAACCTTCTTCCAAATCATTTTAGTCCTCACCTTGCATATCTTATCCTTAAAAATACAAAAATATTGTCATAACTTCCATCATAGTCCTCATTTGGCATATAGACTTTGCATTGGTCATTTCCTTAGTCAACATTTTCATATTAGTCTTCATTGTCACCTTGGCATTTGGAATCCTTTCTTGAAAATTTTATCACCTTGCATTAGTCATTTCCCTTAGGAAAACATCATTATCACCTTGTATTGACATCCTTTATTTCAAAAATACAAAAAAATAGTGTCATAACTTGTCATCTTAGTCTTCATTGTCCTTTGGCATTAGTCATTTCCTTTAGACAACATTGTCATATTGCATCCCTTATTATAAAAAAAATTCATTTAGTTATCACTTTCATTCCCTTCCTAATTTGAGCAACTCCTTATATGGTTGAGACTTGGCTTCAAAGAAAAAGAAGACAAATGGCTAATTTTAGACAAGACACCAACAATCACATCTTTTCCAATGACATGAAAAAAACATGAACCGAGACACATATTTTATCAATCCTTTCAGTGAAATAAACATGCCATCTTCATCATGAAAACCCTTCGAACCATTCATACAAAGAGACCAAAATGGACAAGTATATGTAGAAGAATTAGAAGCTGCAATGCAAAATCCTGATATAGCCAACTTTGTGGAAGATTTAGTCTTACATGAACCTCAAAGATATCTTTCCATTCTCTTATACCAAGGGGTTAAGTTACCATGTGGCTTTGACATTAATAGTTTGAGGCCAACATCACCCGACCATAATGTCAACAATACAAGCAACATGCCCAACACTAGTCAACCTCAAAACAATACAAGCAATGATTTTGTTGGTGTCACCTCACAAATTACCACAAGTACTATTAATGCTACCACCAATGGCACATCCAATCAAGAAAATTCCAATTCAATCAATGCAACATCCGTTGGAGGAACACCAACCATGTCACAAGCCATGACATAAACAATGCCAACAATGTCAACAATATTGTCACAATTAGTTGGAGCCACCTTTGGGTCCTCATCAATGGGGAAAGCTCTTCAAATCCACTATTTGGAGCTTCATCTAGTTCCATGGGTGCATCATCATCAAATCCTTTCATTGGTACCTCATTCAATCCCTTTGGAGGAAGTAAACAACGTGTCTTTATTCAAGGACCACAACCAAATGTTAACATGTCATCACAATTTAATACCAATACTTCCCAAGGGAAAAACATGAACATTCCCTATGGACAATTCCAACAATTTGGACAGGCAACCTGAATACGTAGCACATGGTATCATTTAGAGACCAAAATATTCATGGTCAACATATTCCCCAAATTTTGACTCAAATGGCTGGAAGGCACATTTTGACATATTCACCACATATTCACACCCATTAATAAGTCCCTAATCCAAACTTTCAATTCCAACAACATGCAAACCAAAACAAATCATACATCTCGCAACAACACATCCCACAACAAAACATCAACATATTTTCACAACAAATGTGGACCCATGGGATACCTATCACTCCCATGTGTGATGCAACAAATAACCCTATAATTGATGCCTTGATAACTCAAGTAGCTCACTTATAGAAGACCATAGAAAACATGCAAAATTTTGAAAAGAAGTCACACATGTCATATGACCTATGCTTATATCCTTTTGACACAAATTTATACATGCCACCATTCCCTCCTGGATATGTGGCACCGCACTTTACCAAATATAAGGGAAAGACAAATCCTGTTGAACATATTTGAGAATTCATGAGCAACTGTATGGAAATTTCCTATGAACATAATTACTTGATGAGACTTTCTCTTAGAGTCTTACATGACCTACACTTGAATGGTTCTCCACTTTGAAAGGGATAAAAACATGGGACAAACTTAAAGACAAATTTGTGAAAAATTGTGTATAACATTGACATGGACACCTCCATCACTAGATTATGCTATCTTACACAAGAAGATGCTAGTGAAACATTTATCCCATTCTTCAAAAGATGGAGAAGTCTAGCAAGTCGTTGCCACATTGTCATACCTGAGAAAGAAAAGGTTGACATGTTTGTTCAAACACTCCTAGGCCCATTGAAATATGGATTGCAAGTTCATTCCTGCACAACCTTCATAGACCTAGTTGAAAAGGGTGTCCAAGTTGAGAAAGCCTTCATTGCTAAAGGTGAACTAAAATATGGTCCTAAAAACACAAACGCAAATCCGTCCATAGACAAAAATAAGTATTGGGTGAAAAATAAACATGTTACGAATGATGACATTGTTGATGCCAAGGCTGTAAACATGATGGGACTAGTGCTTGCTCTTAAAGGATCTCAACCACAAAACAAACCAACAAAAATACTGACACCCCCCGCCAATAACCAAAATGGTCAAAACAGTCAAAGTTAAGGACAACTCCGCAAGACAAGACAATTTTCAAAAAGACGAACATACACCACTTTGGGAGAGCCAATTGGGGATGTCCTTAAGGATCTCCTTCAAAATGGTCTCATCAAACTCAAGGACCCTAAGCCATATGATCCAGGGCAATTTAAACCATCATGGTGGGATGATAATGCTTTTGTGATTACCATCGGGCTAAAGGGCATAAAACATCTTCTTGTCGGCAACTAAGAAACATTGCACATGACCTCATTGAAAATCACATAATTGAATTGGGTGGGCCACAATTTTCATCCAATGCAGACCATGTTGGATTTTAGTTGTTTATGTGTTAGTTTTTCCTTGATGTCAAAAGTGGTTGGTTTGCTGATATGAGAATATATGCGATGATATGATTGATGGATGATGATGCATGCTGGATGTTGACAAAATGCATTCTTAGATTGGGTGTTCCATATAGATGTTGCTGATAGTTGAACAGATACATTTGAGGACATGCATTTGTTTCAGGTATATGGCATGGTTATTTAGTTATATATGATGACTCTAGTTTACTTGTTTACGCATCATCAGTTTGGGTAATTATCTTGGTTGGCACAATTTAATTTTTAATCTTTAAACATGTATCTCTAACATGTGCTATGCATTTGAAATTTTGGTTACATTGTGGCATATGATCACATATGATCAGTTGGTTTGGCTACATACTTGTCCATGATATGATCTTGATGGCATATGATTAGTTTATATCATTATTTACCTGGTGATGGGATCTTGATACTCTTAATATATGCATGTTGGTACTGACAATGATTATCTTTCAGGAAGCTACAAGACAAGATTTTACATGATAACATTGGTTTTGATCAGTTATTTTTGACTCCATGGACAATAACATACATACTCTGGCATATACTTTGGCAAGGTATACATTTGCAGGTTCAGTTTGATTATGCATATTTCTATTGCATATCTCATGGCATTTTGACTTGGCAATGTCATTGTGTCAATAATTTCTACACGGGCATTATAAGGTGACTTTGATAATCAATGTTAAAGTGTTCATAAGCATCTTGTATGATCATTTAATGTGGCATATATTATAAGCCTAAATTGGTTTATTTTGGCACATTGTATTCCTTGGCATATTGGGTGGTTATTTCAATTTTTTTTGGAGTTATCTTTTTCATATTGGAGATAGTCACATGGAAGTGACATCAATGTTATATGGAATCAGGCTCTAAATTTTTTTATTATTACATTTTTGAAAATGCCAACAACCATAATTGGAAAAGCATACAACTCATTATAATGTTGGGCATTATTATCGGACTCTAAAACATTATGATGGTTTTTTAATTATTGTGTTTGATTTGCTCGAACCTCAAATCATTTGACAAAGTACTCAACATACTTGAAAGAAAGAAGTTTTAGGGCAATATTATTGATGGAGAGTTTGGAACCCTAACCGCCACCATGAATAGCTTGTATCTGCAATAACAGTTGGATTTCTTGATAGTTCATAGTGGTTTTATAGACTCAGTTCAATGTATGAGCTTGATTAGTAATACATGGTTGAAAAGATGAGCTCCAACTATAAAAGTGTTGTTTTGTTGGCTAGATAGTGGACTCTCAGCTCAACTTCAGGTATTCTTACAGGTGAATTTGTCTTCGATAGCAAGGTGAGGAATTTTTTTGTTTTGGGTGTAATATTTCTTTTGAAGAAGCAATGCATAGAATATTTCAAAGGATAAGATTATTTGAATAAGTTTTTTTTGGAAAAAAATTAACATTTATTGACAATAATGTAGTTTGGTTAGAGCTTCTCATTTCACTTGGGTAACTATTTTTCTGTTTAGGGTTTCTAAACTCTAACCCGAGTTGTTTTTTAGTTATTAAGGGATTAAGAAGATCTTACTTTTTGTGTTTTTGAAAAGCAAAGAAATGAAGCTATTATATAAGCAAGAATTTTAACACTTTGTTTTTCTCGATTATTTGATAGTTGACCATAACTGTTACAAATGATTTTATTGTCAAGAATTTTGTTAAACTACTTAATCCTTGATGATTATGGTTGGAAAACCCATAAGGGTTTCTGGAAACTCAACTGGAGTTTGTTATTTAAGTTTCAAAAACTATATGCAAAGACGATCAATAGAGGGATCTATGGGATGATGTATCAGTGAAAAGAAGATTATTTTTGAGTATTCTTTAAGTGAAAGTTGTTCTATATTGAAAATCTATTTACAATGGGCTTATTGAAAATACTTCATAGTCTTCTATTGTAATTCTAGAGTTGCAAAATTTGCACTTCTAGGGTTCTGATAGGATGCTATAACTGTGATGTGTTAAAAGGGGTTGGTGCTCCTTGGAATGGGTGTTCCTAAATTTGTAAAGGAGTTGGTGCTCCTAAATGTGAAAGAGTTGGTGCTCCCAAGAGGGTTTTTCCACTCAGGAAAATTTTTTGTGTTATGTGGTGATTCTATTTGTCTGATTTTGATATGCTTAATTATTAGTCTTTCATATTTGTCATTGTTATGCCACATTTCATATCAATCATTCAAATATGTCAATACAATTCATGCAATGCTCTGATACTTGACTAAGAATTTCATTCTATTATAAAAGTGTTCAAAACATACATGAAGTCTTGTGGAAATAAAGCATTAAAAGGAAATTTTCAATCAAGTTTACATGAACAATCAACATCATGCTTTGAAATTGTTATGTAATTCTTTTATCAATTTGTTATTCTTCTAAAATTTCTTTGATGTGTTAAAGCTCACCTTGCAATTTTAAAGGGTTCATAAAGTTGTCTCAAGCTCATTGTTTAATTTTCTCTTGAAGTTAAAAGTTTGAAAAATTATACATTACTCTGATTCACCCCCCCTCTTAGAGTAATTCATCTTCCAACAAACCATACCATTCACAAGAACCCACTGCAAGACCATGGTTCTAATAAAGCCTCCACATTAGGTCCCAAGACTAATAAAAATCAAACCAATTATGCTCGCATTGCATTCGATTATTCAGGAGGAACCATCATTAATAATGTTTGAATCGATGACGAATATGTCAATACCATAACTATCAAAAGAGCACCTGAATGCAATGCTACTACTCGAAGCGGTAAAATCACCATATTTGGCCCACCTCCTTAGCAACCAAAAATTAAAATACCCGGTCCATCCGCAAGACAACCACAATCAGGCTCATCTGCAAAGCAATCCCAACCTAAGAGTTAGTTTAACCTCATTGACTAGCTAGGAAAAACCCCTGCGCAAATATCCATACTTGAGCTGCTTCACATCTCTCCTACGCATAAGGCTATACTTGACAAAACCTTGCAAGAGTCCTCTATCCCATAGGAAATTGATGTTAGCCAATTTGAGGCCATGGTGGGTTATCTCACTACACCACATCATGTAACATTTTCATACCAGGATTATTCATCATCAAATTCCAACCATAACGACGCATTACACATTGAGGTTTTCATCCATAAGCATAAGGTCAGATGAGTTTTATTAGATGGTAGAGTAGGACTGAATATATTTCCTTAAAACTAGTTAAGGCTCTAGGATTTTCTAATGCTTGTGTAGACGCAACAAAGAGCATAGTCATAAAGGCGTATGATGATGAAGAACGATCCTCTCGAGGTGTGATCACTCTTCCCATCAAATTTGGACCAGTCATTATAGACACAACTTGCCAAGTCTTGGATATTCAATTACCCTATAACATTTTGCTTGGCCAACCTTGGATTTGTGCCCTAAAAGCTATTCCATCCACATACCACCAATGCCTAAATTTTCCCTTTGATGACATAGAGGTCACCATATATGGAGACCTCGATCCTTTTCAATATTGTACTAACCTAAGGGGTCTTTTCGAAGATCAAGTGCCCATGAACCAAGAGGCTCCTATATCTTCTTCTTCTTCCAAATTCATTAACCCGTCCACACTCACATCATCGTCCACTCCATCCACATCTTCTGCCATGTCATCATCTTCCTCACTTCCTAAGGCTGAGTCCACTATCAAGATCTAGGACCTAGGTTGTGGAGAATTCAAACTGAATACGACATATAGTATCACAATGATACCCATGAAGTCTCCTAAGGTCTATGGTTGGTAGTGTTTTAGGATGGAACCTAAAGAAATTTTCAAAGTTTTGCCAAAAACAATTTTCATAAAATGGGGAGACATGAACAATGAAGACATTTCTGACATAATAGGATGAATTTATAAAGAAATGGAAGACTTATCCCTATTACTAGTTAAGATATATGGCAAAGGATATGACATGATGAAGGCTAAAGGCTATGATGGAACTAGTGGCCTTGGCAGAAATAAAACAGGGCAAAGAGAGCCCATAGAACCTTCTAAACGACCAAAGTATCTTGGGTTAGGGTATGGTCTACTTGAAAATGACGATCGATGTACCAATGGAATTTTGAGTGAGAGCATGAATTCTTCATAAAGTGTTAAGATTATTGAGGAATCCCTTACCGAAACTGACTCCCATGAGTGGGAATATGGCTCCCAATGATCCTTAAGTGACTATTGTCTTGTTGACTTGTTTCTTGAACCTAGAGAACTTACCTCTAAACAAAGTTTTTAGCAAATGATTAAAATTGACATAGCTGACAATCCGAAGATCCCAAGGAAATAAGAAAGCTGGGATAGAATATTTGACCCACAGAATAATGGAAAACCTGAATCATCTTCCAATCCTATTAGCCATACACCTGACCTATCTGCCCAACCATCTAAACTTAATGACCATCATTTGGATTCATTCGAGTTGTCACATGACACAACCAACCATAATGATAGTCCTTTTGTCCCTTATTTTGACAATGAGTATGAGTCAAGTGAAGGAGAATATTGGATAGAATCCGATTGGGAATTAGATGATGACAAATTCATTTTCAACATCTCTAAATTTTTCTGCATGCTTTCTGTATCCTCCCCACAATTCACCAATACTGACGATGGTATCTCCTTAGTCTACCCACAACTAATTGATTGGGACCAACAAGGCTTGCCAGTCATGGACATATTTTAGAATGATGAGGCCATTGTAGAATTTATGGGACTACGTGAGGGAATACCAAGTGGTGATCACAAGTTTGAATTTTCTATTGATCTAGATTGTGCAACTTACTTCGGGGAGACTACTCCATCCTCTAGTCGCAAAATGAAAAATAAAAATAAAACAAAAAATGAAACGTCTTTAGGTGAAAATCGAAAGGCACCTTCTGACAACAAAAAAGTAAAAATAAAGGATGTATTTGTAGGTGAAAACCTCTCCAAGGCACCCAAAGATGGAGGATTGGAATTTATTCCCATGAATCAAGAGAAATAAACAATGCTCATAGAGGACACCATAGAGGTCAACATATCAACAACAGAAGATCCCAAAATGGTCCTCTTTGTGGCATCCCTAACAAAAGAAGAGAAACCTGAGTTCCACAAATTCTTTGTAGAGTGAAAGATTAATTTTGCATGGTCATATGCCGATATGCCTGGGTTGGACCAGAACTAGTTTTGCACCATTTTCTACTATTGCTAGATGCTAAACTAGTAAAACAAAAGTTGCACAAAATCCATCCTCAAATCTCACTGTTAGTCAAGGTTAAACTCAAGAAACTGCTACATGTAGGATTCATACAATCTATTGAATATGCTGAATGGATATCCAATCTTATACCAGTCACAAATCCAAATGGTTAGATTCATGTCTGCATAGATTTTAGAGACTTAAACAAAGCATGTCCAAAAGATGACTTTCCGTTGCCAAACATAGATATCATAGTTGATCTCACAGCGGGATATGAGATGTTGTCCCTTATGGATAGATTCTCAGGCTATAATCAGATTCGTATTTCCCCCGAAGATCAACATAAAACAACATTCACTTGTCCTTGGGGTACATACTACTGGAATTTCATACCTTTTGGTCTTAAGAATGCATAAACCACACATCAGAGAGATATGACAATGATATTTCATGACATGATGCACAAGATAATGGAAGATTATGTGGATGACCTTTTGGATAAATATTTGACAAGAAAAGATCATTTGAATGTGTTAGATAAAATATTCAAGAGACTAGAAGAATACAAGGTTTTCTTGAATTCGAAGAAATGTGTCTTCGGCGTAACATTAGATAAAATTATGGGATACATAGTTTCTCGTAGAGGCATTGAGGTTGATCCAACCAAAGTGAAAGCAATATTAGACATTCCTCCTCCAAAAGGGATAAGTGAACTCAAGACATTACAAGGAAGGTTACAATATCTCCAATGCTTCATAGCCCAATTGGCTGACAAGTGTCAACCATTTCAGTATCTTCTGCACAAGGGTATCCCCTTTGTGTGGATAGATAAATTTTAGGAAGCCTTTCAACTGATAAAAGATTATCTCTTGTCACCACCTATTTTAATGCCACCTATTGAAGGGAAACCTTTGATTTTATATGTTTCTGCAACAACTTCAGCACTGGGGAAATTACTGGCACAAAATGACCATGAAGAAAAGGAACATTCCATATATTACATTAGTCGGACAGTGGTTGGATATGAGTTAAACTATACGTCCATTGAACATACATTTCTAGTAGTTGTCTTTTCTACTTAGAAGTTAAGACAATATATCTTGAATCACAAGACATAATTGCTAGCAAATATTGAACCGCTGAAATATCTCTTGAGTTGCGTAGCATTGACAAGACATCTGGTAAAATGGGTCATGATCTTGAGCGAGTATGACGTTCAATATGTAGAACGAAATGCTATAAAGGGAAAAGTAATAGCAGACCAACTAGAAGATGCACCTATACAAAGTGACCATCCATTAGTGGAAGACTTTCCTGATGAGTCCATATTCCATATAGAACCTAGGTCACCTTGGAGGCTATACTTTGGTGGGTCGCATACTAGTCATGGATCAGGGGTAGGAATATTGTTTATCACACCACAAGGAGACTCCATACCTAAGTCATTATGTATTGATTTTTTGTGCACTAATAATGTTGCAGAATATGAGGTACTTGTGACAGGACTCAGAATGGCCATAAAATGGAAAATCAAGAGACTTCATGTCTATGGAGATTCCCAGCTATTCATCAACCAAGTTAATGATGACTATGACACCAAGGATGATAAATTAATGCCTTACAAATGAATGGTTGATAGCTTCGAGACATATTTTCACATGTTGAATTTTGAACAAGTTCCAAGAGCACATAACAAGGCAGCAGATGCAATGGCTATGATTAGCTCTCTCCTAGACTTCCCAAGTAATGTGCCACAATTTAAGTTCTTGGTAGAACAACTGTTGGTCCCTGCATATGATATCCCAGAATCAAAGATGGTCTGTGAGCTTGTTGGTCTCGATTCTCCCTAGTATCAAGACATTTATGACTATCTCAAGTCCCAAACCTTTCCCCCAAACCTTTCCAACAACCAGTGAAAGTATTTTATCTAAAAATATTCCCAATACACCATCATCAGCGACACCCTTTACCGTCGTAGCTTTGAAAACACCCTCCTTTGATGTATTGACACTAACAAAGCACATACAACCTTACGTGAAGTACATGAGGGTATATGCGGGTCTCATTTGAGTGATCCTACTCTAGCCAAAAAGATAATGAGACTTGGGTATTATTGGCCGACCATTGAAAAAGATGCACTTGAGTTTGTCAGGACTTGTTGCCAATGTCAGATACATAGTGATTTGATTCATGCTCAAACACAAGAACTCCGACCGATTACATCCATGGCCCTTTGCACAGTGGGGATTTGACCTTGTGGGAAAAATACACCCTACCTCTTCCAATGGCCACAAATTCATTATCACCGCCACTGTGTACTTTACTAAGTGGATCAAAGCCATTCCCCTTACATACATAATCAACAAACAAATTTCCAAATTCATTCTCAACTACATCATTTTTTGGTATGGTATTCTATAGTCCATCATCACAGAAAATGAATATCCATTCAAACATTAAGACATTTGTGAGCTTTGTGAGTGATTCCATATTCAACATCATTTCTTAATGCCATATTACCCACAAGGAAACAATCAAGCTGAGGTGTCCAATAAAACAATCCTTAAAATTTTCAAAAAGACTGTCAATGATGCTAGCCATGACTGGCACATTCAACTCAACCCTACTTTATGGGCTTACCACACCAACATCCACATGCCTACAGGAGCCACCCCATTTGCCTCGGTCTTTGGAGTTGAAGCCACTTTTCCCATCGATGTTGAAATTCCATCCTTAAGAATCTCCATGAAGGGTCTAATAGATGATGAATAATACATATAGTCACAACTACATGAGTTGGAGATGTTAGATGAAAGAGGACATAATTCCCTAAACCATCTACAGGTGTATCATAATCAACTCTATCACAGTTATAACAAAATAGTCATGGTTAGGAATTTTGACATTGGTGATCTTGTTCTCATGCAAAATCCTAAGAATTAGGCTGATATAGAAAAACCTGACAAGTTTGAACCAAATTGGCTAGGTCCTTACATCATCATATCCTCTTTCGGTTCTAAAGCATATTAGCTAGCTACCCTAGACGGTGAACAACTAATATAGCCTATCAATAGTCTACACCTTCGCAAGTTCTATGCATAGCATCAGAAAGTTGGGCTAAATACCTTAAAAATACAAAAAAAAAAAGAAAAATGCAAAAAAATCATCACCCTGATGAAAACTTGGAAAATAGGTGTCTTGGTGAAACAAAAAAATAAGAAAAATGGAAAAAATAATAAAGAGAAATAATTCATCAAAAAGTGAAAACCTAGTAAACATGCACTTTGGATAAGTAGCATAGTGAAAGCTTGGAAAATAGGCACCATGCGTAGTCGGTCATTGCTCTGCCATCTACTGTCACTCTATCTGCCTTAGTCCATAATAAACAATCACTTTTCTGATATCACCTTGCCACCCATCACAAAACCCCATCATTTTCTCCCATGGCTGATAATGATTGACATCAAGTTTTGCATATCACTCATCCGTCATCCCATACACATCATTTATGCATCCATCTAGTTGGCTAGTCTTGGACCTAACTAGGGGAAAACTTTCATCATGTGACTGCAGTGGGTATTGTACATGGTCTCGAAAATAATAAAAACTCCTGAAAAAATCTTAAAAATCATAAAAAGTCCTAAAAAAATCCTAAAAAGTTTTGAAAAAATCTTAAAAATCATCAAAAGTCCTAAAAAAAGACTTAAAATCATAAAAAGTCCTAAAAAAAGACCTAAAAATCATAAAAAGTCTTGAAAAAAGACCTAAAAATCATAAAAAGTCCTAAAAAAGACCTAAAAATTGAAAAATGTCCTTAAAAAAACCTAAAAATTGAAAAAAGTCTTGAAGAAATCCAAAAAAATCAAAATATCTCAAAAACCCAAAAATAGAGTCATTTCTTGTCAAGTTCGTCGAGTCAGTAAGTCTTGGTCATTTTTCTGAACTACGTTGTCTTTGCACATTTGCTACGTAGGCAAGACTCACCTTTGAGCCCTCAAGACATTAGGTCAATCCTTTTAGGTTGTCAAAATAAAAAATAAATGGCCCAATCTTTGGTCATCAAGACAAAGTCATTGGTTGTGTCAAACTACAAGGTCTGTGAGTGTATGACATAGGCAAGGCCATCAATTGATGAGCCCTCGAGGCTGCACTAGGTCAGTCCATTAGGGTTCATGACACTACACTGGCACACATGTCAAAAGTGTTCAAGTCAAACAAGTCATCTCAAAACAAGCAAACTACTGCAACCAACTCTGACAATTCTTCAATAAACACATCAAACACATCAACATGTCAACATTGACATGTAGTCAACAATAGCCAACCTTTTGTCAAATTTCAGTCAACTTCAATCAACTCTTGGTTATTCTTCAGATGAGTCCTTCTGAAGAACAACCTCTGTCATTTATATCTTAGGATGCGTCCTTCCTAGGTACTGTCACTATCATCTGGCATTTTGAGGGATCCTCTTGAAATTTGAGGATTGATCCTCTTAACATCAACATTATTCAGGATGTGTCCTTCCTGAATTTGGAAAACTTTGACATTTTTCATTCAAATATCATCAAACATGACACCTTTGGAATTTTACATCGTCAAACCTGACACCTTGGCATCAAACACCTGAAATTCAGACACACTTGGCACTTGTCTTTGGCTCTTTTTTCATGTTGCTAGTTTCTTAGCGATGTCCTAACAATAGGATTTAGAGAAGCAGTGAGGTACCATGATGATTGTCTTGTCTTGTGTTTTTGGCAGTCATGTTGCTAGTTCCTCGAGGATGTCTTGGTAATAGGATTTAGAGGAGCAACGACGTTTCATGACTTATCTTTCTTGTCTTTTTATGTTTATGGCTGGTTATGATGAAAAGATTGGGGCAATTGTGCTCTTAGTATGAGTCATGATCATCATTGTCTATGACTGCTTATCTCATGTGATGGTACGACTTTACACACCTTGATCTATGTCTTATCCTGGTCTCTATGCTAACATTCATCTCCTTTTGACTTGTCATCTCATCCCATCCATCTCACGATGATATCTTGTGCCATACAAAAACATAAGTGCATACATGATCATATAGGCATTACATTAGGTCCATATGTACATCATCTATATCATCAAAAACCATATACATTGCATCACATATTACATCATACATATATAGTCATGCATTAACATAATCATAAACATGACATTTATTCAAATAAATACATTATGCATATCATCATCATCCATGGCATAACATCATCATGACATATAAATAAACATCACATCATAAATAGCCATTATAAATGCATACATGACATGGCATATAAATAGCATCATCATCATAGGAATCATACATGCATAATTCACATAAGCATCATATGGTAATCATATTTGCATCACATCATAATAATAATCACATAAACATACATCATAATGCATAAATCAAATCAAATCACATCACATAACACATATAGGCCGCATTAAAACTACATCATATATATATCACCTCAAAAACAATGTCACAGGATAGAGTCACGAGATATCCCAAAATTAAGAGCTTGTAGGATCGATGGTCAAATATAAATGTCGTAACATAAGTGTCTGAAATGTCCTAATGCAAGGTAAAAATACACATGGCTATGCTGAGCTCTCCTCATCCCCTCGAGGAAAAGATCTAGGGGATCAATGCTCTGTAAAGGAAATGGATGCCATCATAGTCATTGTAGGTTGTGTTGGGGAAGTTGAAGGATCTGTCACTATGGCTTTGTATTTGTGAAACTGATGGAACAACTACTGACGACATCATCTTTGTAGTAGCATGGGGTTGCACAGACACTACAACTTACAGATCTATCACTAGAGGCTGGTTGTGTGCTGACCGGTGTCCTAACCCAGTGGAACCATGACTGTGACCTGACCTGTGACTCGATGCATGCTTGTGGGAGTGGCTAGACCTATGCCCTAATGAATGTCTTGAGGAAGTGGATCCCCTTGCATTGCTTTGGCTCCTGTTGCTATTGCCACTTGCTAACTTACTACCACTGTCTCTCCTTGTCTGTGATCATATCAAGGTAGGATCTCACCTCTCAGGTGGAACCACTTTCTCATATAATAATCTGTACCATCCCAGATGGGTTCTAACCCTAGAAAACTCACACGCCATATCCCCTGATGGTCCTGTGCATAACCGTGCAAACTCTATGCACCACTGAGCCGACTCCTACTGGTGAATCACCCCCTGATCCCGCTCTACTCTTACCACCTCTAGCTCTGCCTATAAGGCCCTGACCTACGTTGTGCTCTTGTCCAACCTCCTCTACAGGTCTACCACTCACTGATCTATAGTCACATCATGTGGCAGTGGTGATCCTGAGGGTGCATCCTCCTCTCCCTCTACCATCCTCCACCTTAGTAGTCACTCCACCTCATCTATGGCATCATCATCATCCCCGACATCATCGTCCTCTACCATGTCCTCCTCTCCTCTAACTACCTCATCCCTCAACATCTCCACCTCCTGACAAGCCTCATGTCTAACCTCCTCCTCTACCACATGCTCCTCATGTCTCCCATCCTCCTACCTTGGCTCCTCCTCTCTCTCCTCCTCCTTGGTTGCCTCAGGGATCGGTACCAAGGGAACTCAGTCCACACACTATCTTACCCTCCTAGCCTACATCCCACCATCTCCCCCATCATCTCTGTCATCTCCATCTCTCCCTCGACCTCTACCTCTTCCCTTGTCTCTGGCTCTGCCTCCCTGACCACCTCACTACACATGTGGTATAAATGATCTCCTATCAAGAGGTGCTGGTCCATTTGGATCTGTCAAAGGCACTAGGAAATGTGTCTACCAACATAAATCATAATCTGATGTGGTCCCTTGATCTGCAACCCCTTCACTCCGTCCCCATTGCTGCGCTACCAACCCATCAATCTGTTGCTCGACAAATGGCATGGATATCGGTGGACACCAAGCTAACTCTCTGGATGACTTGACATAATTGGCTGTACCCATGGGAACACCCTATTGCTCGTAAAACTTCCATAACAACCTCTGAGGCAAGTACATCTCTATAATCAGGGGACTCTGCATAGTCTGACCAATCAAGTATCTAAACTGCCTACAAAAACTGAGGTGATTAGCCTCAACCTCCCACTGCCCATAGTCCCTGTATGGTATCCAAATGAAAGATATCATGGTGTCAATACGATGACACCACCAACCTATCTCACCAACTTGAGTCTGCTGCAAAGTGCTTGCATAATAATATACATATGGCATGCTATTCACTAGCTTTGGTCTCTGGATAGGTGGATGGAAAATAGCAATGTGCTCCCATGCCTAGATCATTAGGAGTGTTGTCTCACAAACAATGCTCTGTTCTCTCTTGGAGGCCACCTCATATAGCTAATGATATGACACGCCCAACATGCAAGGTTCCCAGGCATACATGGTCCTGTCCTGTCTCATCCCAACAAGTACATCACCCTAGCCAATAGGAAATCCATGTCCTCAGTGGTCAGGAATCAATACACCTCTGATCAATGTCACCAATAGGGCATTGAATCACCCATAATGCTCTACCATGAACTCCTAGTGGATCTCATATCCCTCAATCCCCAACCCTATGCCCTAATCATGATAATAGGTTGTGAATGTCTGATACCCATGCTATAGGTCATATACTATCTTCTCTCCTCATATCAGTAGGCGAAGGATCTGATACACATCCTTAAGGGTGACTGTAGCCTCCCTCGTTGGCAAGTGGAAGGAGCAGGTCTTAGAATGCCACCTCTCATAAAGTGCAGTCAGAAGCCCCCTATTTTCTTGGATAATGGGCATATAGGTAACATAATAGAGTCCTAGTCACATCAGTCATCATCGCTCCCTCTCCTGTAATTAGTCCCAGAATCTATAAGTCGATGGCCTGCTCTTGTGCTTATAAATCAACGCTAACTATCTCCGCACATGTCAAAACACACATCAACACCTTATTGAAAATCATCATTATCATTTATCTAACTCAAAAGCATTCAAAATTTGAAATTAAACAAAGTCAGCCTTGGTCAAAGTCAAAGTCAAATGCATCGCATTGAATTCATTTGCGTTGCAATAAGGAATTTGCATCACTTTGTACTTTGAATGCGTCTCGATCCAGTGGTTGCATCATTCTCACTTGCGCTTGCATCATAGCATGACACTTGCATCACGATGTTTGTCACATGCATCACTCAGTTCAAATGCGTCGCTTGAGTCCGTGAATCATCGCAATATTTTGAATGTGGTAGTACATCCTTCGATTGCAACATGACTTGGCAAATGCGTCATGATTTTCCACAAATGTATCAAACTTTATTGTCCTAACCTAATGACCCTTTGCATTTGTGTCACGACACATCAAATGCATTGAATGTGAATGTGGCTTACGTGCACGCATTTGCATCGCAACACATTTTTTATTTGACCTAAAACCCTAAAAATGGCACAAAAAATGATCAAATGAAAAAGTAAGTTAGGGGTACGTACCGGTGGATTTGAGCCCTCTGGTTGCTTGTAGGTTCGCATGATCTCCCCGTGATGCTCGGTCACTGGAATCACCATCTTCGCCATAGTCCTCACTCCGAGCTCTCAAATTTACAAAGGTTAGAAGTGAAATTGAATTGACTTTTACCCCATTTTCAACCTATTTATAGGGTCAAAATGACATTTGTCAAACCTTTGATTACTGAAGGTTCTTGTGACCAACTTTGACCGCCCTTTCTGTTGCTTTAAACTCCTCAAAATTTGAAACCGTTTGTGCCAACACTTTTCTGGTCATCAAATTGACTTATCGGGACACTTTCCAATTTTTTTGTCCCTGAGCCAAAATTTGAAAATTTTCCTGAGGGGGCATAGATACCTCATATCTTTGATGGGGCATGACTATGACTTATTTTCTTTGTTATATTGCAACATACTGCATTATGACAAAGAGGGGAAAAATGAAGACACATAAAAATGATCTAGGCCTGCAAGCTCTATTTTTCACCTTTTCTCTTCCTAGCATAATTAAGATATTTTAATTATGTCCTTGGTCCACCTTCGACTATTAATTAAATAATTCATGTCCTTTTATTCTTCATGATTATTAAATAAATAAATTTTATTTATTTATTCAATACGTCACTAATTGTCTAAAGTCTTCCTATAATTAAATAAATTTCTTAATTTATTTAATTATCTTTTATTCATCATGTCTTCCTAATTATTAAATAAATAAATTTTATTTATTTATTTAATACATCATTAATTCATATAAGACTTCTTATAATTAAATAAATTCCTTAATTTATTTAATTATTGCCACCTTGACACTTCCCTATTTTAAATAAAATTGTTTATTTAAAATAGTCCTTCTCTCTAATTTCCCTCTTTTGGTAAATAATTCAAATTAATTATTTATTGTCATGTGGCCCCACCTTTTGAATTAAATTAATTTTTAATTCAAAATAGTCTTTTCCTCCAAAAATAAATAATTTCCATTTATTATTTGATTTTCTAGCCACCTCTTTTTCTGTGCCAATCTTATTTCTTGTCACATGCACTGTCAACCCTTGATTTGATTTTCTAAAAATCAATCTTGTCTGTTCATTTCAAATTTTCCCTAATGTTGCGCTAACCCTAATTATGGGTTGTCAAATTGAATCTTACCCATTGATTCTAGGGTATTTGTCAACTTTTGATCTTGACCATTCACTCAAAATTGCATTTTCTATAAAATGGCAATTTTGGTCTCATTTTGTCAGCTCATGCTATCTAGATCTCATGCAATCTTGTTTTTTCATCTCATGTCATCTTGCAACCTCATGCTCCTGCACTCTTGTCATTTTGTCATAGACATATTTACATTTCATTTGGCATAATTTATACATAGTTTAGATGCTTACTAGTTGCATTATAGCTTAGTATTGCATGTAATCACTCAAATCCTTCAACATTTGCTTAGGGCTTGTCATTTTCATTAGATTGCTCACATAAAATTTGAGGGAAACATCATATTTGCAACAAGTTGAGAAGGTATAATGGAGGTCAGCCATGGAGAATGAAGACATTTTGGTGAGATTGTTTCATTTGTTTTCATTTTATTCCTTTGCACTTCATTATCACTATTGGGTTTTTATGTTAATGATTTAATCTGATTTAATCTAGATCTCATGCAATCTTGTTTTTTCATCTCATGTCATCTTGCAACCTCATGCTCCTACACTCTTGTCATTTTGTCATAGACATATTTACATTTTATTTGGCATAATTTATACATAGTTTAGATGCTTACTAGTTGCATTATAGCTTAGTATTGCATGTAATCACTCAAATCCTTTAACATTTGCTTAGGGCTTGTCATTTTCATTAGATTGCTCACATCAAATCTGAGGGAAACATCATATTTGCAACAAGTTGAGAAGGTATAATGGAGGTCAGCCATGGAGAATGAAGACATTTTGGTGAGATTGTTTCATTTGTTTTCATTTTATTCCTTTGCACTTCATTATCACTATTGGGTTTTTATGTTAATGCTTTAATCTGATTTAATCTAGATCTCATGCAATCTTGTTTTTTCATCTCATGTCATCTTGCAACCTCATGCTCCTACACTCTTGTCATTTTGTCATAGACATATTTACATTTTATTTGGCATAATTTATACATAGTTTAGATGCTTACTAGTTGCATTATAGCTTAGTATTGCATGTAATCACTCAAATCCTTCAACATTTGCTTAGGGCTTGTCATTTTCATTAGATTGCTCACATCAAATCTGAGGGAAACATCATATTTGCAACAAGTTGAGAAGGTATAATGGAGGTCAGCCATGGAGAATGAAGACATTTTGGTGAGATTGTTTCATTTGTTTTCATTTTATTCCTTTGCACTTCATTATCACTATTGGGTTTTTATGTTAATGCTTTAATCTGCTAACCCTAGGAAAATTCCCTTAGTTACATTAACAATCAGAGATGTGATAAGTTTGATGATTTAGGAACTTTAAGGTGTTAGATCTTGGTTTAGTTTGAAGAATTCCACTTGCAAAGGCCAGTTTCAACAAGTTTAAGATTCTGGTGTATCTGAGGAATGATTCTATTTTGAAAAAGATCCTAAATTTTGATTCAAACTAATGAACAGGGGATGAATTTAGCTCTCTGGTTTTGAATTTACTGGATGTGCTAAAACAGAGTATGGATGTGCTAAAAGATTGTACGGATGTGCTAGAAAACACACTGAAGGTGCTAGACTGTACCAAATATGTGCTAGACAATGGACTCAATGCACTAAAAGACATACCAAATGTGCTAGAGAATGTACTAAATGCACTAGAAGCAGGACTCAATGTGTTGAAGAACGATTCAGATGTGCTAGAAAATAGACTAAATGCACTAGAAAATGCTAGTGATGCGCTAGATTTCCCCTAAAGTATAATGATTTTAGCCTGGTATTCTATAGATGAATGCGCTAGACAATTTTGTAGATGTGTCGGAGGATGAGACATATGCGCAAGAAAGTGATCCAGATGTGCTAGTAGACTGATCATATGTGCTAAGATAAAGCAAGGATGCGCTAGACTGCCCCTCCTAAATGTGATTTCAACTAGGTGATTTGTAGGTGAATGCGCTAAACAATTTTGCAAATGCGATAGAGAATGGGATAGATACACTGGAAAGCGACCTAGATGCGCTAAAATATGGACCAGGTGTGCTGAAAGCTAACACCGATGTGCTAGAAAATGTAGTGGATGTGCTATAACAGGGAATGGATGCACTATTCTATAAATGTTCAGTGTTTTTGCAAACCTATCTAGTTATTTGGATTTCAATCTGTGAATGTGATGTTTCCAGGGGATGTTTTTCTGAATAGTGACCTTTGCTTTATTTTTTCCAGTTTGTAAGTTATGGGAATTAAGTGTTTAAATGGACGAATTCTTGAATTATGACTTCAAACACAACAAAAATTTATCAAATAGTTGTGTCAAGCCTAGGAACTAAACATTGAGAATTTGTTCAAGAATTTGGTTTGATTCTTTTGATTTCCACAAGTATAGCACAAAAGAAAATAGTTCTAGAAATTTTCTATTCTCAAGGGTCACTTAAAATACCACAACCCACATCTTAGAACCATGTCAACTCACACAGTCGTGTCACCCCCTAGAGGGCACCCGTGCTTTTTCCTTTCCCAGGTCTTAACCAAAGCCGAATCCTCTGCTTTTGGCTAGTAATCCCTGATGGTTATATGGTGAGTATCTTGGGGGAAAATTCTTCCCTCCCCTTGCACTATGATATTAGAAGTGTTGGGAGACTAAATCGGTTTTCTTCTACACTAAGGTTTGTAATAAGGGTTTCTGTTCGGTGCGAAAAATAGATAAACTCCCTTAGGAGACCTCCCAACCTTTTAAACAAAGGCTTTGGGGATGGTTATCTTGCACACTACCATCAAATTGTGGAATTTCCTCAAATTCACTTTTGATTATAGTGAGTCAAAAAACTTGGCTTTAGTTGTTCCCACTTAGGTCATTCTTGTAGGGTGAGTACTTTTTCCCACTATGACAGGCCTTCTAAAGGTGGTAACAAAGCATAAAATAGTGAGTTTGGCATTTTGGTCACCTAGTTAAGGGGAGAGCATAGGCCTATCACTTCAAGCATAGTAGACACGAGGTTCTTTAATCCTTCTAATTAAACTAGGTTCCTAATTTAATTAAAAGAAGACAATAAAACAACTCCAGCCCTTGCAAGCATCATCAATAGTTTGATAAAATTGTCTTTTACCAGCGTATAAAAGTACCTACAAACAAAAAGTATCAATTAGTTCTCGGGATTTTGAAATTTTTCAAAATAAACCAGATGCACTAAAAGATCACTCGTATGCACTAAAATAACTACCGAATGTGCTATAAAAACTACTTAATGCACTAAAATAAAGACCAAATGCACTAAAGTATAGACTAAATGCACTAAATGACCCCCTGCATGCGTTGAAAGATGAACCAGATGTATCGAAAGATGCTTTGGATGCATTGTAATAGGAACCAAATGCGCTGAAAGATACTCTAGATGTGTCGTAACAAGAATTGGATGCGTTAGAAGAATTTTTGTATATGCCGAAAGAAATATCGGATGCACTACCTAGAGTGTCACATCCAAAATCTACAAAACAACTTCCAAAAAATGTTAATAAAAAGGGGCTAGGCCCCACGATGGGCACCAAATTTATGTGTGAGGTAAAACAAGTAAACTAATAACAAGATCACACAAGCAATGAAACATATTACATTAAAGAACTGAATCATAAAGCTGAATTAAATTGAAACAAGAGTAAATTCCTAAAATAATTCCATTGTTCTCTATTCTCAAGGATCCTCTAAATCATTAGTGCTCTCAGATTTGTATATTGCACTATGACTATTTGGATGACAACCTAAAAAATGAGATGCTGTAGAATGCAAGAATCTAATTCCTACATGATTTGAAAAGTTGTATGATAATGTTGAATGATGTTATGATATTAAATGCTGATGTAAATGATAATGGTGATATGACAATGGATATGAGACTAAATATTATAATGCAAATGTTGTATAAAAACTAAAATGATAACTACAATGTAGCTATGAAACTAAGCCATGATTCTAAACTAAAATGCTACGACAATGCAAATTTCTAAATACTAAAATGCTCTAACTACTCAAATGCTCCAATGTGATTTTTGTTGAGTAAGTTTTCTCAAAGATGGGATTGCAAATGTTGTAGCAAGAGGCTGTATTTATAGGAGTTTCAAGGCATATTGTGATGTGGTAGCAACCAACAGTCAAGATTTTATCTGGAGAGATGAATGATGGAGATGGAAGAAATTAGAGGGAATCATGGAGGATGTTCCCTTGACTGTGAACACCATGCCAAGTGTGAGGGAGAATGAAATGATGGAGAGAGCCAAGTGTCCAAAGTTCATTTTGGAATTGGTTGAAGATAATTTTCATTTAAATATTAGACATATTTAAATTCATTTGACACTTGATGATGTGGCAAGAGGAAAAGTTGGAGACATGTGCCTAAATTCAAATTGGGAATTTAAATTTAGTGAGAAGATTATTAATTAAATAAAACAAACTATTGACATTTGTTTATTTAATTAAAAATAGAAGAATGTGGTTTAAGATGATAAAATTAGAAAAGTGTGAACTATATAAATAAATTTGGAATTTATTTATAAGTAAATGAATTAAAGGGATTCATTAATTATATAACTTGTATTTAATTAATTAATTGTCTTGACCGATTTTAGGTGTATACATATCCAAATCCATATAAAATTTTAGAATTGTAGAAATAACATAAGGTACTAGTAAGTGAGAAATGTTTGTTAAACTTTAAGATAGGTACATATCAAGTGAAAGTTTTACATAATGTTAAAGTATATATGTCATTTATTTTTGGGAATCCTGGGCATGATAATATGAGAATAAATTCATACATAATTTGTATAAAGAAAACACTTACACTATGATGAAGGACACAAAGAAACATACTCTAATTGCATTAAAGGAAAAAGATAAACAAGTATGTTGTAATGCTAGGATTTATTTAATAGATGGTAATAAATTATAAGATGTGAGAGGTTATGTTTTATATTGATTCCTATAATAAATTGTAGTATAGGTGAAGGAGAGGCAATATAAAAATAAATTTTAGAATTATTAAAAAACTTTGGTGACATAATTTTAAACAATATGCAAAATGATTACCATGAAAAAGAAGTATAAGACAACATATATATTTGATCTGGGGAGAAATTTTACCAAATTAAGTTGTACATACAATGATGCTAATACTTGCTGCCTCCAATTTTGCATTTCCACTTTCCCATTGAACATAGTGCACATGCTCCTAATTTTTTTGACATTTTAGGGTCTTTTGTGCTTGGTATTAGCATGTCACATGTATCTCATTGATAGGGTTTAAGGTTTTACTTAGGTAACCTTGTTTCCAATTGATCCATGTATAACCATTGGGCATTTTAATTTTTGTTGACTTGTTTGGCCTAGTTTCTGGTGATATAAGTTATATTCTGAGCCATCGTTATGCGTTCCTTACCGACCCATTTCCTTAGGTTATTCAGTCACTACTAGCTGCAAAGCGTTTTAATTTTTCCAAAGTTGGGTTCTAATATTTTTCTTATAAGTGACTTAAGTTTAAGTCATCGATCTCCAAGGGTAAAGCCTCGTTGGCCTAGTCAAGGCCCTCTTTTATGAATAACTTCGTCGCATGTGTAGGTTTGAAGATCACCAAATTGTGGGATTTAATCTAGTTCATTCCTTGCTAGCTCGCATGTCCCAAGTGATGACAGTTTAATTGTTGCGAGATCAAAAAAATGTTGACATGTGTTTGATAGGGTATGTGGGCCCAACCTTTGTGTTCCATTCTAATACTCGAGGTTTTAAGATCAACGGTGATGGTTGAAAGATGAAAGACGATCACCACCGTTCCTCGCCAGCTTGTGGAGGTAAGATGCAGGCTCAATAAAAGCAATGAGGCCTGCAAGAATCCATCACGTATGCTCTATGGCTACTGGTGAGTGGAGCCCACAATTACGTGAAGAAGGTCCAGTCGACATGTTTCTATTGGCCATTTGTCCAAGCTGGAGCAACGATGTAAATTCAAATGCCATTGAATCAATCTGAGTTGTTCAAGAAGGACATCTTAGCTGAAGATCGACGATGCACACTCAAAGTTGTGAAGTACTCTCATTGCAATTGTTTCACTTCGTGTGAGTGGGAAGTAATGGCAAAGGTGACTTGTAAAATTATTCAATTTCCTTCAAAATTTGTGTATACAGTCAATTCTTGCTAATTTGGGATTTGAAGATGTGTTTGGAGCAATATGAAGAATTGAAAGAAGTAATTTGTAGAAGTCATCCTGACTAGTATTAGGGTTTATCACAATTGAAAGTTGTAAGTACGACAAACACAATTTTATGATTTTTTAGTTTTTTTGAATTAGGGTTCGCTTTCAATTTACTTTCAGATGAGTGTGTTTTATTGCTTTGCTTTCATTACTTTGAATTAAGGTTAATTTTTTCTTTAAAAGGCCATAAACCTATAAAATCATCTAGAATTAGCATTTTTTTTGAGTCGTAGGTTGCAATTAGGAGGTTGATAGTTGAAATTATTCCCGTTAGAACCCTGGTACTCCCAAAGTACAAATTTCCACCTCTTTGACCCAGTCAAGACCATTCTCTCAGGATGTAATTGACTTGCTACCCCCATCTATGAATAAGAAACTGGAAGGAAAGGTCTTGTTTCATGGCCCTATTGTAAAAGAGGGAGTGATGGATATAACTTGCTTCATAAAGGATGTTGAAGTACCTTACACTGGATGGTAGTTATTTCAGCATTGGTTCGAGAGCAGGAACCTTGGAGTTCCTCTTAGTAATCCTTGGAGGTTGGATATGGGAAAGTTGATTGTTCCCAATGTATACATGGAAGTTGATATTTTGAAGGATATCACCTCAAGGTATGACCTAGTTTCCAGGGTGGTCAGGACATTTGATGGGGTAGATATGGTAAGGATAACTAGGAAGAAAATTGAAGAAATATTTGACTTGCATGAGTGGAGTCAGGATATGGTCCCTTTGGATATGGATGATATTAGAAAAGAACACAACAATACCAAGGTGATCATTAGAACAAAGATGTTGCCTCTACATACTGCAATGACCGACACTGGGAAACACAAAAGACATATTAAGATTGATGACAAGGAGCTTGAGCCTTTCCCAATGAGTTATTTTGCTAGTTATTTCAAAAAGACTGTGTATTCTCTATGCCAGATCATTTGTTGTACCCCACCTAACACTTTGCAGAAAGAATACAGTTATTTGGCCACACATTTGCAACACCCACTGTATAGCATTGTTTATGATTATGGTACTTATCTAGCATAATGCATCTACAAAGGATTAGTTGAGCTGAAGGAAGGAAAACAATGGGTAAAGTTCTAGTGGTATTCACTATTAATGCACATGTTTTTGCATAAAGGACAATTTTTTTTGAAAAGGATATCACTTTGAGAAGGAAAGAGGAAGGTGTTGACCTACCTATTTAGTGTTGGACCCGAATTATGGACAAAGATGACAAGAAATACAATTTTGTAATGTTTCAAAATGCTTTTGCATCCAGAATAAGGAGGTCCTTGATATATGAACCACAAAGAATTCCAAAAGAAATTCATGAGTTCTTGAGACCCATGGAGATGAGGCCAGACTTGAACTTGAGCCATAATTGGGGAGACTTGATTTTATATCTTGAAAAAACAATTTTTAGAGTATATGGCAATGGTCTAGACCCATATGTCCTACCTAGAGATGTGTCTTTAAGGATAGGATTCCTCGAAATCATGAGGCAACTAGGAGATTCACAGACAATGCATCTACCTGATACAACAAGGGGTCATTCTTTCCAGAGTGGACATCGTTTATTGATTATGTTCTAGTGAAAGGGGCATGGAATTAAATAGTACATCTTTTGGCACCTTATAAGTTGATGAATATGCACCTAAGGAATCATGATCCTAAGGGCTTCATTACTAAGCTAAAAGAAGATAAGAAAATGGGTAATTTTGTGCATGTTTTTGATTATCCTGAAGATGTCATTAGGAATTCTTTTAGCTTCAAAGAAAAAGATGAAAGGAAAGATAAATACCTCGCTTATAAGAAGATGGTAGAAGCAAAATGGAAGAGGGATCCCTAATATGATCCTCTTCCAGGCATACCTAGTGAATTTATCAAAGTCATGCATGTTATGGAAAATTTTGAAAATGTAGTTGGTATGTTAAGGGAAAAATAGAAAGTCACAAATAAAGGAAAGGAAAGGGTGGTTGAAGAAGACGCCGAAGTAACATTGGAAGAAAGGCCTACATATCAGCCACCCAAGCAATTGATAATTTACTCCAGGAGGAAGAAATAAATAGATGAAGAATGAAGCTTTCCAGCCCCTATTACTTTTGAAGGGCCAAAGGAAGATTCTCTTGAAAGTGCATTACCACCACCTCCCACATAGGTTCCTTTGCCTATAATTGATCTTGAATCACCCCCTGAAAGTCCTGTTCCTCTTGAGAAACCACCTCTAAAGAAGCAAAGAACTAAGGTAAGAGGAGTGGTTGAATATTTTGATATAGATGAGGATGAAATCTATATCACTCCTGAAGATATGTAGCTAGGAATTACTCCTCCTGAAGGGGAAATTGCCTCAAGTTCAGGATAGAGCAGTCTCAAATTGGGAAAGCTTGACATCAGTGGTCTAAACACTGTAGATGATCTAAGAATAGAAGCTTGTAAGGAGTTTATGGATGATAATTCATTTATTGAAATGTCTGCATTCAAAGACTTCTAGTGGAGATCCAAAGCTATAGAATATGCAGCGAAAGTGGCCACTGAAAGGAGTTTGCATCTAGAATTTCCTAAAAGTGTCATTAAGGAAAATGTGAGAAGTATTATGAAGAATGAGTTTCAAAAAATTAATGCCCAGGATGGCAGAGAGCTTGTAAAGAAGTGTGGTGTGCTACTGCTACGAGAATGGAACATTGTTGACACTATTGGCCTAGATGCCATAAGGAGGGCTGAAAGGACTCTGGTGAAAACATAAGAAGAGCTAGAAATGACACTTCGGGGTTCAAAATTTAGTGAGGATTGGGATGCATTGGAAATATGGTCACTATCTATGGGATCCAGGAAACTAGTCCTTACAGAGCCATCAGATTTCAGTGAACAATTTCTTGTGAAGAGATTTGTTGATACCCCAGCTTTGGAGGTAGCAAACATGGCTATCAATGTTGCTAGGTTCACTAAAGAAGTTGTGGAAAGTATCACCTTAGAGAGGGATGACCTTAGGAATAAATACTAAGAGCTTCTCAGTGATTATGATAATAGTTAACAAAAGGTGGTTGTAGTAGAAATTGAATTGGCATTTTATAAACAAAGAGGAGAAATGAAAAGAGAACAGGGTTAGCCTAGCTCAAGCCGCCCACTTCCAATCTCTCCAATTGAATCTTCCCAAAATTCACCTAAAGGTTAGGTCTTAGAAATGGCACCATATAGTTTGGGACAGGGATCACTCTCAGTAGAGGAATCGAGTAAACCGGGTCCTATCTCATCTGGTGAATCTACAAGGGAGCAACTTCTTCTACAAGTTGAGACATATAAGTAGTTGCTGGAAAAGGCACATGACACAATGTATGAAATTGTATCAAAAATTGTTCATACTATCTTGAAGCATATAAATGAGGAGATCTAGGCTAGACTAAATAGTGTACATGACAATTATGCCCTGATGATACTAATACATTTGACTACAAAATACGACGAAACAGATCGAAGAAATATGTAAAATACGATGTTCATCGGGTGCTTATAAAATTTGATGTGTAATTTCCAATTTTTTTGAAAGTTTATCCCCGACGTTCGTCGAAATGTCGGATATTATTTTCGTTGAATGTTCGACAAACATGAAAAATTAAAAAAAATCAAATTGTGGCCGACATAAAGAAAAGTGAGTTCGCGCCTGATTTATTGCAACAGTGTTTTGCTCTACTTGAGACAGTTTGTGGAGAACTAAGGACGATTTTCTTGGGAAAAATCAGAAAAAATTCAAGAAGATATCACCAGGTTGAGGGTAGTCATTGTATTTTTGCAGAATTCAGTTGTGAAGTCAAATTTGTAGTTTTAGGTTTGAAAATCATATTTTAAAGCAACATCTCATCAGATTTCATTTTTAGAGGTTAAGGGTTTTGAGAATTTCATGTCCAGATTTTGTTGTGTGGAATCACCATAAGATCACAACGGAGGAACAAATTCTTGTGACTGTAATTATGTGATCCATAACTATATTGGTCATGTGGCACAGTTGTGCTATAACAAATACAGGATGCATTCATGTGTGACCCAAGTTTAATGTGGCTATGTTGTGATAGAAATGGAGGCACTCATATAATGTAGTTAATTCAGGTTGTATAATGTAGGTGTCAATAATCATCATTGGGTGCATTCAGGTTGTCTCAAGTTTAACAGGTTAGGATGTAATTATAGCATGATCGAAGAGTGATTACCTCTTGCTGCAATAAAGAGCCTATAACTCTGGTTGATATGTAGAGTGGTTGTGTTATATCAATTATGTAGTGCATTCAAGCACAACCCATGTTTAATGGGCTATTCTAGAGAGTGATCAAGATTTTCTAAACCTTATGAATGTTACTTGACATATATTTGCATAATCTGAAATTCCTTCAGAGGCTTTTGAAGTATCAATGTATCCTATATATGGTTTAGAATGATTTCTTTTAATTAAAAAAATAAATAAATGATGTATTTCCCTAATTAGATAATGTGGAGATCTCCTAAATCTGCCCCAGCACACTATCTTCTTTGGCACTGTATTCATTACTCCAGCTACTAGGTTTTTGCATGTGACATCTTTAATATCTTCATGACTGTGGATTTTAAATAGATCTCAGTCTTTGCTTTAATCCTTTGCATGGTAACCCTTGAGTTCCATAATCCACCTTCAATCTCTTCTAAGAACGCTGTCTTAAGCTAGACTGCATAGTATGCATATAAAGCAATTCCTTCATACCTGCCATTGTTCCAAACCACCACTCACTGCCTTGCTTAAAATGTTGCCTCCATAAGCACAATAGCATGTTTTAAAATCATGGTTGCCAGTGATTGACCATTAAGGTCACCACTTTCATCATGAAGATACAATGAGATTTTTGTCTTCAAACTCAAGGCATTATGAAAGATAACATTGTGAATTGTTTGTTGTGTACGATTTGATTTTCTTGCACATTTACTGCTTTGCTAACTTCCTTTAAGACTGGGTATTGCACCCTCAGTTGCAATCTCAAACAGCTCACTCACTATCACTTGAAGATTCCTTTCATGAGCATCCTTCTATAAAATCAAACTATGCCCTATAGACTGCCTACTTACTACAGGGACTCATTGTTTCATGGTATTGTAGTTCTTAAGATCCTTCAACCTTATTGACACTACTTCACAGTCCACAAGGTATTATTCACTATTTTTTCCCATCTTTGGTGAGTCTCAAAATACTGCTCAAACATGCAATCCACTACCTCCATTATACAATATTAATGGCTAAGAAGAAACATTGAACCTATGATTACCACTGTTACTTCATTTGGACAGTCATTCCTGATTGCATTTGCCTTGTCTAACACTACCAAAAGCATTTGAAAAACCCTTAAGGTCAGCAAGGGGTAAGGAAACTCACTGTTAAAATCTCCACTTTACTATGCAAGGTTTGAGCTTTATTATCTTGTCACTGCTTAGCTTGTTTTTGACTGTCACATCTCAAGTGACTGTCATTCTTCTTACCGTAGATTGCATTTACAAATGTCAGTAAGCTACATAGTGTGCTTGTTATTGGCTACAATCTTTAGATTGCAAGATTTTGTTATTACCACATTGTCTCAATCTTTTTTGGTATTGCAACCTCACTAATCCGCTATAGTTATTGTTTATGTTTCTACGGAGGCCTAGGGTTTGTACCCTAATCATGCTCTTACCAATGCTTCTGTTGTTTTTTATTAGGGCTCTCTCAATGTTGAGGGCCCTAGGGATAAGCTCGTCATAAGAAGTGACACATTGCATCTTTAACTAAAAGGATAAATCCGTATTGACATTAGCAATGATGATTCCACTCATTGCTCCATAGGAATGTGTCACTTGCTCTTACTAGCTCGCTACCTCCATTGTTGTAGGAATTTTGTGATCAAGTTCAATATTATGATTTTAGGAGTCTTAATAGTTGGAGATCATAGTAAAATTAGAATTTAATAAGTTTTGGAATTAGCATTGTAAAGTGTTTTTTGGGGTCATTAACTTCAGACTATCTTCTCTTTTGCAGGGGTGGTTGCATGCCAATTTTTTTTGGTGTAAAAATATCAGAATTATTAGATTATGTTACCTGTCTATGAATAAAATTTATTAGAGTGTGAGTTTGATATTTTTTGAAGATCTAAATAGTCAAGCTTGGTAAAGAAAAATCATGTCAGATAATATTAGTCTAGAACAAAATGAAGAGACACTTGATAGATTGTGGGCTAGATTGAAAAGAAAGGGTGATAGGAAATGTTATTGTCCTTGCAATAATTGCAAGGGCTTAAAGATGAGACAACTTTTAATCACAA